>OY284489.1:62573577-62682577 GCA_958336395.1 Ctenicera cuprea
CTAGATTTAAAGTGCAATACATTGGCCAGCCACGCATACGGCATTATTTTCTACTTTAACACCATACATGATTAAGGTAGTAAGAAAGAGAAAAAATAAGCTTTCTAATGATGTATCACAAAGCCCATGTTGTCAATTAAAAAAATTCAAGATGGAGGCCGCTCTCAAAAATCATGTGTCAAAAATTTTTTTTTAACCTCAAAATATGCGAAATAATTTCAAATGGAAGCCTTCCAATTTTCATATCTATATCTTAAACCGTTTTAGCAGGAGAGCTTTGGTTCCATCTTTAATAGCGACCCGGTACATATCTTGGTTTCTAACTGTCACGGCTCTTATATTCGTCACAATTTCTTTGTTTGTCTGTTATACCTGTTTTACCCATTGATTTTTAAATGCACTAGCGTCACAGTATAAAGCTTCTTCTAGCTTTGTACTGTGCTAGCGTTGCAGCTTTTGGACTGGGTCGAATGAGTGATGCGTGAGCCGTGAGTCATAAAATGACAACAAAAAATAGTTTTTGGAATGGGATGTATAAATCTTCTTTGGTACAGAGCTTGTGGAAACCCTATCTTGTGGCAACTAGATTAGATACGGACAAATGATGTGGCGTGGCGACCGAAATATATTTCACTAATACGTCAGACGTCCAAGAATCAACTTTTTACGTCACAAGGCCAATTTATGACGTCAGAAAGAAATTTGAGACATTTGAAAATAATTTTTTGACGCCAATTGTGGATTTTTCACGTGAAACAGCAAACTTTAGACACCAAGAAATATTTTTCTAAACCTAAATTTGTGACGTCAAAAAATTATTTTATGGCGTCATCGTTGTATTTGTTAATGATCAAATAGTTCTTTTAATTCCTACGTGAAAAAAATCATATTTAGATTTCAAAAAATTAATTTTTGACGTCTCAAATTAAAATAAATTATAGACGAATGAAAACAATTGTTGGCGTCAGAAAAACAATTATTGACATCAAGAATGTATCGGCTGACGGAAAAAAAAACTTTTTGACGTCAATTATAAATGTTTAATAAAAAGTAAAACGCCGTTCCGTGCACATCGCAGCGTCTAACATAAAACTGAAAACAGTACTTTATTCTTCATCGGTGTGTAAATAACGATTCGCATGTTTACTTACATATAGGTTGTCTGGAAATTGCTTTTCGGAGATGTGACCATTTTTCAATTGCGGGAAATGTCTACTTTCGCTGAATATTTCCCGGCTTTAAATAATTATTAAGCTATTGACGTATTTGTTTTTGTACATAGCTCGAAGTTGTCCAACGAATTCATATAATTCAAATCGGAAGTATTATACAATTTTTAGTGACCCAAACTGGGACTTCCTGGGAAGAATCTGCTGTTTTGCAGTTTTAAACGTTCATCCGTTGTGTAATTGCATATTCTCAGAGATCATCTGATGATAAGTTCAACTTCGACAAAAGCCATCTTCAGGGTTAAAAATGTTAGAGCTAAATGGTCGACAGTTAAGTATTTATTATTATAACTGATCTTATAAATCTACTCCTGCTGACCATATGACGAATGCTGTTGCAGAAATTGCATTCAAATCTCAAAAAAATGTTAGCATTACACACAACTGTTTACTACAATTAACGGATTTCGTAAATGAATTTAAAAATGTTAACAATGCGATTCATCCCACGTGCTTATCTATTAAGAAGTATCAAAGCTTCATTTATAAGAACCGTCGAATTTACGAATATCGTTCGTGTTTTCCGTGGTATTTCCAGTAAAATTCATAAACAAAGGCGAGTGCTACACAACAGTAAATAACACGGTAACAAATAAATTTCCAAATTACCTTCTAAAATTACGAACAATTTTTGCCCGTTACCTAATGACAAACGGCTTCGTACCTTGTCTCACTTGTGTATCACTTACAACTAACTACTGTAAGTGAGTTTGTAGAAGTTCGTTGGCGTCATTACATATATAATTTAACGTCTCGGGCAATGTAATTTCCATAATCAATATCTTAAGTCCGAAAAAAAATAATACTGGACTGAATTGGGATGCGTAGGGTTCTTTTGATAGTTGCGTGCTATAACAACGCACAGTTTCGGCAGTTTCAGCTTTGCATGCGATGGTTTGCCCACTTCACGCTGGCGAATAACAACGCGTTTTTTTAATTAGACCGAGCGTTGAGTAGAAGCCGTTTCGACATTTTCAGACGTAGAATTGGAAATTATCACTTGCCTCCTACGGAACTGATGTCCTGTAAAACATATTTGTAAGAAAAATGTATCCGATTAGCTGATTAATACTGATGGGTTTTGAAAATGGAAAAAAGGGCATTTATGTTTTTTGGTTGGTGCACCCTCCTAATGTGGCACGTACTAATATTGTTTAATAAAAGTTTTAATTATCCTGTCGCCGTTTGAAACGTCATTAAAAATATTACCAATATTGATAAAAAATTTCATATTTCATACGTAGTGAAAGTGAAGTGAAAGTGAACGATCATTGCATATAGGGACTCGGACGGGGGCCCATTGACGAACAGACACCTGTTTACTTACGCACAGTAGGCCGTTGGCCCACAGCCTTACAAATACCTAACTGTTGACCTACAAAGGTAAAATATGTAGAAGCAAATCATGACCACTGCGATGTTCTTATGTCATTCAAGTTCTAACATAGTAATAATAATAATAATAATATGCTGTATTGTCGTTCCTCCTACAGCTTCAAAATTAGTATATCTAGTAGTTACAAAGCAGATGTTGAATATCTTATATCTGCATTTTTATGAATATTTTAAATTGGCCTTTCTTGCATCTGCATACAAATGCTTTTTTTAACTATAGCTTCCTTCTAAAATAAAAAGTACAACCATTCAGCCAATAAAATTTAAAATGTTTCTTTCTGAAACATTCACCAAGCGTTTTAAATTTGTTTAAAATTGATTGCCACTTTTGCAGAACTTTCTTAAAATTAGTGAGAAATTATTTAAATTGAAAGTACTTGCACCTATTATGAGATTGCTCAAAAATAATGTAAGACAGTAAATATTTAATATGGAAAATCTAAAAAGCAAAATATAAAAATCAACGAAGCACTTCTGTTGGATTTTCCTATACTTGAAACACAATTACGTTTATATTTTTAAAAATATTAGATTTCACGTTATAAAGGATAAACCCTCGATCACCCTCCGGCACGGCAAAACATTAATTGCTTTATTTTTCAGAAAAGTTTGTCTGGAATAAAATAACACTACAAACCAGAAAAATGAGCGAAGCACTTCGCTTGTACTTTCCTGTGTTTAAAAGTATTTACGCATAATGTTGCAGCCCCACAGCAGTGGGGCGGTACAAAGCAAACTCGCATTGACATTACTCCGTAAAAAGCAAATGCAACACGTTGTATAGATACCGGTCGTGCAACGAAACCAACATGAATATGACGTGCAGCACCACCTCATTGCTTGCGGCTGCTTCAGCGCGTAATGTCGTTGGTTCGTCTAGCATTACTTAAAGTCGCTCGTTGGGTTTTGCGCGAGCTGCTTATGGACATGCTTATGGACTATTTGAATTTAGAAACCTAACATTTTTCTAAATTTTTTACGATTCTTAAATCGATGTTTTGATTTTTTGGAAAAAGATTTCTTAGAATTAAAGAAAACTATAAAGGGAAGCACAAATTCGTATACCAAAATTTGGGCGGCAAGGGAAAAACTAACTTAATTATTTTTTGCTGCATCTAATCTTATTCTACCACTATCACTTATAAGCAATTTAGCTTCTTAAACAGAAATTTCTTAGCGTCTTCGTTACTGAAATAAAGGGACAGAAACCGAAGCCAACGAAATAGCCGCGTGACTAAAAAATTGCGCAAACGCAGTTACGGATTTGAATGTTTCAATAAAGCACGTTTTTGGAACAGCCCGATGCGATGGAACGTTTTAAAGATAGCCTCTAAAACATCTCTGCGAAACTTTCCAATTGAAACACAAATGTGCCACTATTGGAACGTTTCATATGTTCTAGAAACGTTCCATTCTACCTGAGACATCCCTTAGAACATGAGCATTTTTAATGTTATTGTGTAAGTCCTGTATATTTTTGGCGTTGTTTTGCGTACAATATCTTTTAAGGGCCTCCAAACAAAACAAACCGTAGGGGTTAAATCAGTGGACCTAGGTGGTCATCTAATAGCGCCTTGAGTGGCAATGTAGCGGTTACAATACTGCACTTGAAAAAAGTTAGTCATTATACGGAAATAATGAACTGGAACCCCCATCTTGTTGGTGCCCAAGATCAGTTCGAATATTTAGTGGCAAGTAATATAAATCAATGATAAGTTTACCGAATATTTGGGCATGTATAAGTTTTGAGTACATACGTTTCTCTCATAATAATGCATGCTCAAATCAGCTTGCCCTTGAATTTATGATCAACTTATAAAGGAAAAAATTATATGAATGTATTATGAACGCCGCTATACAGTAAACCACCTCATTTTTATTTTCCGTTAATTTATTTTAAAGAACACAAAATTTGTAATAAAAATAACTAATCATGCAAAAATTGGGCTTTTTGTCATTTATTTGATTGCACCGAAACAACCAGCACTTTCTTTTCCAATGTATTATGTTGATAGGTAAGTACCTATTCTTATTATATTAAACGTACAGTCATATTAAAAAAACAAAGGCCTACAACAACATTAATTCAGTACAAATTTTTACTGGGGAACAGTTCTAATACGATATCCTATTAAACGTCAGTTTGGAAAGTTCAGTATTGTTTATGAAAGAATTTTCACTTCATTGTTCTAATCCGCAATTGAAGCTTGACATTTAACGAATAATGTTAATCGTGGGAAATTACCAGGCATTAAATTTTACTCAAAGCAAACACAAGGAACTTTAATATAGTTCTTCGTGCTTTTACCAGTTTACAGGGGAAACGCACCTTTTTTGTACGTTAAAAACTTCCATTGCTTAATTATAAATGTTTTATAATCTTCTTGTTTTTTATTGGATAAAATCAGCACAGGTCTATTTTTTAATACACTGATTAACGCTCTTGTAAATCTTGAAGTTTTGTTGTATACTGTATCGATATTAGAACAGTTATAATAGGAAAAGCGCTTACATTATGGATGATGTTATGTCTATAATGACTTACCTTAGTCATGATCTAAACCGATTAATTCAAAGTATATGATTTGTATTCATTCATATTATGAGGTGATTTAAGTTCACCAACCCGCAGCTGCCTTCGGGACTATGAATTATGCAAATTTTGCTAAATGTCAGGTTATATCACATGTTATATCATCCTGTCGTTCAATAATTTTTATTAGAAGGCATCTGTGAATGGAGAGAAGCCCTCGGTTCGTATAGTTATAACAATGATAGATGAATAGCAAATAGCAGCTTGTTTTAACGCTATTATTTTAAAGAATACAAATCGAAATTGCTCAACAACAGCAACAACAATAATAATATAGACATTTGGGAAATTAGTTACGGTATTAATTTAGCAAGCGTTCTAGGGACATAGTCGTTTTTTATCCTTCTGTTATTTGTACTCCTTGTGAATGAAGAATAAAGATCCATCAACGTCGCCGCATGTTTTCATATTGCTTTCTATGAATATTAAACAATATTACTGATGCCGCATCTTTTAAGAATATCTGTATTCACTAAATTTCAAGTAAAACACAAGTGGTACGTGAAAAATAACAAAAAAACTAATTCAGAGTCAAAATAATCAATAAGCATTGATTAAAATAACAGTAGTACTATAAGGAGGTATCGCTGGGAAGCATTGATAACGAAAACTGTTTTGCTTAATAGCGAGGAACTTTCAAAAACTTTTTTTCGGTACTTGACGGAAGCAGTAAGCGATGAGTAATTCCGTATCAAATTCCGGATATTACGACATTTGCCCTTCGAACTTTTACTAATTATGATTAGCTTTGATCTATTGATAATAGGATGATCAATAAAATTATAATTAGTCGAAATTCTTGCAATCAGAAGACGTAAACAATTTTTAAAACACGTAGTTTAGTGGAATAATAATTAGTAGAATATTTTAACGATCAGAATGATAATTTTCAGAAAAAGTTAATCACTTCTTTTTTGTATACGTTAGTTAGACTTATTAATTTCTAAAAGTTTAAAGTATAAATTTGAAGAATCCTCGTTTCTGAATCCTAGAGCAAATAAGAAACACGTATTTCCACTTAAAGTAAGAAAGTTCTTTAAGTCTATAAGTAATTACCACGAATGGTTAAGTGGAAGTGTAACTCAAGGCCCGTAAACATTTCTTCAAAGTACACTGCCAAGTGCTTAAAATATATGAATGTACGAGTATATGTACATTTTAGTACACAATACAATGTATTGTGATTTTGTTGCTTCGCATTAAACCGTACATTATAGAAGAAAACATGCCGTGACGGATTTTGTTAGGTGAAAGGGAATGTGGAATTGTTTAGAATTACCTACCTGGCATAGTTTTGCGCTTACCTAAATCGACAATACAGCTTATAGAAAATTACGATGGTATGCAGTTCAATTGGTTCCTTTTAAATACACCCATAAATGAGTTAACAAATAATTTTTTTTGCAAACATTCGAGTTGTTTCAGGCTAGTTTGAGAAAAAATGTATTAATATCATTATCGCGATTTGGTAGCAGTTAAAATGCAGGCATTGTTTAATTGTTTACTTCGAGGTCACATTAATTCACTTCACATTTAAAATATCCCATTTCCTCTTGTTTAAGTCTTTCAAATTGCTTATTACTGACGTAACACTTAGAAATTTCCTTATTGACTAATATAATGAAAAATAATTATCATTATGAGAATAACTAAGGAATATAAACCGTAGTGTACTTTACCAATTAAAATAATCATAGTATTTTACATAGATATAGAATACTTTAGAATACTTTAGCAAAACAAGTTGTTTAATTTTTTAATTCCCAAGGAATGCATCAAAAAAGGCAATAAGAGTTAACCCTTATTTAATTCTGCAACGGCTCAAAATAGAGAAGAAAGGTTTTTTACCAATCTCCCAACTTAAATAATTTTTAGCAATGTTGTAATTGTAAACACAGTTTTTTATTAGTAGCAGCCTAGCCATTTTTGCGCTTATTCGATAGAGATTTTTTTTCTTTTCAACGATGTGACTTGTATACCCTTCAGGTAACTGTAATCTAATATAAAAATGTTACCACCGACAAGTATACAACAACTTTAAACAAAAATTCTTTTTTATGCTACCATTTTTTTCTAACACTAATTTAAGATATGTTCGGATGATCTGAAAATTCAGGGTTGTAACTTTACACGTAGAATATTATTTTTTACATTACACGTAGAAAAGTGTGTAGAATATGTAGAATATGTAAAATATGTACGATAAATTCTATAAAAACAAGCATGTGTGCATTGGGGAGAGGCTGCGACTATTCAACGGTACGAACGCCTTGCCTTTCCTATTTTCTATTCAAACTTACCGCACTGTCAACATTTTTTAATTGTCGGCAATTATTAAACAACATAGAAGTCGCCTCTATAAATAAATTATACAATAAAATTGCGCCCTCTAAAACGTTACGTCGGGAAGCGGAATTCCCACTCTAATACCGGCACTGGTTGCAATCGTTTTTCGTTTTTATTGCGCGGCGATAGATAATTTGCACAAACAGACATAGGGGACCTACAGTTTAACGTGGGCTCCGAACCACAGGAAGTGCATGCACTTCTTCTCCAGAGAGGTTTTCCTGAGATAAATTAGATTTTACAACTCAAAAATTATATTTAATTTTGGTATTAACTTACATTAACGGTGAAATGCAAAACGGTGCTTGAATTTGTAAAATGTCACAGTGCTGACTTTGACCTTCTACAAAATGGCGTCTGGCTTAATTTTTTTGTATAGCAGTCGTATATATCTAGTAAACCTAGATAAAAATCTGCAGTAAAAAGCACAGATATAAAAATCTGTGGTAAAAAAGAATCCAACTTTCTGCGTTTACTTGTGAAAACTTATGATTTAGTTTTCACACATCAACGCCGATGACGAAGAAACTAAATGAATTTCAAAACCCATTACTACGATTGTGGTAGGCTGTGTTCTGAGCTTGCTAATATGAAGAAGTTTCTCACGTCGTGGAAAATTTTGTTATGCAAGGGTACCTATACAAGTTTCATATCATTGAAAAGAGAACAAAACACTCCATCGAGTGGGCAGAAAATTGAAAAGAGACGAAAGAAACAAGGTGTTGTTTTTATTAAAAGTAAAATAGTAAATTAATAGTCTGATGTTTCAAAAAGAAATATTGACACAATATGTGACTATTGCCTTTGTAATTCGCTGATCCATGGTTTGGCTCTAAAACTAGAAGATTGTTCATAATTGTTATTTTTCTGAAAACTCGTTTAATTTTAAACAAATTTAGAACGTTACAGTTGGAAAATGCAAAACATCTTAAAAAGTGAGAGTATTTGAGAAGCAAAGCGAACGCCTAAGTTGTGTATCATAAAGGGTATAATAATATAATATAGTATATGATAATTTACTTGGCAGACAGTGAAATTAACCTGCGTTTGGAAAACTTTTAATTTCAATGTTGTGCTTCGAAGTTAACCAAAGTCATTACACCATTAGATATTATTGAATATCTTTTAAAAACGGAAAAAGTATGAAAGCTTTTAAATATCGTCTTTTCTTCTTACGTGGGTAATTGGGTTCCTTTGAATTATTACAGATATCTACCACGTAAATTGGACATTTCGACATGTTCATCTCTGGTATACCAAAATAGATATTATTAAGAATAAAATAGAAACTGCTATTAAAGGAATTTGGTGTGTTGTCGGCTAAATATTTATAAAAATTTTAAGCAACACTTTAAAATGTGACAAATGAGCCACTCCTTCTGCATTGATCTTCTTAATTTGTTGTATGACTTATAATAATAAAATCTTTGACCGAAATTTCTGTAGTGTGACATTGTTTAAAACAGCAGCCCTGAATTATAAATACGAGACGTTAACCCTGCAATTTACGCATTTAGGCTTAGTAGTGGTCCTTGCAAAACTCTACTGGAATTTTAACGTTCTATTTGCTAACATGACCTAGAATGCGTGTAGTTGTAGAGTGACTTCTCTTTCATTAGCGTCTCTCAATATTATTTGCCGGAAAGACTATTTTTAGCAATATCCGTAACCGAAATCCTTCCCTTTTTTTAACTGTTTCCGGTAATTTCATTGGCAATTAATATATTTTCGTCCTTTTAATATAATTAAGTAGCTGGCATGGCACGGCTTGTACGAACACAAGTATAACACGTTTATTATATGTACCCATTAGAAACGAACGTTCAAATATGAAGTGGACAAGGCGAACTACTTCATTAAACAGAAAGTGTTTTTGGTTAATATTAGGACGAACATTAATAAAATGAGTTGGTAGCTGACGGCTAAACTTGTTTCTAAATTACACGAAAGTAACAGGAACTGTATTAGAATGTTAAAGCAGAATTTAAATCGAACTGTTTCTAATCTTTTTTCGTCGGGGAGACTGCCTGTTACTAATTCCAGTCACAGCTAACGGAATGTTTCTAGCCGTGTCGCATGGTACAGAAAATGTCTCTCTGCCATTTTGAACAGCAACCTTGAAGTTTGACTCACTTACGCAAAAATGCAGAAAACTACATAATGCGACAATGGACAACGAACAGTTCGATGTTCTTGCAACGAAAACGTTATGTAGGTTACCCGTTATATTTTGTTTATTCATATTGTCGAAAATATGACGTACTTGTCAAATTTTACCTTTTTACTTTCCTATACTTTCAGTATAGGGAAGTATTGATTTCATGCAAATTTTCAAAATCGAGATTTTGACGGAAATACATGTTTTGGGCTTCCAGGATCCTAAAAAAGTGGTTTTTAAAAAATGTCTGTCTATGGGTGTGTGGGTAAGGCTCATATCTCCGGAACGGCTGGACCGATTTCGATGTGCTTTGGAATGAGGAGGTATATCAAAAATTCATCGACAAAATAAGCTTTTAAAAATAATCCGAAACCGGAAGCGGAAGTTAGACATGTTTTTTTGGTAGCATTTTTTTCAGAAACTGAATTTTGGAAATTTTAATAGTGGAGATTAAAGAAGGCCTTAGGACAAATCAAACGATTTTTTACCGAACTCTCTAGCTTCAACATGGCGGCCGCTACGAATTTTTGAAAATTTCGACTTTAACGCCCATTTACTCAAAAACCAGTTATCTGATTGGAATCAACTACATCTTGTTTGGTAGCCCTTCAAGGGTACTATACCATGAAATATCATTAATTTTGAAAATATAAAAACGATCGCAATGACATCACTCCAAAATTTTGGAATTTTTCAAAAAAAAATTTCTCAAAAACTGCCCACACGTTTTTGTTTAAACTTTTTAAGCTGATAGAGCTGAGAATCTTCTACAATTTACTTTTTCGCGCATTGCTATAATTTCACTGTGACGCCCTCTGTGATTTTTTGAAAATTGAAAATTGGTACCCTTTTATTTATTTAACGGGGGGCAATAAAATATTTCTGTTAAAGCAAAATAGCTCATCATTGATAGCAAAATCCGAATATCATAATATTTTTTCGATAATTTAATATTTAGGGGGGCTACTGTTCCCCCTCCCCCCCAAAATTTTCGCTACAAAATTAAAAAATTGATTTCTTCTTTTGTTTGCTCTAGGAGAATCTTTTTACAAAAAATCAAAAAATCGAATTTTTTGCCGCTTATTAATCTTTTTGTCCTTAGAAGAATTTCACATACTTTCTACAGCAGTTGTATTCTTGTACTAGTCGTTTAATGTTCAGTGTATGCTAACTTTTTTATTTTAATAGATAGACTCGCAAACCCAAGAGCAAAGTTGTAGGGCAAACTCTTCTCGATTGTTTTTAAGAAAAAAACTTGAGTTTCCAATTTTAATATGGCGGCCACGGTAAAAAATAACTTTTTTTTAATGGAAACGTGGCATTTTGGCTTTAAAATCAGAAAGGTTTTGAAATTCTAAATACAAATTAATAAGAGTATTTTCTTGCTAAAAATAATACTTCTCGAGTTATTAATACATTTTCAAACATCAACACGCTTCCTTACTCGTGCCGCCGGTTCATTTCAGTTCGGTTGTTTTACATGTACTCAGTTGCGGAGCCAGCGTGGTAATGGTACGTTTAAGTTACGCTCTTCAGGCTTGAAGTTTTTATAAACGCTGTTTACTTTTACTAGCCGGGTCTAGACAGGTGTACATTAAAAGTGTTGGAAAATATAAAACAATGTTATTTTATAAGTATAGGAAAGTCCAGGCGAAGTGTTTCGCTCATTTTTACTTTCCTATACTTTCAGTAGAGGGAAGTATTGATTTCATGCAAATTTTCAAAATCGAGATTTTCTCAGAAATACATGTTTTGGGCTTCCAGGATCCTAAAAAAGTGGTTTTTAAAAAATGTCTGTCTGTGGGTGGGTGGGTGGGTGGGTCTGTGAGTGGGTTACGCTCCATATCTCCGGAACGGCTGGACCGATTTTGATGTGCTTTGGAATGAGGGGGTATATCAAAAATTCACCGACAAAATAAGCTTTTAAAAAAAAAACGAAACCGGAAGCGGAAGTTAGACATGTTTTTTTGGTAGCATTTTTTTCAGAAACTGAATTTTGGATATTTTAATAGTGGAGATTAAAGAAGGCCATAGGACAAAACAAACGATTTTTTACCGAACTCTCTAGCTTTAAAATGGCACCCGCTACGAATTTTTGAACATTTCGACTTTAACGCCGATTTACTCAAAAACCAGTTATCTGATTGGAATCAACTACATCTTGTTTGGTAGCCCTTCAAGGGTACTATACCATGAAATATAATTAATTTTGAAAATATAAAAACGATCGTAATAACAGCACTCCAAAATTTTGAAATTTTTCAAAAAAATTGTTCTCAAAAACTGCCCACACGTTTTTGTTTAAACTTTTTAAGCTGATAAAGATAGGTATTTGCTACAATTTCGTTTTTGGCTCATTGCTATAATTTCACTGTGACGCCCTCTGTGAATTTTTGAAAATTGAAAATTGGTACCCTTTTATTTATTTAACGGGGGGCAATAAAATATTTCTGTTAAAGCAATATAGCTCATCATTGATAGCAAAATCCGAATATCATAATATATTTTCGATAATTTCATATTTAGGGGAGCTACTGTTCCCCCTCCCCCCAAATTTTTTCGATAAAAAATTAAAAATTTGGTTTTTTGTTTTGTTTGCTCTAGGAGAATCTTTTTACAAAATATCAAAAAATCGAATTTTTTGCCCCTTAATAATCTTTTTGTACATACTTTCTACAGCAGTTGTACTAGTCGTTTAATGTTCAGTGTAGGCTAACTTTTTTATTTTAATAGATAGACTCGCAAACCCAAGAGCAAAGTTGTAGGGCAAATTCTTCTCGATTGTATTTAAGAAAAAAACTTGAGTTTCCAATTTTAATATGGCGGCCACGGTAACAAATAACTTTTTTTTAATGGAAAGGTGGCATTGTGGCTTTAAAATTAGAAAGGTTTTGAAATTCTAAATACAAATTAATAAGAGTAATTTCTTGCTAAAAATAATACTTCTCGAGTTATTAATACATTTTCAAACATCAACACGCTTCCTTACTCGTGCCTCCGGTTCATTTCAGTTCGGTTGTTTCACATGTACTCAGTTGCAGGCGGAGCCAGCGTGGTAATGGTAGGTTTAAGTTACGCTCTTCAGGCTTGAAGTTTTTATAAGCGCTGTTTACTTTTACTAGCCGGGTCTAGACAGGTGTACATCAAAAGTGTTGGAAAATATAAAACAATGTTAATTTATAAGTATAGGAAAGTCCAGGCGAAGTGTTTCGCTCATTTTTTTTTTATTCTCAAAATGCGACGTTCATAATATTTAAATTATTTAAAGAACTTGTAATAAATCTGCACCTACAAGACATCGCCCAGCAGAAATCAATATGAATATTTTATTATTTCGTTTTGTGTTGCCTGAAAACAAACTGATCTAAACAAAAAATGCAAGATGAATAATATTAAAAGTGTGGCCTCGATCTGCCTAAATTCTTGTACCATTTAAATAACTTTTGGATGCAAGTACTTAACACGGAATGTAATTGTAAAAAATATAAGGTAGTAGCTAATTGACATTCTATGAAATTTGCTGAAACGTATTGCGCAGAGGTCTAGGTCACAAAGCCCACCTGATGACAACTTCAACAGCCCTCTTTGGTCACAATGCTCACCCTGGTCATAACTGCCACTTTCGAAACTGGTCATAATATCTACCGCGGATATAACGCCCACCAACGCTGGTCATAACGTCGACTCATCTTAAATAACACTAGGTATTTGCTATTTTTAACACAAACACTGGTCACAACCGCCACTGCCGCCTTTGGTCAGAACGTCCAGCCTGATCACAATTGCTACTTTTAAAATTGGTCACGCACCCTGTACATAAGGCCTACCCCAAGCCTGCTGTACAAAATTCCTATCAGGTCTCGTGGGAGTTGTGACCAAAGTCAGTGGTTGAGTTGACACAGATTTCTTTATAGTTTTACTAGACACACGTCTGCAGCTGTTAGACAAACAAATGAGTGACTCCTGTCGGCTATATTCTAGGAGGTAAAAATTTCAAATTAAAATGCTTAACAAATTCTTAACAACATACATTAACTAAACAAGTACGTTTGTAAAACTGAACTTAAAAAATTGCGAACTGGCTCCTTTTCTCCAAGCATTGTTGTAACCAATTATACATCATGCCTGCAACGTAGTTCCCGACTAGACTTTACAATTAAAAAGTTGTATATCAGTGCTGAACTGCGAAACACTATTTGATTTTTGTAACATATCACAAGCTGAGATTGACCTTCTACAAAATGGCGTCTAATTGCACCTTTTTTATCTAGAAGTCGTGTATCTAGTAAAACTATATAGATCTGTGGGAATGTATGTCTATCGGGGAGGACGTTGTGGCCAACGGTGGTGGTGGGATTTGAGACCAAGGTGGGAGCTATGACCACAAATTAGAGGTGGGTGTTATGAGCAGTTTGTACTGCTGGGCGTTATGACCAGTGGGCGTTGTGACCCGGTTGCTTACCTCGAGTACAAGTAATCTTAAACTTCGGAACTGTATAAAAAAATACTACGTTTGCGAATTCATACTAGGTGTGGTGGTTTTCAAGGTAAAACTCATGCTATGGTTTCAGCAGTCGGACTCTGTTTCAACTGAGTCACGTAAATAATCCTCTCATATCAGTAATGATATACTTTTTCTCGTATAGTTCTGATATGTTTTCCCTGCCATTATCTGAGAAAATTGAAAATGATCGCTCAATTCTGCTAAAGTTTGTAATCCAATGTTTACTTCAAAAGTTTCGTGTTACAATTTTGGTATAGTGTACATGAAGATCAAAATCGTTTAATAATTTGCAAATGCATATTTAAAAGTTTTACTATGTTTAATTTTCATCGGTGGTTGCAGTATCGTACCAGAAAATTTCGAAGGTGTTACCTAGCGAAGACAGGTTCGACAAGAATCGAATCTAATTCCTTTCATACTTTATTGAAGCTTCTGCTGTACAATCACGTTGAACTTTTGATCGGAAATTACTATGGTGTTAAGAAATGGTTACGTGCTAAGGAATACTTCCTGTATACGATAGGTACATTCGAGTAACTGTGCATTTGATTGTCGCTCCGAGTTTTATTTAACATTACATTCTAAAGCGTTTAGTACTTTGTTGACATTACTCGCTGTAAAAGAACCACTGCTGGCTACCGTCGACCTTACTTCTGAAAACTAGGAAAAGAAAGGTAACATAGTGTTTCGAATATGTAGGCCTTCAACTAGAAGGAAACAAACTGCAATTCGCCGCAATATAGAAAGAGAAAGTAAGAGGCAACTTTCGAATTGTTGTGGTTTATGTTATAATAAAAACAGACGCAGAAGTCTAAAATAACACAAGTGAAACGGAGAAGGAAAATGCTCTAGGGACATTTTGGAGGGGTTTGTGAGGGAAATTTACACTTTGTACATTTATGTTCGACAGTTTGACACAGACTCTTGGTTTCGAATCTCGCGCCGTTACGAAATCCGGCCCAATGTGTAGTGTGTGATTAGTTACGAGGAAGGATTTCTTCATTTTGTGTGCGCAAATAATACTTTTTGGTTTAATTTTCTGTGATCGACTTATTGAGGACATTTACGATGGTAAGTTGACGTCGCATTTATGTGTCTTCGAAAAATTTTCATTAAACAAAAATCTCTTGGAACGTTATTTTTGTAAATTTTAAAAATAAACCGGCACTCTTATAATAAAGGATTATTTGTAAACTATTCATACCAAATAAATATGCTATTAAAATATATTTAAAAAAAAAGAAAAAAATGTTTTCAAAGGACCGTAATTTCAGAATATTTGCGCACATTACACATAGAAAATAAGGTGATACTTCTTGTGAAGTTTTTTGCAATAACTCCAGAAATCTATATTTAACGGTAACAAAGACATTATTTAAATTAGGTAAATAGAAAACTAGAACAAAAAAATTTTCGTTAAAATAATAAACAACTTTTGATAAATGGCTTTAAAAAGGCACTAATAATTTTTAAAAGGTGCTTCATGCATAAATTAAATAATTAATAACTTCAACAATATTTATTTATTTTGAGTTGAAGTATTTAATTATTTTATTTATGCATTAACATGAACTTCAACGAAGTAAAGTGGAACTTATTAATTAATAAGTGATACTTGTGTACATTGACTACAATACTGCAAAAGCTGACCATCTCTTAGAAAAATATTTACTTATGTAGAAATTATTATTTGACTAATACAGTTCAATTCAAAATTGTTCGATGATTTCGCGAATTATGACAATAGCTTGTAGAAAAACCCCCACACCTATCTTCGAAAATGTCAATTTGTGGCATATTTTGTTAATTTAATACAAAACATGTCAGAGCAGAAAAATTATTTCTTTGCGATGCCTACATCATGCTAGTTTGTAGCGACCTTAAAAATATAAAGTTTAAAATATTAAATATTCAATAAACCTTCAACGTTAAAAGAACATCATCAATACAAGGCCTTTTTCGCAGCTTCTTATAACGAGTTGGTAGTTTGCATTATTTTTCTATTATGATTAAATACGTCGCGTGCTGAAAAACCCCATAATTGAGTTCAGAAAAATTAGGTTAGTAGGTACGATATGCGAAATGTCAACACGAGTACAGCTTGATGGTACACGAGTCACCGCATTCGGATGGTAGTCAAATAAATTGGTGGAATTACAACAATCTATCGTTTTGATTTCCGTCGTGATCGCCAATTACAATTATTATAATTAGCACATGTAGCAATCAAACATTTAGAAATAGTAATAATAATATCAATAACAACCAAAACTTCTCCAGTTAAAAGATGAGTTTCAGCGAGAGTTTCATAAAACGCAATGACTCAACTCGTTTGCTCTTTCACTAATTGGAATGTTTATATTTCGAAACTGGCAACGAAATTCATATACTTTACAGCCATTTGGTTTGAAATTTTGTTGATTTATACATATGTACTGGCAACAACATGCTTGCATGATTCAAGCAACCTAATTAAAGGGTTTATTGCAGTAGAAATGCTTATGTAGTTATGTACAAATTCATTTTATAAACAAATTATATAAATACAATATTTGGTTGATTTAAAAGTGTATTACAAACTTATTATCGTATTACAGACTATATAATTAACTTTAAAAAAAAAAGAAAACCGACTTCAAATAAAAACACAAAAGTGACATAAGTTAACTAAAAAGCAAAAAATAAATGTTTTTTATACAACAGTTTAATACTTATTTGTTGTTCCGTTTAATGTAATTAAGAAATTGTTGTTTATTATATAATTATTAATTGTTTTATTATTTTTAAGTCGGTGCCAAGTAAAACATACAAATTATATACCTTGCTGCTATAATAACAAATTAGATTCGAATTTTTATGTTTTACTTGGCACCGACTTAAAAATTATAAAACAATTAATAATTATATAATAAACAACAATTTCTTAATTACATTAAACGGAACAACAAATAAGTATTAAACTGTTGTATAAAAAACATTTATTTTTCGCTTTTTAGTTAACTTATGTCACTTTTGTGTTATTTGAAGTCGGTTTTCTTTTTTTTTTAAAGTTAATTATTTTACAATTTTAAGTAATGGGTAGACCTAGTAAGGATGCTTCTCGAATGAGGAAACGATTGCTAGTTGAAATGGAAGATGAAATACGGAAACACTAAAAAGTCGGTTAAAAAAAAATGGATTTTGAGGAGTATCTTCGAAGTTCAAGCTCCAATACCAATGAAATTATAATGGGACCACCTTGGAACTATACTGAACCCAACACAAAAAAAATCATTAAAATCGGTTCATAAACAAAAAGTTATGCCCGAACATACATAAAAAAATAAAAATTAAAAAAAAAAACATATATACAGACGAATTGAGAACCACCTCCTTTTTTTGAAGTCGGTTAAAAATGATTAATCTGCCGCAGTCTGAGAAAATTCCAAAAAAAATTAATTCGTTCGAGGTTGTTTGTCCATTAATATTGCAACATTTTCACACCATTTTATTACAGGAAGAAACTGTTGTTAAGTTCATATAAAAGTCAAACTTTTAAAAGCGTTTGCGCAAAACAATAACAAAAACACCCACTTCAATAATCAGGTACTGGATACCAGACATGTTTTGCTTGCGCGATCAGAATTGATTGCTTTCTTCTACATTATCTAATATTTGTAGCAGCAGTTTCTCCCACCCTTGTAACCCGTTTATTTTCGAGCTACAAAATTTTATTGGCAGTAAGTAATTATAATGTTGTCAGATAAAATTACTTCATGGATACAAAAGTTTCGAGGAGACGAAAAATGGGAAAAACGAAGAACAAACAAATAAAAAAAACTTTTATTTTCCTAAAATCCATTCTGAAGAAGTTACAATCACACTTTGGATAAAACATTTTATGATTATGAAGCGAAGCTACAATTTTTGTCTGCTGCTTAATTGTTTGGTGTCAAGAAAGTGCGTTTTGTGTGCATCTTCGCTACAATATTACGCCAACGTAGGTACTGTTTTCTCAGTTAAAAATGAGTGCGATTGGCAGAATTTTTATGAATTATGAATTTTGATTGGCTCCTTACAGCAAGAGTGGAATAATCGCGGTACAATTTAAGCAAACTACTTATGTGTTTAATTTTATACTATTCAGGCTTGAGATTCGAAGTAGAACAAGTCAAAGACCTATACAGGGTGCAGCAACTAAAGTGTTACAAACTGATATCTCCACAAGTATAAAAAATTGAGCAACATTTTGTCTGATTTTGTGAGACAGAAGGGGCGAATAGTCTTCTTCTTCTTCCTCCTCTTGTTATAGGGCAATGGCTTGTTTAATATCCGCAATTAGTGCGGTTTCTGTGCTCCTTGCAAATATGCCGGGCAGGAGGCTGTCCTTACCCGTCGAAAGGAGAAGAAGTTCCACTAAATGGTTTACGATTGCCAAAGATGTTAGTATGACAACCAGGACCGACGGCTTAACTTACCCTCCGAAGCACGGTTGGTTGCAGATATACCCCTATATTGGTCACCCATCCGAGTGGGGACCAGAGCGCACAGTGCTTAACTTTGAATATCGTGTGACCGGCATCCGCAGTTCTCCGCCATGCAACCAACTTGGGCTAATAGTGAGTTTTGAACCCCTCCACCCCATTTTAGTAATGGAGGGGGAATTAAATTTTTTTTAATGCAATGATATATCATATTTACTTTCCTATACTTTCAGTATAGGGAAGTATTGATTTCATGCAAATTTTCAAAATCGAGATTTTCTCAGAAATACATGTTTTGGGCTTCCAGGATCCTAAAAAAGTGGTTTTTAAAAAATGTCTGTCTGTGGGTGGGTGTGTGTGTGTGTGGGTGTGTGGGTAACGCTCATATCTCCGGAACGGCTGGACCGATTTCGATGTGCTTTGGAATGAGGAGGTATATCAAAAATTCATCGACAAAATAAGCTTTTAAAAAGAATCCGAAACCGGAAGCGGAAGTTAGACATGTTTTTTTGGTAGCATTTTTTTCAGAAACTGAATTTTGGAAATTGGAATAGTGGAAATTATAGAAGGCCTTAGAACAAATCAAACGTTTTTTTACCGAACTCTCTAGCTTCAACATGGCGGCCGCTACGAATTTTTGAAAATTTCGACTTTAACGCCCATTTACTCAAAAACCAGTTGTTTGATTGGGATCAACTACATCTTGTTTGGTAGCCCCTTAAGGGTACTATACCATGAAATATCATTAATTTTGAAAATCGAAAAACGATCTCAATGGCACCACTCCAAAATTTTTGAAATATTTCAAAAAAAAAATCTCAAAAACTGCCCACACGTTTTTGTTTAAACTTTTTAAGCTGATAGAGCTGGGAATCTTCTACAATTTGTTTTTTTGCGCATTGATATAATTTCACTGTGACACCCTCTATGAAGTTTTGAAAATTGAAGATTGGTACCCTTTTATTTATTTAACGGGGGGCAATAAAATATTTCTGTTAATGTCAAATAGCTCACCATTAATAGCAAAATCCGAATATCATAATATTTTTTTGATACTTTAATATTTAGGGGGCTACTGTTTCCCCTCCCCCCAAAATTTTCGCTACAAAATTAAAAAATTGATTTCTTCTTTTGTTTGCTTTAGGAGAATCTTTTTACAAAAAACCAAAAAATCGAATTTTTTGCCCCTTAATAATCTTTTTGTCCTTAGAAGAATTTCACATACTTTCTACAGCAGTTGTATTCTTGTACTAGTCGTTTAATGTTCAGTGTAGGCTAACTTTTTTATTTTAATAGATAGACTCGCAAACCCAAGAGCAAAGTTGTAGGGCAAATTCTTCTCGATTGTATTTAAGAAAAAAACTTGAGTTTCCAATTTTAATATGGCGGCCACGGTAAAAAATAACTTTTTTTTAAATAGAAACGTGGCATTTTGGCTTTAAAATCAGAAAGGTTTTGAAATTCTAAATGCAAATTAATAAGAATAATTTCTTGCTAAAAATAATACTTCTCGAGTTATTAATATATTTTCAAATATCAATTTCCGCCCTTCCGTTGATTCAGGCCGAATATTTTACCCAACCTTATGCTTGCAGAGCGCAGCGGTCGGTCTTTCTTCAACCGCTTCAAGATGTTACAACTTATAAGAACTATTTACTTTAACTAGTCGTGTCTAGACAGGTGCATATCGAAAGCGTTGGAAAATATAAAACAATGTTATTTTATAAGTATAGGAAAGTCCAGGCGAAGTGTTTCGCTCATTTTTAAGTATTTGCATCAAAATAGATCTAGTCTATTTTAACAAGATTGTTTGAAAAAAGTTTAGTACCCTTAAAAGCAAAATTCTGTAAATATTAAAAACGGTACAAATCTATTTTTTTTTCAGTTTAAATGTGTACTAATATTATTCAAACCAGAATTAGATCAAGCAAAATTTAATAAGAGTAAAAAGTGTAAGCGTACAACTCCCAATAAATTTTGTACAACGTTCATTGTAATTAAATTTTTTGTTTTATAATTCTAATTGTTAATTTTTAGTCATTTGGGAAGTACACCCAGCATAATCAGGTAAGGACCGATCTGTAGCTTGTTTGCCTTTACAAGCATTTGCTCTATGCGAGTGTTCCATTCACTCTAAAGATTGCAAGCTGCACTGTATTGCGAAACGTTAGTTTGTATGTGTTCACAAACAGCCAACAGGCATAAGCTGATTAAGTATTATTGTCCTGGCAAACAAAATACATTAAGATCAAATCCTTGTCCGCCCCAAGGTTTAAATAATCTAAGTACACGGCCCTGTTTAGGCAGGCAGGGCCTACGGAAAAATATTGCTCAAACTTTTAGAGCAAATGCTTGTAAAGGCAGACAAGCTACAGGTCGGTCCTTAGCTGACTATGCTTGGTGTAGTTCCCAAACGACGACGCGGTCTAAGCCGAAAGTAAATTGTAATAGGTATTGACAGTTCGAGAAACTGCGAAAGCCTCAAAGAATATAGTTTTTTGTTCTATCATTATCAGATATATTTCAAAACTTGAATAACTCCAAAAACATTGGTGAATAGAAAAATCGTACTGGAACTTTTTGTTCCGTTTTTTCGTAGAATACCGCCCACAGTCCGTGTCTACGAGTTTCGGAACACTCTGTATATGTTCTTATGTGCGAAAGCAAAAACAACTTTATCGCAATTAAAATAGAGAACTAACTGTTTTATATAGTTATTATAGCTTGTTCATTAAGTGCTTACCATATATTTTATAGAAAATTTTGGTTTTTGCGTTTCTTAACTTCTTATAGTATGTCATGATTTTGTATCGTCCAATAATCAATGGTTGACGATAAAAAAAATAGTAATCAATGGTGGTTTAAGCATAATTAATGTAATAATTTTTGCGCAAAGGTCAAAAAACGTCAATGCTACCTACTTGTTATTCTTTTAAAACGGGAAGTTGTATCTGATAACCAAAATGCTTAGTAATGTTGCAACCACGTAAGGTCGTTTGTAACTACCTGCCCTATCTGGATTTAGTTAATGCAGTTAACACTTCCATTGTATACGTGTAAGTTGACTGAAACTGAAAAAAAAATAGACTTTTATTTCCAATACCTGTTACCAACTATCGCGCAGGTAGAGGATACATTATTAACCTTTAAATTGGGTAAAGTAAGTAATTTTGAAATAAGATTTATGTACCAAGTGTTTTCTGATGATTCACTTGGTTGAGCTACTTACGAAGCGATAAAATAAAGTAGGTATTGCATATCCTGTGCAGTCGTCACGCTTTATCTTGATGCCGCACTGTGACTAAGAACATGCAAGTCCATGGACCTTTATTTATTGTTATAGTGTGTTGTATAAAATTGTAACTATCTTCTTTATTTACACATTAATTAATATTTAGTTATTTGTAACTGTGCATAGTGAACATCGCGGTTAGTTCGGATAACAATAAAAGAACTTGCTACTCTAATAGGTATATGGTCAGTAGCAACTAGCGGATATTCGTTCTTAAAAGAATACTTGTTGTGCTAAATGGCAGTCGTCATGCACTTTAGTATAAAAATAAGTTAAAGTCGTGATTCTTTTTTTCTTGGTTCAGATTTATTATTACGAAGGTGAACAAGCTGTCGCTTCCGTCGTTTACTAACCTGTTTTCCTAAGCTGTTTCCTTTGAAAGGTAATTTACAATAACGGCCCCGAATTAAATATTTCACCTTAATGTTAAATAAATTTTGTGTGTCAAATTTATTTATTTTAGTGTTTAGTTGTAACAACGCCGGGGAAAATTCCATGCCTGACTTTTTATATTATAAGTTACGATATTGAAGCTGTTGCTCTTGTTGGCCTTGGCTAATTTGTATTATAAAAAGAACAGTTGCTTTTAAAACGGGATTGTTGCATATTGTCGAAAAAATGTGTTTAAACAAATTTCTACACTGCAAAAGCTAAGAAAATATAGAAATAAAATATTTCTTGTATAAATACAGATTTATACGAGAAATACAATATCATAAAAAAACTAATTCCAGATGCACATGGAAAAAGTTTGTTCTCTTTTGAACTGTACGCACATTTTCTACTGCAAATTACGTTATTTTTATATTCTGTTGTTATTTGTTAAATATTATTTGCTTTCTTTGTGTGTCTACACTTTGGCTAGTTTTATTATTCATTACTACTTTTTACTTTCATTTTGGTGCATTACAACTCCAGAACGCATGGTCCCATTTTGATGATCATTGGAATGTGGAGCTATATCAAAATTGCACCGACAAAATAAACTTTTAAATAAATTCGAAACCGGAAGCCGAAGCTGCACATGTTTTTGGTAGCTTTTTTTCCGAAACCTAATTTTATAAACTTGAAAACGTAATCCAATAAAAGACTTTATGGAAAATCCAACACTTTTTGTCGGACTTTCTAGCTTTAAAATGGCGACCGTTACGATTTGAACAAAAAATTTTGATTTTAGCGCCTTATTGCTCGAAAACATTTCGAAAGATCGGGTTCAAATTTTTTATCGTAATAGCCATAAAGACACAATGTTACTATGCACACAAATTTTTGAAAACTTAGAAGCTATGAAGGGAAAGAAATTTTCATAATTTCGGAAATTTTCAAAAAAATTCTGTCCAAACACTGGCTACACTTTTTTTAAAAATTTTGAAAGGTCATTGAGCTGAAGATAAGCTACAATTTGGTGGGTGTTTCACTCTAGCGTTTTTATGAATTTTTGGAAATTTAAGTTTCAACTCGACTTGCTATTTACTCGAAAACGAGTTACTATAACGGGATAAAATTTGATATTAGAAATGCTTTAAGGGTACACAATATTAAAGCTACTAGAACTTTTGGAACTACTACAACTGTGGAATGTAAAAATTACCAAAATATCGACTTTTTCAAAAACATACTCCTCAAAAACTGGCCACACGATCTTTTCAAATTTTAAGGTTAATATAGCTAGAAATGTGTTACAATTTGGTTTATGTGCCAGACTACTTATTTTTCTGTGACGTCTTCTATGAATTTTTGAAAACCGAAAATTCATGCTTCTCTCTCTAATAAATGGGGGATAACAAAATTTCTGTTTGAGCTAAGTTGCTCATAAATAAAAGTGGAATCAAATTCAGAATTTAATTTTCAGATGCAGCAATATTTAAGGGAGTTAATTTTTACCTCGTTTTCTAATTTTGGAAAACGAATTTTGCCTTTCGTTTCTGTTGTTTAATCCTAAGGAATCTGTTTCCAAAACATCCAAATAATGTTTTATTTTTCTAAAAAAATTTCGGTCGTAAAATAGTTAGTATAGGAGCATCAATGATAACTTCAGAATAAGCGACGCGACGTAGATTGCAAAACACTTAGGGCATAAGAGATTAACAGTATAATCCTGTGATAATAGTCAAAAGCTTTGTGCCGCATGATCTTAAAATTTCTGTCCAGCAGGTGGTTTAGCCGTTCTTCTCGCTACGATGGATTAACAGAGGTTCATTATTAAATACCCTACAACGCTAAATAGTTCTCAGTTAGATTTGCTGTAATTGTTGTAATTAGATACAAAAAAGTAATTATTTTGTATAAAAGTATAGGAAAGTCTAGGAAATGTGCTTTGCTCATTTTTTTTTGATTTATTAGCATTTGAAAGCAATATTACGTGATAAACAAATAGTTGTGGAAAGTTGTACCAACTAGCACTAACCATGGCTGGCCTATTGGTGTCGATACTATACAAAAGTGTCGAAGTATCAAAAGTATCGAATGTGTCGAAGTTACGAAGTATCGAAAGTTACAACCTCGCGATTTTAATTTTTCGTTAAAAAAGCACAAAAGGGAATCAACATAGTTTAAAAAAAATACATCAGATGATCTAGTTCGACGGTTCGATCTAAAATCTCAGTTATTATTATTCAATATCGAAAAGTAAATACTTGCAGAAATTTCTTCAAAGCAGCGAAATATCGAAAGTACCTAGTAATTGTGTTCCATTTTTGCAATGGAGAAAACTAGCCAATTTTCAAAACTTATGGTTCTATTTAGAAAGATAAAGTATATCTTTCTAAATAGAACCATAAGTTTTGAAAATTGGCTAGTTTTCTCCATTGCAAAAATGGAACACAATTACTAGGTACTTTCGATATTTCGCTACTCTATATTTTGATATTTCCGATATTTTCGATTTTTTTCGTAATTTTCAGTCTTGTAATACATTACTTCGATACTTTGATACTTTTGACAATTTTGTTACTTTTGATATCTCGATACTTTCGGATACTGGTATCGATGCTTTAGTATACGAGCCAGTATATCGACACATTGAGCAAGTACCAATATTTTGCCCAGCTCTAGCACTAACTATTCGTTAGTTTACTTCTTAGAATATGCACAACCCACAATAAATTAGTGCTGTTTACTATAGAAAAATTGTCTCTTTGCGTTTCTTCTCCATCATGAAATCACATTTCAATGTTTTTATACCAAAAATATAATATTATATAATTTGCGTTTATTGCAGTTGTTAAAATGTTAGGCGGGACTAACACGATTTTGCGAGGTTTATGGCTATGTAGGACTCTCAGGAGTTGCTTTATTGCGTTTTCAATGTTCCTCGTGCTTGATGTAGGTACCTGTATAAGTAGACCATAAAAAATATACGTGAATTGTATGATGATAGCTGGTTCGTTACATATTCAGAGAGAAAGAGTGCATCAACCGAAACTATGTTAGTTCATTTGATACCTATATTATATTATGTTACTCATTACAGTTTATAAATTTCTTTTTAATAGTAATAAATAAATCAATGAATGAATATTGGGGCCAATAAAAGACTTTGTAAATTAAGTTCCATCACTTGTGAGAAATAAGCTGTTAGTCAGTATCAATCAGCCAACGTAAAGTTTGGAAAGTTTTAAATTTGTATTGTGAACTAGATAGATAGACGTAGGAACAGCAGTAGTTTACAGTTTATGCATTCCAAATATTTCTCCTAAGAGTGCCGTACATATTTTGAAAGCACCTACGTAATAAATACTGTCTATTACAATTTTTATTACGAGCTGAACCCGCTTGTTGCATAACATTTTCAACTACAAGCTGCAATGTATGCATCTGAAACGAGTCGAATAGAACATGTAAGAAGGTAAGATCGCAAATCACGAATTTACTGTAATGTTATTTTGTCTTCCCATGTACGAAATGTCAGAAGATGAGAACGTGTCAGGGTAACATTATAGGCATACTCGGAAATTCTAAAATGCGCAATTATATTAAAATTTAAGGATGTTCGTATTCGAACATAAAAATCGTGTTCAGTATTGTAATGGTATATCATGACCTGTATGTCATGTATGTATGCATATCTTATTTTAGCGTTGGTTGTCTTTTCTTTCTTTTATTCTATACAGTGATTGCACATAGTGCACTTCTTCGTGATGGCCTCGATGTTGTTAATCTAAATATGCAACTAATTACGGTAAAAGTCTTCTCTATTTATTTTTCTCTTAAATGGGGCCAAACCTGCTCACGTTTCTATGGTACAGAGAACATGGATATATTTCAGTCGTGCATCTTCAATTTTGCAAATTATCTCGAGATCGGATTCTTGTCATCAATAATTCGCTTTGAAAACCTATTGCACAGAATCATGAAACGTTTTAGTAAATTACATCATCTTTTCTTCTGTTAAGTAACCCAATAAATATTATTGTTAGGTTTAATTCAATACGAAACGAATAAATCTCATAATATGAGTGTTTCGTAAAACAAGGAAATACAACAATAAAAAAACGAATTTCCGATAAATTTAAACAAAATTCAAATGAGAAGGCTAAAACTATTAGATTACCACATGGGGGAGACTGTTGTACCATGGAACACTTTTTGGTTTTTAATTTTTTTTAATACTTGACATGCTTCGCGAAGAGAAATTTTCGAGTCGCCATCAGCCAAGACACCTTCTATAGCTGTGTTCGAAGGTACAAGAGGGTGTGTAACTAACAAAAAACAATCTAGCTCTTTGAGATTAAGTTGAAACATTCTGTACAATTACTCGTCATTAACAGGGTCATCTAAAGCGAAACTATTAATTTAATAGGTCACACAAACAACAATAGAAAATAAAGATTTTAAAGAATGTAAAGCTACCTGGAAATGCTTTGTTCATTCGTTTCAACGTAGTTCACTCATATTCCGATAGATGGCAGCAGCGATAGGAAACAACCGAGTGTACACTGTGCTCAAGGTACACAGTCTCCCCTAGTGTTTTCTTTTCGCCGTTTGATTGCTATTTTACCTTATTGTATTCGGCATTGATAACATAACCGACTTTTCGGTTTTTCAAAAATCTCGAGACTAAATAGGATCGTGTAGGGTCTGAGTATATTTTTATAGCAGTATTAGTTAAAATTAATCAAGTGCTTATACTTGATGGTTTCTTTATTGTTGATGATCGGTGCTGGACCTACGTTGTGGTTTATTTATTGTTAATGTCGGCTGCACCTTGACTTTATCGAGGTTGAAAAGGATGAGATAATGAGATGATTTAAACAATGTAAATATTTTAAAACTATTTATTTGTTTTTGTGATGCAGATGTAAGTGTATTTTGTCTTGGGCTCTAAAGCTTTTTTTAACACTTATTCCAGTTAGAAGTATCAAGTTTCCCCAGTTTTTGATAATAATTAAAACTTAATATTTACCTTAATCCCTAAAATTTGAAAGCGAGAAATTCTAAATTTCATATTGACAAGCTTTAATCCATGCAAACAGCGGATAATCTTTTGATACACTTCAACACGTGTTTTTGTCATGGTTTATTTACATTCATGCACAAAAATGTGCGCAGCTGCCTTGATACTACTGCCTATATCTCCCAGCATTTTAATTTATAACTAAATATTTATTTGTTGGAAGAAGTATTATTAATATTCCTGTAAAGAAATCAAAATTATCAAACAAGTGCATTTTGTTTTCAGGGACTTGCGTTCAAAATATACAAATCAATAAAAACAAAACACAAATTATTTATTCTTAGGGAGCGCACCTTTACAAAACTTGGCTAGAAGATGTAATACTATCACCTAATTGCCAAAAATCATCTAGATGTGTTAATTTAGGTCGTTTACCTAAGTACGTTAACCAAGGAATCGGTAAACAAAACGACATGACATATTCTACAGTACAGTTTCGAAAATACAATTCTCGTTATTACCTTTTTAACCCTTCGCCATAATTAGATTATTTCGAAAAACTCCTAAATATCGCTTGAACTTCAAATTACGTAAATCCTACAAGGCATAATTTTAGTCGATTACCTGAATAGTGTCGTAACCTAGCCAAAAACGCAAAAAACGCAATATTTTAACGTTAAATATTTATTTATATTTGCGACCTACGTAAGCTTAAATAAAAAACCAGAGATTTGGGTTCAACTATGTCTAGGATAGACCACTACGCGTTGAAACTAAAAGCAACATGCAGTAATATACCAGAAAGACATCATCTTCAGTGGGAACTTACAAATATAATGCCTTCTGATGTGCAGGGAGCAAAGTTGCAAAACAACTAACCGGTATATAATTGCCAAACTTATTGAAGATTACGTAAGTATATTTTTTTTCATTTACGATATTTAACCTTAATTAATAAGTTTTAGCTTTATTTTGTTGAACTTCATATTAATTTATAAATAAAATTATTATCAACTTCGGGCGTTATGCGTCATTGCCCCAGTTAACTGTTTACCTCTTTTATACTCCTTTAATGAGAAACTACTTAGATAGTGGTGGAAGGATATGAAATGTTTACATATTAAAAAAAAGAACGGACCCAATTAAACGATTTCAACAGCTGCCAATTAAATGCTAAGCGTGATGTATTCATAAACCTTCGTATTATATTAATTTTGCAAGTATACATTAACTCGTCCTATAAAACAAAACAGCAACTTTAAATTATCTATTTAAAAAAAATGAGCACGGTTTACACAATTAGGTAAATATTACTGTGATTGACTGCTGCACACAGTGACACGTCTAATGTGTCAATTTGCAAAATGTAGCATATTGGTTTTTACTTTGGAGTTTCATTTGATTGAATAAAAAATATTCTTATAAGTTATAAAACTAAAATAATAGTTTATTTAAACTTCTTAAAATTCTACTTATTTACAAACGACTTGGAGTGGCAATAACTGATGACTTATTCTAGACAATACCTATTTGTTTTTACCCGTTTTTGTTAATGTTTATGTTTAGTTCAAGAAATTTCGATGTCAAGAGTTTACAAGTTTATTGCGGCAACTTTCGAGTAGAACAGAACAGCAATATTAATGTTGAAGTTTTGTATATGCAATTAACGCGGCACGGCTGTCTTTGTACGAGGTTTTGTAATTCGAGAACTATGCAATAATGTTACGTGGTTCTAGTACTGATTTCTTGATAATAAGACTCATTATGTGCTAATATACGGGCGTAATTTTTATAAAACGCCCAATTAATAGCGCAATTAAACAATAAGCTAATTGTATTTACTTTTCGATTGTATTTCGACTGCATCACAAGCTTGTTTTGGATATTTTGTAACGGGAACAAAATGCTATACAAGGACGTGCACTTTAAATGTGTTGTTTGTTTAGAGGTTATTAGAAAGGAATTTCGGTTTTGTGAAAATGCCGCAATTGACGTACAGAAAAACTTATAAAAACAACAATAATTAATAATGCCTTTATAGTCACCACATAGGTGTATCTAATTAGTCACTTGTACTTGTTAAAATTAAATTAGACATGGAGCCATTAGGCTCTTTACAAATAAAAATAATTAGAAATTTTCTTTAAATTAATGTTTTGCCGACACGTACTTCAGACTTTTTTGACAGCACGATATGCATTTCAGTAGGTACAATAGATGCATAAACATTCAAGTCCATCAGTACATGTATTGAATATCTATTAATGTTTATTAACAATAAACAATAATACGATTTTCATGAACTGATGTATTTATAACTTATTAATGCGATATTAATCAGAGCTGTTCAAAGTACTGGCCTGAAGGGCTTGAAGCACCAAGCACAAAGCACCCAACTGGTGTACTTGAATAATTGAAGCATCGGGTCCTTTTATTTTCTGAAGTAGTTGGAATTACCCAGCCTCCCTAAAAATAAAATTAAACTTTCAATTACCAATTACTAAGTAACATTGTGGGTGTTTTAAGCACAAACATGTGAACGACTTGAAGATTTTTGAAGTTTCGAAGCTTTAGACGTTCTAAAGTGCCACAAACTCTTAACAGTGCTTTCAATTTCCGAAAGTGCTTCAAGCATGGAAAAGAGCACAAAACACCCAACCGTTGTGCTTGACTAGTTGAAGCACCCAACGCTTTTATTTTCTCAAGTAATTGGAATTACCAAACCCCCCAAGAAAATAATTTAAACTTTTAAATACCAAGCACTATACATATTTGTGGATGTTTTAAGCATAAATATGTGAACTGCTTGAAGTTTTTTGAAGTGATCGAAGCTTTAAGCATTCTAAAATGCCAAAAACACTTAAGACTGCCTTAAATCTTTGAACGTGCTTCGTGCTTGAAGCACCTTCGAATATTTAAGGCAGTTTTAAGTGTTTTTAGCATATTAGAATGCTTTAAATTTTCGAAAGTGCTTCAAGCATTTAAAAAAGCAGAAAACACCCAACCGTTGTGCTTGAATAATTGCAGCACCGAAAGCTTTTAATTTCTAAAGTAATTGCAATTATCAATTCCGTAAGAAAATAATTTGAACTTCCAATTACCAAGCACTAAGCACCATTGTGGGTGTTTCAAGCACAAACATGTGAACGGCTTGAAGATTTTTGAAGTGTTCGAAGCTTTAGGCGTTCTAAAGTTCTAAAAACACTTAATACTGCTGTAAATTCTCGAAACTGTTCAAGCACTGAAAAGAGCACAAAACACCTAACCGTATTGTGCTTGAATAATTGAAGCATCGAAGACTTAATTTCTAAAGTAATAGGAATTACCAAGCCCTCAAGAAAATAATTTAAACTTTCAATTTGTAACGGTGCAGGGACGGTCTTATACCGGTGTCCGTGTTTTAGCCTGATCGTTAGGGTAAATGTCAATTTATTTACCTTTATTCACCTATTGACGAGTTCTCATAACTCGCCAGAATGTTCTAATGGACCTTACGTTGTGTTATTTTATCTTATCAAAACCCACGGTTGACGAGGGCAAAAGGAAAAATTATTTTAATGATGAAATTAAATAAAACACACTTAAAACCTTTTAATTAGCATTTATTCATTCTTTAGTGGAATTCATTAAATGATGGTTTGCCGTATCGTATGCGTGAGGAAATTGTGGTTTATTATTTCTCTCTTTTTCTATTTATTTTTAATTTCTAATGTTTCTGGGTAATGGATGTAAGAGCATTGATATATTTTTTATTTTTTTAAGCTTAACCTGTGAAAACCTCGTCTAATTCAGCCTTTCACCCTGAATTAAACGTGATTATCGATTTGACGCTAGAATAGCTTCCTTTGTAATGATTTACTCTCCTTCCTTTTTATGAATACTTTTATTTTCTTATTTTGCTTATTTTGGTTTTATCCACGAAATCTCGTCGATTACGCCTAAGTAACACCTCCTCTCCGCACCTCGCCTAATTCAGGTTTGCCCTGTAGTAGCGTTGCGACGCCTAACCAGGACTCCCCTAAAGAGTAGCGATTGGAGAGAAAATGCCAGAGTAGCGTTGCAAGACGTATCTTAATTCCGCCTAATGGTAATAAGTCTCGCCTAATTCAGGTTAGTCACGTAGTAGTGTCGAGACGCCTAACCGCAACTTCCCTAAAGAGTAGCGTTAGTAGACTTGTTACCAGAGTAGCGTTATTAATCAAACTTGTCGGACTTGTACGTGGATAATACCTAATGATCTTTTCAACACTAATAGTTGACAGAGCCTTCAGTCTTAATAGTTCGATCTGATCGTTTTGCGATCTCAGAAATCAATTCTCCCTTCTTCCTCTAGCTCGAGGTTTTATCAACTTTATTAACACCAACCCTAAAGGTTGTCAATACTCAAACGTCCAATTACATTAGAAACCCCACTTTTTGAATAATTTTGGTTGGTCAAAGTTTCATTATAGAACTGCCCAAACTTTAAGATTCCCACCAAATACTTGTTATGTTTAGAGTTACGGCATACGGCATATATTAGTGCATATTTTAGCTTTTAATGGCATGAAAATGCATATTCTAGCAAAAAAGAAATTTCAAATAAATTATCAAATAAAATATTCGTAGTTCTTAGAAGAAATTGCACAATTTCTTCTAGTGAAACCACATGAACCCTAGACTTGCACTTTCTAAATTTCCAAGTAGGGGTAGAGGAAATAAAGGATTAACTGACAAAGGTTGTATATTATTTGGGTAGGTCTTATTCCTTAGGTACAAATTTCTTTGACAATAATATTTGGAAATTTTTCTTATACTTATTCTTAGATATAGTTATTTATAATTTTAGTGCTTGACTAGTTCATTTGTTGCCTTGACAGAGAGCTGTAAAGTGTAATTGTCCAGTCTATACCCTGAAAATGCCTAAAGTTGCTAGTTCAAAAAACGATTTAATTAAGAAGTGGTTGAAGCCGTATACATGTTTTAAATACGATGGAAGTGTTGTGTTGTGCGTCATCTGTGAAAAAGAGGTATTTATCCGTTTATTTTAATTTTGAATTAAGAAAAACTGTTTACTCTGTTTAAAGTTAAAAAACTTCAAACAAGCCAAAACAGCGAGTTAAAAATTTAATACTAATTTGTTATTTTATTTTTTAATTAAGCAAACAATTTAAGAATAAAATTAGAAAGGTTTTTTTGTGATATTGCAAAGGATATGGCACAGGCCACAGGGCACATTCAATTATTTTCCTTTGTGTAAGCTGTAGTAAATTGTACTTAAATATTGTTTTTACAGATAAACGTTAATAAAAAGTTTCAACTTGATCAGCACGTAGTCAGCGGTCCGCATCAACAAAGAAAAAATAATACAAACGAGCCAAAACAACAATTATTGCTGAACTGCTTAAATGAGAATGTCAACAATTTCAACGACGATTTATGTAGAATGATGGTTTCATGCAACATTCCATTAAATAACATGGACGTTCCCGAATTTAGAAATTTCTTAGAAAAATATACAAAACAAAACGTCGTTTCCCGGAGAACAGCTTCCAGAACGTGCATTTCAAAATTATACGAAGAAAATCTTCAAAAAATAAGAAACGTTGTTTCGAATAATTGTATTTGGTTTAGTGTTGACGAAACCACCGATGCTAAAGGAAGATATCTATATAGCGAATTTTATTGTAGGTGTTTTAAACAGCAGTCGTTCTTCCAGTTATTTAATTGCTGTTAAACAACTAGAAAAAACCAACAATTTGACAATTTCACGTTTTGTCAATGAAACCTTTTCGTTACTTTATTTGCCAAATCAAATACCACCAGAAAAGATTTTATACATGGTGACTGATGGTGCCGCATACATGGTAAAAGCAGGTCAAAATTTAAAAATCTTTTTCCCAAATTTAATTCATGTAACTTGTTTGGCCCATGCGGTGAATAGGGTGGCCGAAATGGTTAGAACTGAGTTTCCTTTAGTCAATAAATTAATTAATAATGGAAAAAAGGTATTTTTAAAATCACCACTTCGCGTCGAAGTTTACAAAGACTTGCTTAAAGATGTGCCCTTACCTCCACAACCAATTCTCACCAGGTGGGGAACGTGGATAGAAGCCGCTCTATTTTATTGTGAAAATTACAGTGAATTTAAAAATGTTGTTAACAAACACCTTTGATTCAACTTCTGCTCAGTCTATAGCAGATTGTCAAGATATTTTAAAGTGTGTGTCCGGAATTGCAACCTCAGTTGTCCTACATAAAGGCTCATTTTTCGTTAGCATTCCTAGCATCATTTATAAATTAGAAACACAAAACCTGCTTCTCACTGAATCTTTAGAATTAATCGAAAAGTTTCATTCGATTTTGAATAAAAATAAAAAATGCAAAAAAGTTAGCAGCAAAATGGACGATTTAATTCAGAACAACAGCGGACTTTCAACTCTGAATTCCATAAAAAATATTTCAAATGGAGATTTCTTAAACAATGGCCACAATGACGAATGTTTTGTAGTTAATATTTAACTTTAAAAAAAAAAGAAAACCGACTTCAAATAACACAAAAGTGACATAAGTTAACTAAAAAGCAAAAAATAAATGTTTTTTATACAACAGTTTAATACTTATTTGTTGTTCCGTTTAATGTAATTAAGAAATTGTTGTTTATTATATAATTATTAATTGTTTTATAATTTTTAAGTCGGTGCCAAGTAAAACATAAAAAATTCGAATCTAATTTGTTATTATAGCAGCAAGGTATATAATTTTTATGTTTTACTTGGCACCCACCGACTTAAAAATTATAAAACATTTAATAATTATATAATAAACAACATTTCTTAATTACATTCAACGGAACAACAAATAAGTATTAAACTGTTGTATAAAAAACATTTATTTTTTGCTTTTTAGTTAACTTATGTCACTTTAGTGTTATTTGAAGTCGGTTTTCTTTTTTTTTTAAAGGTAATTATTTTACAATTTTAAGTGATGGGTAGACCTAGTAAGGATGCTTCTCGAATGAGGAAACGATTGCTAGTTGAAACGGAAGATGAAAAATACGGAAACACTAAAAAAGTCCGTTAAAAAAATAGATTTTGAGGAGTATCTTCGAAGTTCAAGCTCCAATACCAATGAAATTATAATGGGACCACCTTGGAACTATACTGAACCCAACACCAAAAAATCATTAAAATCGGTTCATAAACAGAAAAGTTATGCCCGAACATACATAAAAAAAATAAAAAAAAAACATATATACAGACGAATTGAGAACGTCCTCCTTTTTTTGAAGTCGGTTAAAAATTCACATTTATTTAAATATTGTCCAGTAACTTCTTGTGATGTAGAAAGAAGTTTTTCCAGCTACAAAAATTTATTGGAAGATAAGCGGCAAAATTTTCTCGTTGACACCATTGAAAAGCACATGATTATTTATTGTAATAAATAGGTTGTGTTATTTATTGATTTTACTTCTACCTGTATTTTTGTATATGCAAATAAAAAATGCAGTTTTAACTGAAAATAATAATGCGTTTCTATATTATGTAAGCCTTTTTGATTTTTTGAATGTTGAGTGTTTGTAACTATCAAAATAATGAAAATCATTAATTGTATTTATCTTCTTCTTTCAACGAAAAATTACATTTGATGCAAAACGTGATTTAACTCATATAATAATTATACTAGTGTTAAACTGCAGATTCAAATAAACATCAGATTTTCATATTAGGCACTAAATAAACAAACTAATATTTTTTAGTGCATATCGCAAAAGGTCACTGCATATTCTTGCATATATTGAAGGTTTTATGCGGCATATTTTAGTGCATATATTGACAAGAAACAGAGTTTCTCACGAATGCGCTGCACTTATAGTCTTTAATCAAAATATCTACCTGAAAAGAAAAATATTAATACACCTGAAAAATAAGATTGACCTGAAAAATAAAATATTATTTAGATCTGAAAAATAAAATTCACATGTAAAAATTAAATTAACGCGTCAAATAAAATAGTTTTTGAATATTTGTTTCTAGTTGTGGTTGTGCACCTTTACAAATTACCAAGAGCTAACTAGGCACTATTGTAGGTGCTTTAAGCACAAATATGTGAACGACTTGAAGCTTTTTTAAGTACTTCAGCTTTAAACACTTAATAAAAGTGCTTTAAACTCTCTAGCACTGAAAAGACCTGTAAGCACTGAGAAGAGCTTTGAGGGGGGGGGGGGGTAATGCGGAACAGGATAGATATGAGGAAATGTTTTTAATAGTTCTGGAAGCGCTCACGACTGTTTTTAGAGGGCTTCAAAGCACTTTAAAATATGTTGAAGTGCCCTATACCTTTTCAGAGTATTTTTAGTAACTATGGGGATCTCACTTGAAGAGATACAACGACGGTTAAATTAGAGAATAGTTGTGGAATTTTATACCCATTAATAATCTGAAAAGAAATTGGAATTATCTTGCTTAGTTTCTGAAAGAACTGTAAAAAACTGAAATTGTGAATTTTTTGTTTTCGGCTATAACTCATTTGTCATTTATATTACATAATTCTAGTTAACGCATTATTAAGACAGTTTTTCATGCTGAATCTAAATTTTTAATCCGATTTGGTACAACTGTTACCATTACTCATTTTCGACTTTCAACTTTTTCTTTTCTTATGGTCGGCATTTTAATTTTTTCCATATTTGAATAGAGTTTTTAATTCTGATTTCAACGATGTGTCGCACTTTGCATGTTATTTAAGTTTTGTGCATTTTATTACAGAAAATGGAATTTTCACAAGAGCGCCATGAAAAGACCACGTCATTTAATTTATTTTGAAAAATATTTTAGTAGGCCATGAACTGATGGAAGTAAAACAAAACACTATTTTTATTTAGTTTGGTTCTTAGATACATTACATACGCGAAAATTTCAGCAAATTTTGTTTTGAGCGTAGGCAGCAGGTTATGTTATTTTTTATAAAAACAAATAAATAATTTATTTTAATAATATATATAAACAAAACAAAAATCGTAGGGCATAGCCCACGGGCAAAGTTACTTATTTTTAAATGCAGTTGCATTGGTGCCCGAGATTGAAAGGGGTTTGATTCTTCGTATAATAAAAGCACATGTAATAATTGAAGTAGGCTAAAGTATTCCATAGGAGAGAAATGTATATGTACATTGACTATATATTATCAAAGATATGTATCAGATTTACCCCCGCGCGCCGCGCCGTTATTTGCCGGCTCGCGGCTCCGATGAGATGTTCTCAGAGTTTGTTTTTGTAATGACGCTATCGCTTTCAGCATCTTATGTTATAATAATACGAAACAAATAGTATACATCCAATAGTGCTTATCGCTAATGATTTAGCTTAGTATTTCTACAATTTTTTTTAAATGTTAATAAAGCAAAATTTATTTTTAATTGTCGCGAAAAACATACTTCGTCCAGAGATAAAACCTAAAATTATAATCAAAATTGATAAATTTGGAAGTAGGAAACGCCTAGTAACAATTTTAATACAAAGTATTACGCCAACATAATGTAATATTCATTTTATTGTCTAAATTTTCACTGTTTCGTAATTAAACGCTAGACTTCCGATGAAATAAATTTAAAAAAAATTTAGGAAGCGAATTTAACTCTCTAAAATTTATTTGACTATGCGATAGTCTTTGATATCTGATATGCTGCATTTTATTGAAGTACCAATACAAATATTTTTAACATTCGAAAAGTTTTGATTTAGTTTGGTGTAAAACGTTTGGGGTTGTATTTAAGACTACAAGCCTTCCAAAATACTCGTAATTAGCCGAAGTAACAACTGCAATTATATCTCATGTTTCGCCCAATTTAACCGGTTTCAGTGATTCTGTCTTTTTTCATAGTTTTATTGCGTACACTTTTACAAGTTTACAAAGAATCTTAAATGGAAAACTTCTCGCTTTATTTGACTCTTATTGAAATTTCAAAATTCCGAAAATTATCTCTACTTTTTTTAAGTTGAGGCGATTTTTTTTCAAGTATTTTTTTTATTGATTTCGTTTAAATTGAAACAATTTCAACTTATAAACAAGCACAACAAAAAGCGAAAAGAGACATGGAAAACCAATGATTGAGTATAAATAAAAGCAAATCATCCGGTTAAATAATCTTGTGGTTAAAGTAATTAAAAAGAAATGAGGAAGTTTCTAGAAAGATATTTTTAAGTAATAGCGCTATTTATTCTTAAAAATAGTAATTATTTGTTACTGCATTTTTAAATGTTAACTATCTTACGATTTCATTAAAAATTATCGTTTATTTGTAGTATTGCTTGGGTTCGCAAAGAAGTAAACAGTTTTAAATTTAATCATACTGTCATTTAATAGTTAATTAGACGATAAAAATATTTAACCGAAGTATTGGTGTTTTAAATGGTCTGTTAAATGTAGCTTACCCACCTCGCAAATATAAACATTCTTCTATGCAAAGTGGTAAGATTTTCAACATATTTAGGTAGGTAGTACATATTGTTATCGGTAAAATTTATACATTTATTTAATTTCTGAGTGTTTGTATTTCTTCTTGGTGATTGACATCTTACTTGAACTCACGTACAAAATTATCTCTAAATTTTAAACAATGCAGTGCTTTAGTTTCTAATCACTTTATACACTTTAGAATACCACTGATATTTTTTGTGGAACGCTAGTAGGGTGTATAGGGGTGACTTATTAGGTACTTACGGTTACGCAAAATAGGTGAACGATTTCACATAACAAATGTGCGGTTACAGAAAATAAGTGTGCAGTTAAAGCGAAACAGAAGAAAACCCACTAAAAGACAGGTAACCGGCCGGTTACGGACAAACATGTGAGCAATTAAAGAGAAACCGACTGAAACCAAAACCAAGACTAAGGCACTAGAATCCCTTTGACTGCCGTGTTTCAGGTACCTACTGGCTACCATGCTGCTAGTGAAAATTCTAATGCTTTACTACCCTTATTAATAGTATTGTATAGTACTTACTAGTGATGGGATATTTCAAATGAAAATAATGGAACCATTCGATTACCGAAATATAACAATAATAATAATATTTACTGAACATAAATCGAAATAACTACAATAAAATATTAAACAATTGGAAAAAAATAAAAAAAAAAAGAATTGACAAGAAAAAGAATTAAGCATAATTATGTTTTATATATCTTGAGAGGTTATAGAAAACTATGCGAATGATTTTACGATTTTAAAACTTTCGGTATTTTCCATTTCGGAAGGGGGCGTTGAAACAATATCCCTTTACAGTAGACAAGTGCAAATGCCCAATACAGATACATTGTACGAAGATACCGCCAGCCGTGGTATTATGATGCGAATACGCAAATGAAGACAGAATTTCTGGAATGCGATTGCATAAAAACGACTTCAGTCGTTCCCGCTCAGCACGAGATGGCAATGTTTTGTCTTGAACATCATTATTTATTAGGAATAGCAAACACGGCATCTTCCATTGCACTGTTTTGTTTCTCGTGGTCATTTCAACGCAGAGTCGCCTTTGAAAATTTTAATATTGCTTTAAAAAGTATAAATAATCTAAAGTATGAAGTTATATTATTAATATTTAGAATAATAGGGTATTACTGTTGATAAAAACAAGTGGTACACTGCACAAAATATATAAAAGTTGATTATTTATATGATAAATAATAATCGAATATTGTTTTTGTCCCTGGTCTCATTTAAAAACTATTTAGTTTATAAAACAGAAAAATAGATTCACTTTTGCTGTTTATACAAATATTACTCAAAAAACAGGCCGCAATTAGCGATGAAATGTGATGAAATTTAGTAAAAATACTGTTAAATGATGAAGGTTTACGCTGTTTTGTCGAGCGGCCCGAGAAAAGACGTTGAGAACGAAAATTCCTTCATAGGAGCATTCGCGAAGCAAGTGGAGGGAGTTTTTATTACGTTTTACCGCATAGAAAAATACAAATGATTTTATTCGAATTAATCAATTGATTATTAAATGCGTTCGAACGGCATTCATTCGATTATGAAAATCGTTATATTATGCCCATCAGTAGTACCTAACGTTAGGTTCATGCTACTCAATTTTAGTCGGTGTTTCTTTAACAGCTCACTTGCGTCTGTAACTAAGTTACTCGTCGCTTTAACCGTCTACTTCTTTTATGTAATCGTAGAATTGTTTTGTGTAACCGTTCGACTATTTTCTGTAACCGCTTACCTGAGTAGGTGTACCTGAGTCACGCCAGACACTAGAATCTTTCTATACATCCTACCACAGATGTTTGCGTGTATTGACCATTTTAGTTTCTTGCTTAAATTACATCAGTTGTTATACAAAATTCAAAAATCACTCGGAGACTCGGAGTGTTTGTTGAAATTTTTTAAACGTCGACTAAAATCCATTTTCCACTTGAATAGATTATTATTTACCTTAAAAAAAGGTACAATACTGCTAAATACATTGGAAGCATTTAAAATGGGACAACAATTCAAGTTATTGTTTTAAATTCCCTTGTTTCTAGACTACCGAAAAGCGTGCTGAACTATAACTGGAATCTAAACTGTCATAGATGGTAATAATTTATGATTTTTCTTAATTTCTTATTTCAAAAATCCTCTGAAACTAACACAAGTTGACCTCGTTATTTCTATAGACCGTATTTAGATTTCCTGCTTTGTTAAGTTCCTTGTAGTCACGCACAACCGCCATGTTCTGGTTTAGTTAATCGGAACGGACTAAAAACTGACCACACCCGTCTTAGTAACTGACTAAAGTGATATACTTGTTCACCTTCTACTTGCTGTGTTTTACCTTTCAATCCAGTATGTTTGTTGGGCAGCAAGAAAATTTAAATTCTAGTTCAGCGAAAAATTTCATTTGCTTTACATTATTTAAGTTTTTTTTTAAATTAGCAAGTCAATATTCCTATCTTTATAGTAAAAATCTAAATTTTATCCATCTTTTTCTATTTTTTAAGTTTATGTTTCCATTAAAATTGCAAGTATTTAGCTTCTTGGAACGATAATTAAGCTCAAATTATCATAGACAAAGGTGTTTTGTTGCATTAAAGGCAACCATTGTTTTATTTTTGTGGAAATTGAAATATAACTGAAATGTGCAAAAGCTGCAGTTGTCACCACTGCAAAAAAGAGCTATTTTTGGAATTCTGTTGCTGCATATTTGTTTTGTATTTTTAATAGGGTGACGATACATTTTTGCGGAATTATGCTTTTGTAAAATAAATTTAAATATATATATAGTAATAATCAAACTGGACACTATTTGAAAGCATTGTTGAAGGTTAATCGAAAATCGAGTATGCAGAGAATGCTAGGAATAGGTTTTTTTTAACTTAAGCAAACACATGCTGCTCTCTCATCTTTCGAAAAATTTACCTTGGTCATTCCAAAGATTTCTTCGCAACCACAAAATTTTGAAGGTAAATCTCAAAATTAACATTGGGCAATCTTTGGACAACATTTTTGATAAACAAGTGTGCCTTTATCTAAAATTAATCGATCACGTTGCAACTGACGCAGTATTTATTTTTTAATTCAAAAAATAATTGGGAATGTTTTTTTCATTTTATCATCGCTTTGTAGATTTTTTTAAAATTTATTACCATTTCTTTAAAAAACAATATAGTGGTGAATAAATCAAGTTCTGCGAAATATGTGTTAAAAGGTTGACATTGCCGAAAATTACTAATATGCGGAAGTAAGGTTGCTTTAACCAGTTCTGGAAAACATAAAGCTCTGCGTCTACAACAGTAGAGATTTTATAAGAACGTCATCGTGATTCAACGAGCTCTTGTCACTCCCTATTTTATAAACCTAACCAGTTTGACATGTGGTAAAATATTCACCTGTTGCGATCTTTGGCCCAAAATAGCTCTCCCACTTCTTTCCTACACGTATTTTTGCTTTCAATTCGGTTCAACAGCATGCTATTTTATTAAATACGTAATATCTACCGTTAATCAGCTTCACTATTCACAGTTTTTACAAGATATTAATCGCTTTTACTTTTTTTTTTTATATAAATGTATTAGCTGCTGTCCCACATTTGGAGAATAGCCCGAGTCAAAAGAAACAGGTTGTACTATATTTCTGATATTTGAGAAGGCACGCAAGAAAGTTACTAATACAAGTTGTGCTAAACGATAGTACTATAAACTGACATATCAAAACCTTATACAGGATGTTCCATAAAAAATTATTCATAAAATAATACCTTTCTTAAATGATATACTTTATATTTTATTATCTTAATGGCAAGACCATTTAATTCCCAATAAAAATTGTTAATAACTTTTTTTAAATGCCATAGATTTCGAAAAAAAAAATTTCATAAATATTGTCATACAGCTCGCGCGCTCTTCAAGGTCTTATGCAAATAAGGGAATCATGGCGCAAGATTAAAAACAAATGAAGTTGGCAGGTGTAATAATCAATTTTATTACATAAATGCCATATTTTTATTTATTTCGTTTCCACATTGTGTTTGTGTTGTGTGAAATATTAATAGTAGTAGTTAGTTAATTAAAATGCCACACTTAAAATAAGTAATATATGACGTTTATGTGATAAAATTGATTATTACACCTGTTAACTTCATTTATTGTCCGTCGCGAGTCACGATATCAATATTTGCGCGAGCCTTATGACAATCGCCATGAAATTTTTTTTCTAGAAAACCATGGCTTTACAGAAAAAAAGTTGTTTAGATTTTTTGTTGGGAATTAAATGGTTTTACCCTTAAGATAAAAAAATATGGGCGTTCCATTCAAGAAAAGTAATATCTATTAAATATTTTTTATGGGACGCCCTGTACAACATTTTCATATGTTACCTTATAGTACGTGTCGGTTCGCACAACTTTTATTAGTAACTTTTTCAATTATCTTCGCAAATAGCAGAAGTATATTAAATCCTGTATCTTTTGACTCAGGCTGTAGATAAAAAAACTCAACAAAATGCGCTACAAAGTGATCTGTAACAGTTATTTTGATGTACCTACTAATTCCTAATATATTTAACAGTCGGTTTTTTAGATTTCCTTGTCTGCTTTTCTTCTTCTTCCTCTTATTATAGACCAAATGGTCTGTTTAATACCCGCACCTAAGTGCTTTTCATTTATTAAATTGTCGGTTTTACATGAGCATACCAATACCTACAGTGTAAGTCATTAACAAAATTTTATTTCGTAATACTTGCTTTTCCCCAAAACAAAATTTCGCATTTGTTCAGCTTATGATTATTTTAAAGTTTGTAATTTTTCAAGTGGCCATTGATATTATAACCATCATTATTTTCTTGGTAATTCCAACAAGCATGTTAGATTCTAAATACTAAACAGCGTACGAAATAGTACGTAGTAATTCTAGCAGTCATAGATCATGTTATCATATCTCGAAAGTAATTGTAGATGTCCTTGCGAATTGGTGCTCTAGTATTCTAAATAATTTCTTGGGCTTGCTACAATGCGATCGGTGCGGCCTTCCGAAGATAATTACGTAGTATTAATTATGACTACATATGTACATTAATATAGCATGCTTTTCGCACCCGAACAAGTTTTATTATTTCTTTCTTATGAACAAAATAATGGTTGTGGAACGACGAAGTTAACTGCTCGTGTTGCTAAAGCAACTTTGTAAAAGTTCAGAAATACATGCAATCTAATTACAGAAACGCAAATTTTTAACCATCGTCTACTTTAACCTTTCAACGTTTTTCCAAAGACGCTGATTAATAGTTGCTTTTAATTACATTTATATTCACATTTAAATTTGACTGAAAAATACAATTTGATGTATAAGTACTAAACTAGTCCCGAGTTGTTTTCTTACAAGTACCTACCTTAATATGCATATTTACTTTTAATAAATACAGAGAAAAAATTGTTTATTGTTGTCTAATAGATTCCGGATGTTAAGAATTATGAGATATCTCTGCTGACAGTACGAAATAAATAGAAGTAGTTGTGGGTGTAACGACTAGGACAGTTGCTGCAAAGATCATGGTCACGAAAAACACCGCAAACAAAAATTTATCATCGGTTTTTGGGCTTATAACGACAAGAATCAAATTATTTAAAGCTAACCTTTCAAAAAAAAAACTAGCAGAAAGACTGGAATATTCTTCTGCCACTCGTAAGATAACATCTGATATTATCTGTTACTTTCTGCAGGTACTACAACTCGTATTCATATGTGTTGGTAGGGTGTGGGGGAAGGGGGCGGATTGCTTGTTCTTAGCATCCTTAACACCTTTCAGATAATGGAAGTAAGTTTTATTATACAGTCAAGGTTTAATAACACAACACTTTAGTAAACAAGAGCAGTTCAACATTTAACAACCGTAGATTGAACGAACAGATGATTGATTATACACGGATAATTACAAAATTACAGTTAATAAATCACAAAGTAATTTGTTAATTCGCACAAACGAAACACACGTTTTGTAAGGGATCAGCGCACGTACACTACGTAGTGGCTTTCTAGGTCGTATGTCTAGGTCTCGTCGGGTAGGACAAGAGGTAGCTCCTTTGGCGTCTATCCGGGGCTGCGGTACTCTGGTAGAGCCTGCGGTTCGGAGAATGAGTGAGGTGATTTGTTTCGCAGCTCTGGAAGGAGCTGGGTGAAGTACGAGGGAATATGTGTAGGACCGTTTTATCGATCCGACAACAGATGGCGAAGAGAGTTTAGTTTTTAGGCCGTATTTGGAGGTTAAGCTACTTCTCGATTCTGAAAACAGACTCACCTTTTTGTTAAAAATGCAGCTATCCTCTACACAAACATTAGCATCTTCCAGAAGAAAATAATAATAATAGTAATTTTCTCTCTATCTCTATTTCTCTATCTCAAAACAGATTTTCAGGTGTTGGTATTCTCACCAAAAAGCGGAGGCTTGCATAATTAAAAATAAATTGGTTTTTTGTGCAACTGCGCAGTTTACATGACATTTTGTAATGGCCGTTGCTTAGTAATGCATGCATAGTTAACGAAACCGAAGACGCCGTTGCGTAGCAATACTACATAATGCAAACCAACATGCATAATGCCATTATTTAACAGATGAGGCAAAATTATTCTTATATATTATGTTTATATACATATAATTGAATTTTGAGGTTACAATAAAGACATTATTATTATTATTATTATTATTATTATTATTATTATTATTATTATTATATTCAGTATATATTAAATACGGATTTCTTCTACCTGTCTCAACTTTTAGTTGTGAGAGGCTTCTTCTACTAGAAGCCACGTATTTAGGCATCCATTATATAAGATACATATTCGTTCGTGCAGTGGGCCGCTACAGTTTTCGGTAAAGATAAGCAAAATTTAAGTTTAAGGTTTGTGTGTATGATTGATTGGGGCATATTCTGTCGACAACTGACATTTCCACAGTAGTATCCACGGCGAACACACGGGTTAGGCTTTTGGATCCCTTTCATTGGGCTAGACTTTTACTTACGGCAAGATCTGAGACAGATCAGTACCCAAAACGACTCTACAGAGAGACCTATGCAAACAACGTCGTGCGCGAATGTAAATATTAATAACTCAAATCAGGTTTACAAATCGCATTGCAGCTGAGATTTCAAAAGGGCAGATATCTGGGGGAACTGTTATTTTATTACCTGTAAATATTTTATCGCCCTCGCGTACAGGATTACCTATTACAGTTAAGAAACACACAATTTCACATAAGAGTAACCTTACCTAACCTAATGGTCAAGAGCATAAAGATTAGTTAGTAGTTAGATAAGGAGAAAAAAAAAAGGAAGAAATGACGAACGTGGGGTTTTTCTGCTACTTATTTTTATTGTGATAAATATTAATTTTTTTTAGGAATCTTTTTTTTATTTGAACTGCTTTTTTATCATTTTTTTTCTTTCTTGCGAAATTTTTCTTCAAAATGTTTATGCGGCTTTATTGCCAAGCACAAAAAGTTTGATTTGCAGTCAGGTTGATTAGTCTTGGATCATAGTAGCTCGGTGCTATTGCTATACGTTACTTTTACGCGACATATAAATTGATTAGATAGTTTTTGATTGGTAGGTAATTGCTTATACATGTATATACCATAGTAATACCGTCTCATTTTCTAATAGTAATTTATTGAAATGTACACGAGGTTATTCACATTAAATTCGGAATGCACTTTTCCTTAAACCTTTTACCGCTTTTGTAAATACGGTACGGAAACTTTTACTTCATGTTCATAGTAAAGAAGAAAATTATATACATTCTGTATGGTTTGCACTTTTCATTCATATTAAGTAACTTTGACTATTCTCTACGCAAAAAGACGCTGTTTTGTTTAATTAAAATTAAATAATTAAATACGTAAGTTAATTAATGTCGTACGTAATAACTGATTACAAAACTCGAACCTCCATGATAAACGAAAGTCATTTTAGGTATACTCACTCGTATACAGACAGAGTCGTCATCGACAACAATGAAAATCTCATTACAATGTCTTGAGGGTAACAGGAACGAACAGTCGACTTGTATTTACATGGTCCGTGGCCCCTATAAGCGCTGTTAACAGGTGAAAGTGTTTAGCTTAGCCAATACCTACCTGACCTCTCGTATGGCCATTCGAGTGGTTTGTTTAAGTATGTGCCGTCTATTAAATAACAATTCTGTGTACCTACATGTATACGGATAATAGGGTTTAATTTTGAGGTTTAGTTGCCAAAATGTTTTTATTCCACACACATTTCCACAAGTTAACACGAATAAGTACAAATTTCCCATAGCTGATAATATTGTTGCAGTTCTTTGTCTTGTTTACGATACAAAACTGTAACAGGTTTTCTCTATACGCTTTCGTGATTAGTTCAAAAGTTCACATCATTTTACTATCTTACAACGGTGAAATTTATTTTAATTAGTTATTAACATTTTTGTTACTTACTAATAAAAATTACATTATCATTAATAAGCTCGTTGACGCCGGGTTTTCTATGTGGCCGAAAAGCTAAATATGCTGTATTTGTACCTGGGGGGGGGGGGGGGTCAGAAGATACTCAGAATTTGTAGAACTAACTGATGTATGCAGTTTCTGGAGATACTTTTGGTCACAAAGACAGACCGGCGGCATACGAAACAACTTAACTTACGCTTCTCACATATGGCTATTCGTCATATATTTTTGTAAGTGCGAATATCTATATAAATAAAAATGAATTGCCGCATGTTTGGTACATCATCACTTGAGAATGGCCCGACCGATTTGGCTCATTTTTTTGGTTGTGTTCGTAATTGTCAGGACAAGGTTTGTATGAAAGAAAATTTTGGGAAAATGCACCGGAAAAGTCGGAAAATTCGGAAAATCCAAAAAATAATTTTGTATGGTATTTTTGTATGAGATTTCGTATGTTTTCGTTTTTGAATGGCTTTTCGAAGAGAAAAATCGAAAAATCGAAGTGGAAAACTTGGAAAACTCAAAATTAGGAAAAATCGAAATTTTTTTCTTCTATTTTTTGGATGGAAAAACCGGAATGGAACAATGCAAAAGTCATGTTCCCACTTGAACTCAGACAATTCTCATGATTTTTAATTCATTTTGATCAAATTGAACGAAAATCGTCCCTCACAAACATTTGAGTCTCGATATCAACATATGACTGTCACTGTGTGACGTTCAGTTTGACAGTTCTGCTGTGTATCACGTTCCGTATTGAAAATTGATATTTTGCGAAAAATAATTGAATTCAAAGCGATAGTTTCTTTGGAAAAAATGCCACCAGTGAGGCGTCGCAGCTACACATACAACAAAAAAGGCTTACTTAGGACCAGCAACGCGGACCGGGCCCAGCTAGTTTAAAATAAAAACAGTTTTTTTTATTCTTCTATGATACCTACTCAAAACAGTACTAGTATACCCTATATGAAAAATAAATTATAAATTTTTCGCAGAAATTCATATTAAGGTGAGGGAAGTGGTATATAAGAATGCTGCTACTGACAACTATACCGTCATCTTGAACAATATTTATTTTTGTGCTACCCACTTTTTTGGCCGAATGATTTAAGCTACGGTGGAACTTCCCTAACTCGAACTTCTGCAACTTGAATTATTCTCCAAGTCGAATTTTTGGCATGAACACTGATGTTTCGTTGTCTTTTTAATGTATTTTTAACTTATATAACTCGAATATTTCTATAAGTCGAACTGATATTTCACTCGTAACTCGAATTTTTTCCAGTAAGTCCCTAGTTACAAGTATTCGCTGAACATATAATTCGAATATTTAGGGGAAGTCCTTAGTTACGCACAGTGACGAGTATTTCTTAGACATATTCAGTAGCAACCAGAGTTTTCTCGCGTGCGGTCAAGTTTTTTTTTTTTCGAAGATTACGGGAAAGACAAGTATCAGTGGTAAAATTTGCTAGTGCATTGTGAAAGTGCATTCATATCTAAAATGACACAGCGAAATTTAAAGTGCTTATCATTTGAGCAAAAATGTTTGTTAATTGCCGAGGTAGAAAAGGGCGGAAAAAGAAAAAAGATATTGCTGCACAATTTGGTATTCCCCCTAACACTTTATCGACCATTTTAAAAAACAAGGATGAACTTTTAAAAAAAAATCAAAGACTATGGTGTTAGCAGTAAACGCAAGAGACTTACAACCTGTGTCTATGATGCGATATTGACGAAGCTATGATCAAATGGACAACCATGGCACGTAATAAGAATCTACCCCTGTCGGTAACCATAATTAGAGAAAAATCTAAAGAATTCGCAGATGCTTTGGGACATGAAGATTTTTCAGCTTGTGTGGGTCGGTTAGATAAATTTAAAAAACGGCAACCCTCCATCGCAACCAAGTAGTTAGCGCCTATGTTCATGGTTAAAATAAAAATGGAATTTTATAACGTTTCGATAAGTCTATACTCATTGTTAAAAGTATCTACCAACATTTAGTCATTTTAAACCGAATTCCAAATATCATTTCTTACTTGAAATTCGTTTAAATGGATTATTTTCTACTGTTGGAAAATTTTTGAAATTGAAAACAATGCAAATCTTGTAAACTGTGCAAATATGTACAATACAATAAAATATTGCGCTTGTTTCAGATACCTCCGAAATGGTGCAGATTTCGAAACTGGGCCGTACTACTTCTAGTTATCGTATTATTTATTCAAATAGCTACAACCGAAAAAAGTAAGTATCCGTATGTAGTTTTTTTTTGTTTAGTAAATATAGATTGTAAAAGACAGTAAGACAATCACTATAATTTTCCAGTATTTTCCAGCTAATTTTACTTGCTTGTGCTATTAGTTGCTTTAACCATAGTACTTTTTTCGAAAATTATGCTATAATAAGGGTAATTTGGATAACAATTTAAATAAAAAAATGTTCCATAATTTCTCTCCGAAAGATTTAAAAACAAAAGATCATTTTCCTTCCGTTGCGTTCCTTTTACGTAAGCGTCAGAAGTAATAGATCACCATCAGCAGCTGGTTGTATAGAATGAGGAAGAAGTTAAACAAAAGAAATAAATTTGAAACATTTCAAACTCATTTTAAAGTTTCTTATGATTTGTTGAACATATAGTACGAATACCATTTAACTGTAATAATAATACCCTTGATGTTTCGTATTAATTAAACATCAAAATAGAACAGTAGGGTGAATGTGGTCATTCTAGAACCTGCCGTGTCTCAGGTACCTGCTTTACTGACGGGATTTCACCGCCGATTATCGTCGCTACTTTGATGCCGGGACTCTTAACTGCTAACTGAAATGTCACCAGATTTGACAGAAAGAAAATTGAAAATGGTCAACAGAATGCGCGCGCGCAAAAATTTCCAAATTGTAAAGCTACTAAAGCACCCAGGATAACCTACACTAAAGTTCCGGTTTTACTAAGTCTCTCGTAGGTACAGTCCAGGGGTTAAAGTACCGACGATACTAGGCGGTAAAGTCCCGGCAATAAAGTGGGTACCTCAGACACGACAGGTTTTAGAATCCCCCTATCTACCCTACTATTGGAAGACGAAATTTAAACTATCAACTTTCTGCTATTTCAAAAGCTGTTAAATATTAAAACATTGTCAAAAAAAATAAACTGCAAATAAAATCTGTAAGTTCGTGCTTACAACAATTTAAAATACAAATTCTTGGATAAACAAACGTTAAGGAGCTATTTGACAGTTACGATAACGTGGTGCCTGAATATTTCAGTTCGATATCTACTATAAATGCGCATGCTATGACCCTAGGGTCAGATGATAATTAAACGAAAGTTCTGCGAGTTAGAAGAGAGTCAAGTTCTAGGACGCACTCCTCACAATAGATATAGAAGATCTCGTGAGATGTACTTCCGTAATTTGACGCATAATATTATTATTACAAGTAGACAAAGTTCTAAGTGGATGTGAAAAATCCGCCACTTTCTATTTGCTTACTTACTTTCTGTTAAAATATTTCTTTGTTTGTTTGATCTATGGCAACGCTTGTTAATATTTTGAAAATCCATTAACTTTGCCGTTTTAATGCGGGCATAAGTAGTAAAACTAGTTTAGAAGATAAAGATGCTGCAAAATAAAGAAGCACGAAAGCGGCGATATAGAAAAACTTAGTTTTCAAATCACTCATCTGTAGTGTCCAAAAATGATTGCGTGAAATTGAGTAAATACAAAGAGGAGGAGGAGCACCACCGAGAAGAAAATGTTTTATATGTTAGTATGATATAACAGACTTAGCTACTCAAACATAAAGTTGCTACTTATAAGTTTAAAAATTACTAAATATTAAAGGATGCTGAGGTGATAAATTACAAGTAATCCTTATATTTGCTATCAATTATTACAGCATCCAGAAGAAGATTACGGAGGCCGACTACAACATCATCGAAGAGCGTTTCCACGTCCAGAGATCAAGAAGTGTCCGCTAGCGTGAATAGATTTAGAGTCAGGACACGACCAAATCATAGAAAATCTGGAGATAATTCTCTTTCATCATCTAATTTGAGCAAAGGGAGTAAATTAGACAGCGATGGATATAAGGTAAAAGAGACATATTAATAGTGCATAATTCGGTATTTGGTACATCGTATATTGCATTTACAACAAATACTTGCTTACTTTTTTCTAAAATAGCTTAATCGTGAATTTGTTTTCGCAGGTTGTTTGTTACTATACAAATTGGTCTCAATACAGGCCAAAAATTGGCAAATTTGTACCTGAAGATATCACACCTGATTTATGTACGCACCTTATCTTCGCTTTCGGTTGGTTGAAAAAAGGAAAGCTGTCTTCCTTCGAAAGCAACGACGAAACAAAAGACGGCAAGACTGGTCTTTATGACAAAATTCAAAGTCTTAAGAAGGCGAATCCGAAATTGAAAACTCTTCTTGCTATTGGTAAGTGCCCCGCATGCAGTGCTTGTACCCATACCAACTTAGTAATTATATAATTTGCGATTAAAAATTATTCATGCCTTTTCAGGCATAGTGCAATTTTCGCATACAATTTTATTTTAGTAGACAATTCTTGGAACATAACTGAAATAATGAATAATGATAATGTTTATATCACAGTTTGTATTTGTATGTATTTACTCATAACATTTGTTTTACCTTGTAGGTTTTGGAAATGTGCATTATTAACACCTATAACTAATATTCCAATGTTACCGTTAATTTTAACTTTTTCTTTAGGCGGATGGTCTTTCGGCACACAAAAGTTCAAGGATATGTCGTCCACTCGTTATGCCCGGCAAACTTTCATATACAGCGCCATCCCCTTTTTGAGAGATAGAGATTTTGATGGACTAGACATCGATTGGGAATATCCTAAGGGAACAGACGACAAAAAGAATTATGTGCATCTTTTAAAAGGTAAATCAACATTTTTCGAAATATATTTTTAAAAGTATGATTTCATTGTACGTATTATATTAAATTCATCATTGATTTACGAGCAAACTCGTAACTTTAAATTTTTTTCATAATTCAGCAGTGACCTTCCTCAATGTTTAGTAGGTAATTATAATTGTATATATGCAAATTCCGAATTTCGAGTTTAAATGTTTGTCGATGACCGTCAGCATAAAGGACAAATTTGGTTTATTGCAAAGGTTAGAATGTTCATCTCAATGCACTTTCATAATAAACTGTGCGTAGTGTAATGCTCAATTTGTACCTCGCGCTATTTAAAAACAAACAAACATACTCTATTTACATTAATAAATAGGTACGCTGCAAAGTGTCTAAGAAATGCTTTGCAAAGAAAATATGTATAATCAAACAGTTAATAGTACGCTAGGTAGCAATATTTTATAAATATATACTTTAGAAACTTAATTGCAGACGATTCAAATATAAGTTACTACAACAATAATATATTATTTGATCTAATCACTTTAAAAAAATTATTAAATCTTAAAAATTCGTATAATTAAAACAATTTTAAACATTGTTAAAATAAAGAAAATCCTATATTCATGTATTTTTATTTGACAAACCTTGGAAAGTGGTTTGTAGGTCATCTTCATAGAAAAATTTTCCATGAATCAATATTTTCCTAAATTGCTTCCTTCTGAAGTTACAACCTGCCACAAATACAACAGCTTAATCATGTTTTAATTAATATCTCACGATATAATTCTTTGTCTATATTTCATTAATAATGAAAATGATTTACAATTTCACATTACGATTTTCGGTTACAGTTCAAATTGTATTAAATTTTAGTTAGGTTTTTGGTTGTGGTTTGATGCCACCTCAAATATCGGTTTCAATTATGCCGGTATTTACCGGCATTTCTGTAATGTGGTTTAATAAATTGGTAGTCACACTAGGATGAAACCGCAATAAAACGAGATTGGTCCGCCAAAAAAGGGGGGGTAGGAGTGGGAAGAGGTGCTATACTTTAACAAGGACGCGCTCGTGAAAGAAGCTCATATAGGTATTGCACCCATAACTCATCTGGCAAGAGTAATCTTTCTACCACTCTCGGCACTCCCCTCCCAATCTCCGATTTTGTATTTTTTCATAAATTTTTGAATTTGCCTTTTAAAATCGGTATGAACATGTAAATGACAATAGGAACGTCTTTGCATTGAGAAAACACCTCTGGGAGATCTCCTTTTGGTCGATTACCTGAACAGATGAATTGCATAATGATCAAATTTGCAAATTGATTTAGATTTCAGCGAATATATATCACTGCAATTAGGAAATACTAAAAATCAAAAATAATTTAAAAAGTTTGAAAATTTTAAAACAATTTTAAAATGTCCAACATTTTCTAAATTTTTAAATTTAGATTTCTCAAACATTTTCAAATTTTTCGTTTTCAAAGATTTCCAAACATTTAAAAACCATTAACAATTTAAGAGATTATCAAAATTTTCAATTCTCAAAATTTTTAAAATATTCATAAATTACAAAATTTTTTAAAGTTTTAATTTTAAAAGTTTATCAAGAGATTAAACATTTTTGAAAAAATTTTAAATTATTAAATTTTTTAATACTTGTTAGTATTGAAATTTCCTAAAAATTTTAAAAAAATTTAACATTTTACAAAAATTTCAAAATTTATTAAAATTTTCAAAAGATTTATTGTCTTGATTATTTTCATATCTAAATCATTTTTAAATGACGTTTTACTTATTTTTATCCATTTGACATAGCAAATTACTGTTGCTGATTCTGACACACTCACTCAAGACAACTTCACATTCAATATTTTGGCCTACTCTCTAATGACTACCATACAGTTTTTACATGCACTGCTGTGCAATATTAATAAATATTGTTATTGTAATGGCTACAAACTGTCATCCAAAAAAGCTAACCACGTGGAATACAAAAGTTAAGTAGTTATTGTTATTTGTTACGATAATTAAATGCCAGTTTCACATTTACTGGGACAAAAAAATACCGGTAAATTTTGAAAATAATAAGGGTTTTCGGTTACGATTAATAAAGTTGTTAATTTTGGTTTCGTTTTGATTACAATGCAGAAAATTTTGCTGACAAATATTACGCACAAAAACCTAAAGAATTTTTTTACGCAAAAGTTTGTATATCTTTTTATTTTTAAACAAGTAACATTATTTTTAGCGTGGTGAAATATTTAAGATTCTAAGAAGAAACGGTAGTGTTGCTGTTTATATATTAATTTCTAGAATTAATCTACTTTCTTCGGCCCCATTCTCAACGTTTTTGTTACTGGCACTAAGACAATAGTAATCGAGTCGGCGACAAATGAATGTAATAATTGTCTTGAGTTGCAAAACGATTTTATGTCAATGTAGAAAGTTGATAATAATATACATGTTGGACACTGGATATCAATTTAAAACGGATTTATTCTTTTTACGCAGTTGTCGTATTGACACCGTTCGTTTCCTTTCAATAAGTAACTATTCCGATGGAAGTGAATTTTCTGAAGAATCAATTGAACATTTCTCTATACGAAATTACTTTTAAAAATCATTTCCTTGGGTAATTTAGGTGGCATTATTGAACCACGCATTTATTTATTTGTCCTCAGAATTACGAGAAGCATTCGAAGCAGAAGCCCAAGAAGTGAAAAAAACACGACTTCTTTTATCGGCAGCGGTGCCCGTTGGCCCCGACAACATTAAATCTGGATACGATGTGCCCGCAGTCGCATCCTACCTGGACTTCATCAATGTGATGGCCTACGATTTCCACGGAAAATGGGAACGTGAAACGGGTCACAACGCTCCACTCTACTCTCCCAGTACCGACAGCGAATGGCGTAAACAGCTTTCTGTGGATCACGCGGCAAATCTTTGGGTAAAATTAGGAGCACCCAGGGAAAAATTAATAATCGGAATGCCCACATACGGAAGGACGTTTACGCTATCGAACACTGACCGTTATAAAGTGAATTCTCCCGCTACCGGAGGAGGCAAAGAGGGAACTTTCACCAAGGAAGCTGGATTCTTAGCATATTACGAGGTGAGTTGGTTGTTTTTGTTGCATTTTTGGATTTTAATGAGATATTCTGATGGAAAACTTAATTCCGTCTAAAGGATTGTTATGGTATGTCATCACCGTTTATATTTTTTTTGGGGTGCTAAGGGCGAGTAGACGCTCAACGGTGGTTACAAATTCTCTTACATCACCTTTCGCAAGGCAAATTTTACGTATTAGTTTTATGCACTAACTATCTTCCATGCTATTCGAGATAATTGGAGCGAATTGTTTTGGGCGGAACACTCCGTAAAGGCGTACCCACGTATAAGAGGCACTTGTGCTCCATCAACAATAAAATTGGTCAACTGTATATTCTATTTTAAATTGATTTAAACACATTGGACGCTTTTCAATAATTTTATAAATTAAAAAGTCTAACAACCTTTAATTTTAACTATCAGAATTTAATAAATGTGTTATGAAACGTACCGCACGCATGTTTTTAAAAAACGCAAGTAGACGTTTATGTTGTAAATAACGGATAAGATGTACAGACTTGCAAAATACGACAACCTTTATGATGACCATTAATAAAATTGTAATTTAAGTAGTTGCTGTGAATTAATAAGCTTCATACAAATTATTCTATACTTTTACTTTAATAGTTTCAATATAAGTAGTAGCAGTAGTAAGTATTGAAATATCTTTGTATACGGCACTTACCTCTAAATAGGTTTTATCTACTTGAATGTACAACGCTACAATTTAAAAAAGTCGACTAGTATTAATTGTCGTATACAGCCTGGGTCAAAGATACAGGTTTTTGTGTCTATAAAGTAGGTAACCCCCCCCCCCCCAACTAACTTTTGAACGACTTGATATTTTGCCACAAAATTTGTTGTGCTGCAATGGGAAATTAAATACTATCTTTCAGACCATATTAAAATTTTGTATCATCCAAAATGGCGACTGGGCGCCATTTTAAAACTTTTTTTTAAATAGAAAGGGCAGTCAAGTGACACTCATTTGAAAGGTCTTTTAATTCTGCGTCTGATCCTAGAGTTTCAAAAAAAAATATCCATCCATAACAAAATAGCGGATTTTAAACAAATGGACTCACTCAATTCAAAATTGTTTTGATTTTTTTATCCAGGGCCGAGTGACACCTCATTTGAAAGGTCTTTTAGTTCTGCGCTTGATTCTAGAGTTTCAAAGAAAAATATTCAGCCATAACAAAATGACAAATGTTTGAAGATAAAGAAGTATATTAAAAAAAACTAAGAATTAAAGCAAAAAGAAATTAAATTAAGTGTTCGAAGTGTTCACCATTTACTTCTTGGCACATAAAAAGTCGGTTAGGAAATTCCTCCCTTACATTTTCATAAGTTTCTGGAGTGATATTTCTGCAAACTTCTGTAATGCGTTGCTCCAGTTCTTCAATTGTTTCTGGACGGGTTCTGTGTACTTTCGATTTCAAATATCTCCATAGAATAAAATGTAAGGGGGTTAAATCTGAGGAGTGAGCCGGCTATTCTACAGGCCCCCGCCTACCAATCCATCTTCCAAGAAAATTTCCGTCGAGAAAGTCAGAAACAGGTCTATAATAATGAGGCGGCGACCGTCTTGTTGGAACATAACGTTTTCAATATTATTTCCAGCCACCTGAGATACCTACTTCTGTGAAAATTTAGTCCTGCAAATGAAAAAGTGGACTACTGAATACATAAATCAAAACAATTTTGAATTGAGTGAGTCCATTTGTTTAAAATACGCCAATTTGTTATGGCTGAGTATTTTTCTTTGAAACTTTAGGATCAGACGCAGAACTGAAAGACGTTTCAAATGAGGTGTCACTCGACCCCCCTTTCTGGTTAAAAAAAACTTCACAATAGTGCCCAGCCGTCATTTTAAATGATACAAAATTTAATTGTGAGCTAAGAAATAGTATTTAATTTCCCATTACAGCACACCATATTTTGTGGTAAAATATCAAGTTGCTTAAAAGTTAGTTGGGGGGGGGGGGGTTACTTTATAGACAGACGGTACATTTCTGCTGTTTGAGAAGATAAATAAAAAAGGTACTAATAAAAGTTGTGCAAACCGACACGTACTACAAACTGACATATGAAAATCTTATACAAGGTGTCCCAAACAAATTATTCGTAAAATAATACTTTTCTTAAATGGAATGCTTTATATTTTACTATTCTAATGGTAAGTCCACTTAATTGCCAACAAAAAATTTCAATGACTTTTTAGTAAATGCCATAGTTTCGGAGAAAAAAAATAATTTCATAGATATTGTCATACAGCTCGCGGACCTATGCAAGTAAGGAACCGTGGCGCGCCATTGGACACAAATGACGTTGACAGGTGTGTTATTCAGTTTTATTACATAAATGTTATGTTTTACATATTTTTAGGGTAGTATTTTAGTTAACTAACTACTACTATTAATATTACACAAAAGCAACCACAATGTACGAACGAACAAAGTAAAATAGTGACATTGTGTAATAAAACTAAACAACACACCTGTCAACGTCAATTGTTTTCCATGGCACGCCACTATTCTTTTATATGCATATAACCATGAGCGCGCGAGCTGTATGACAATATTTGTGAAATTATTTTTTTTCGAAAACTATAGCATTTACCGAAAAAAAATTTGTTTAGATTTTTTGTTGATAATTAAATAGAGTTACCTTAGGATAAATAAAATATGGAGCTTTCTATTTAAGGAAAGCTTATTTTATGAATATTTTTTTTATGCGACACCCCGTATAAGATTATCATATGTCAGTTTATATTACGTGTCGATTCCCACAACTTTTATTAGTAACTTTTTTACTTATCTTCTCAAACAGCAGAATGATATTAAAACCTATATCTTTTGACTCAGGCTGTATGCTTATTGTCCTTGTAAAACGTTTCAAGACTACAAACGGAAGGATTTGATGCAACAAGTTAAGTAGGAACACTAGCAATGAAATTCATAAATGTTAAGGTTGTTACATTCATAAATTTTACTTACAGCATTCATCATAGTAATTTCATTTCGCATAATATACAGTTTTGAAAGATTTTAATAATAAATAAAAATTCCTGATTTTTTAATGAGGTAATGAATGCATCAAAACCACAAAAAAGAAAAGAAAAGCAACACAATAACCCACAATGCATACGATACGTTCAATTCCTGTATATAGACAGAGCATGTAGAGTGTATACAGGTTTGATATGTTTACATGTTCTAGGTAGAATGGTTATTTTAAAGGGAAAAAAATTTCAGCAAAAACAATGTTATGAAAAATAATAGAGGCCTTGTTAGTTTGAAATTAGTAAACTGATAAAGAACGCATATTTTGGTATTATTATTTATTGGTAGGGTTTTGGTAAGCTTTCGGTTTATTTACGGCTTATATTAATTAATTTACGATTTCAATAAACAACTTCCGCTTATCACTCCGGAATTGCTCCCCGCATGCGTGGGTTTATAGCGCAGTTAGCAAACTGACGTTTCACGCACGTGACACAACAGAAAGTTCAGTGGTTCAAATCCCGCTCACCACCATTTTTTAAACTATTTTTCTTAAATTTCTGGTTACCTGTTCTATTTTATAAGAGCTAAATATTGTTTTTGCACTGTTTTTTTTGTGATGAACATTGTTAACTTATATAAAATTTTAATAAATATTGAGAAACTGAAATACCTTGAAAATTTTCGAATCACCTGGCACAAATTCAATTGAAACGTCTAAAATTGAAAATTGAAATCATGATCTACGATTCAACAGTTGTGCAATAGCTAAATTATTATTTTGAGTTCTTTATCTGTCAAATGCTTTATGATACAAAGATGACTCAAAATTTTGCGTAATGTAATATAATGTGATCATTAACATTTTTGTTAAAAAAAAGTAATACAAACTCGTATTTAGCTCTTATACAATACAACAGAAATTTGAGAAACAAATATTGTTGGTGAGCTTAATTTGATGCGCTGAACTTTCGGTGCCGTTGTTGTGTGTGCAACGTCCATTTGCTTACTGCGCTTTGAAGACACGCATGCGGGAAAGCGTAATTTCGGGGTTATAAGCCGAACTTTTTCATTGCAAGTGTAAAGTAATTAATTTAAACCGCAATTAAACCGGAGGCTTACGAAAATTTCTACCGTGTAATACAAAAATATACGTTCTTCATCGTTATGACGTCTAAAATTGCCGTGCGCATTTCATGGAGCTGTTATACGAGATTTTCAGTTTCCTCATGTTATCTGCCCATGTCTGGTTAGTCTTGGGACACGTTGTATGTAAATTACCACCAGATGGCATAATCACAATATCTCCCTAAATTTTTAATTGATTTAGAGACGCAGTAGTCAACTTTGTTATTTACTATGAGCACCAGGTTGAACCTTCATTTCATTTAATAGAAAAAAACACAACCTTCAAAAGGATTACAAAAATACAATGCCATCTATTATAATAATAAAAAGAACTGCAAAAATGTTTGTTTATATCAGTTTTTCTATAAATTAATAAAACAACTGAAAGAAGTCCCACTAAAACTTTAAAATTATGAAATTAACATATTCTTAAAAAAGCGGTATTAGTGATTTGCGTACTACAATTTATTGTATTATATTACCTTGCTTATTTATTCTTAGATAAGTACGACCGTAAGCTTGTATAATTGCTTAAAATTTCAATAATTAAACAGTTAAATAGTAAGCAGCAAGGTTCAGTTACATGCTCGATTCTGCCTTGTTTGGGCCGCGCAAATATCAAAGTGCCGATGCGTCTTGTCGTTTCTGCTTCTCGTAGAGTATTTATTCTGTGGTACCACATTTATACATAAACTAAATTAATTTTACAATGATTTTTATAATTGTTTATTGAACTAGATGGTTCAGTAGTGATATAGTTTAAATATTAATAACTACAATACAAAAGAACGCACAACTATTTCACAATTTATGTTACACCAACTGTGGTTGTGAAAATATGTAATAACTTTAGGGTTTTTTTTAGTACAAATTGATTTATTTGCGGTAATTTAGTTTTACTAAAATTTTAACACTGAGAATTAACATTGCACAGGAAAGCAGTAATGTTAATCTAAAACGTATTATATAAATTACAGCTAAAAGATTAACAATTTTCGATAATAAATAATAATAAAGAATTATCAGTCATGCTAGAATTTTTTTTAATAGAGGCACATTTGTTTGATTTTCTCATCAAATATTTTATCAAAAATCAAATGATGTACCAACCAACCACAGTGAAACACACTCCAAAAACAACTAATTTGCTTCATCTGCTTGCAAATTGCATGTAATAACTAATAATGCATAAGATAGGGTAAATTACGTAGCAAATAATACATAGCTATCTTGAGCTATTTTGACGTCGATGCTTTTAATCGACTGGATAGAATAGGCTTTGTACATAGCAACGTGCCATTTGTAGTCTGGATATTTTTCTACGAATATTTGCCGTACAATACTGCACCTATCGGCATTGGCGTTTAGATGGGCGTATGCCCTTTGGAAGGCGTCGACGGCGTCGAGTTGCATGGATGCGGGCATCTCTTTTGTTTTCGTGATTCTGACCTGAAAAATTAAAATTTTTAAGTAGGAAATCAGCTAATACTTAAAAATAATATTTAATTTGTTAAATTGCGTCATGACTGATTTCGGATTAAATTTTGAAGTGTACCCAAACCTAATTTTTTAAATATTTTTATTGAATTGTATTACTTCTTGTCTATTGATTTTATGGTATGACTAAATGGTTTTTTTTGTATTATTTTATCCATATGTAGTGTTTGATTAATATCTTTTCAAAAGTTTTTATTTTAACGTTAAGAACTGCGCGTACTCAAACATCCTGAATATCCAACGCTACAAAAATGTAAACGGTTTTCCTACTTACCGTTGGTATATTTACGGCTCCATACGCAATGGGTGGTGCTGATGTAGGTCTAAACGGCGTATCTGCACATGTTCCAATAATAAACATCAACCCAAACGTGCACAAACAAACTTTAAAAATCATTCCAAAACTCTTTTGCAGTTAATCTTAACTAATAAAGTAATAACTAATAAGTAATAACTAATAATATTGAAATGAAACTTTACTTTGCAAGTCGAAAAGACCTGCGATAACCTTTGTTACGCAAACATTTTGGCCTTGGTATGTTTGACCCAATTTGTAGAAATACGTTAACTAGATTTCATTGGAAGTCGATAATAACATGCGATAACTGGCACACATTTTAGAAGAGAGAATTGTTAATAAGAAGAGTGGGGTTATTTGAACAGAAGAAAAAAATAACGCACTATCTTATTTTTAATTATAAATTTAGAGGTATGACAATACTGCAATAAAAACGCATTACTTTCGAAACGGTTGCACTTCGTCGCTTAAAAAGCGTCACATGTTTTTTGCGGATTCTGTATAATCTTACATTCTTGATAAACAGGTCTTATGCAGTGCGATCGAAAAAATTAAAAAAAGCTGAAGTGTTAACTGCGAGTGGACTTTCCCATACTACATATCAATACTTGCCGTATTTGCTAAACTGTAAATTTTATAATTTATTATAACGTAGTACATTTCACCAAATTTTGGATTTCGAAGAAAACAAGCTATATAGGCAACTCTCAATTCCATTCATACTTCGCTGTCAGTTCGCTTAGTAATCATGCTCGATCATAACTTGACCAGTCCAAAAATTTTCTGATTAATAAATTTTTTTAAATTTCAAATAATTGTAATTTACATTTTCTACAATAGCTAACCAAATCCTAAATTCGTCAGAAATAAAATTAAGGGGGGGGGGGACAGCTCCCCAAATATAAAATTTTCTAAAAACTAACATTAGATTTTTAGTTCTACTAGTCAAGATGAGTAATGCCTTTTAAGCAGAAGTTATTTTTGTTTCCCGTTTATCAAATTAAGGGATACCAATTTTTGATTTTCAAAAACTCATGGAACGTGCCGCAGTCGAATTAATTTATTCAGCAAAATACCAAATTGTAGCCAATCTTCGGTTCTAGCAGCCTACAAAGTTAATAAAAAAGTGTAGGTAGTTTTTATAAAATACATATTTGTTTGAAAATTTTGAAAAGTTTTGGAGAAGCCCCATTGCGATAGTTTTCGAAATGTTCAAAATTAATTTTGTTTTATCGTATACTATCCACAAAAGACTCTCAAACAAGTTGTACTTGATCTCGATCAGCGATCAGACAGGTACTTTTTGAGTAAATGCGCGTTAAAGTCGAGATTTTCAAAAAGTTGTAGCGGCCGCCATTTGGAAGCTAGATAGTTCGATAAAAAAGTTTTCGATTTGCCTTAAGTTATTCTCCCCGATTCCGTACAACTCTCACAGTAACCTGTAAGATGTACCTTGTTATTTTCATTTAAATGGCATTTTAAACAAACTTAAAACGCCAGCTGCTGTCGACAAAAATAAAGCACTTTTTGCTCGGCGACCACTAATGCCAACGTTAGTGTTTATCACAGCTTTACCTCATTTATTTATTTTCGATCGCACTATGTAGGGGAGACTGTTATACCTTGGGACACTTTTTAATTTTTTTAATATCGAAAATTATTTTTTTTCAAAAATGAAAAGGTGGGGTCTTAAACTGTGAACAGTGGAACAGGAGGACACTTTTATTCAACGCAATGGGAAAAAGTTCGAGCTACAATTTTTTTTTTAATTTGTTTTAATGTACAATACGTTCATGAACCTTGGAATACACCTTCTTGTACCTTGGAATACTGGATACTTTGCAGTGAAAATTAAAAACATATCAGTTTTTTAAAGAAATGTGAGGGTAATTCAGTTTGCATAAAAGTAGAAAAACTGTCAATTTTGTTCAAATAAATTATTTACAACTTTACAATAGTAAAGATTTTTATTTTCGGCAAACAATTTAAAAATTTAAAATTTTGCTTAAGACTAACAGAACAATGAGTTACTTGACATTAAAATATGAAAACTTAATGTAAAAAATCAACTGAACCTTCTTTTTGAGTTGTGGCAAAATCATAATAACATCCTTAGCCTGAAGTTTTAAGTTGAAAACTTCACATTCTTTGCGGAGAGAATTTTTCGCATCGCCTTCAGCCAAGACAGCCTTTTCTTCCCTGTTTTAGTTCTAGGCATCAACGATCTGAAAATAATGCCTGACTGTAGATTCCTTGATAAAGTGCACTGATCCAAAGCACAGGATGCACTTTTGTTCTAAGAGGCTGAACAACCAACAAAAAAGCAATCTAGCTCTTTGAGATTGAATTTAAACTTCACAATATTCTGCACAATTACTATTAACAGGGTCATTCAAGGCTAAAAACTATTAATTCAATAGGTCACACACGCATCACTATGAAAAAAGGATTTCAAACAAAAAATCCACTTTTGCTTGCTTAAAAACTACGAATTGCGATTTCAAAGAATGTAAAGCCTCTTATACAACTGGAAATGCGTTTTTCTAGCTTTGTTTACATTTGATTTCAACGTAGTTCACTTATATTGCGATAGATGGCAACAGCGGTAGAAAATAGCCGAGTGTTATAAGGTACCCTATGCTCAAGATAGAACAGTCTCCTCTACACAAACATTCGTACAATTATGGTGTATTATTTCAAATAATGAGAATAGAAGCAATTAGCACGAATTTGCTCTTATAATCATTGAAAAAAGCAAAGGCTTCTGACAACGATGCAGGTTTTTTTAAACACCAACCCCATATTTTATACTGTCTTTTTTTTAATAGGTATGCGAAATGTTGCAAAACGGGGCATCCTATGTATGGGATGACGAAATGAAGGTACCCTATGCCGTTCAGGGTGATCAGTGGGTTGGTTTTGACGACGAACGTGCTATCCGCAACAAAATGAAATGGATTAAAGAAAACGGATTTGGCGGAGCCATGGTTTGGACAGTCGATATGGACGATTTTACAGGAACGATTTGTGGGGGTGACGTTAAGTACCCTTTAATTGGTGCTATGAGGTATGATGTTGTACTTATATTTTTCACTAATTTAAATGTCGCTGTATTAATCGACCCTTGAATATATTAATTGCAGGGAAGAATTACGTGGCGTATCGCGAGGGAAAAACGCTAAAGATATAGATTGGGAAAAGGTGGCTGGAACGATTGAGGAAGAAGAAGAGGAGGTTATCGAAAAACCAGCTGCTGTTAAAGTTGCAGTAAGCGAAGTACTGACTCGAACAAGAAAACCCAGCAAAAAGTATACAGTAAAGAATTCAAACTCCGGTCAAAATGATAAAAATAGTAAGCTCTTAAATTAATAATCATAGGTACTACTTGTAATATGTTTTGTATACTTCTTACTTTTTATATTTATCATTTTTTCTTAATTAGTCATATCAATTACGACTATGTTATTGAATTTTAATAACTTGAATCGGAAAGTATGGTTCGATTATAACTTATTAGTTATAATGCATCTATGTGGATTTTGAAACTGGGTTCAGGTTCATTATAACTGCAGTACATTATAAACAATTACTAATGTAGTGTAAAACTTAGGCAGGGATTCGTAGGGTGTGTCTGTTATTCGCGAATATGCATTGTATTAGGGCACCTTATAAACGGAATACATTGCAATTTAAAATTTTTACCAATGTGGTGAAGAATTAATCGGATTCTGCTGGCATGGAATAAATAGAAGCGAATTTATTTCTTCATTATTCAAAATGTTCGGACACTATCGATATTCAAAAAAATATCAGTAATCAGTATGCAAATAGAAAATTTGTGTGACCTAGATATTAAAGTTTGTTTTTTTTTTAATTTTTGTGATATATGTATTGCTTTACTTACGCTGGCTTTTTTAAAATATACTTGATGCAACAATATTGTGGTAAACCTCTGATATGTTTTTAACTATTAATTTATGTTTATGACATTTGGGGACATAATTATCCACAAGAACACATTATGCAATGTATAAAGTACCTAAAATGGTATTTCCAATTTAACCAGAAGTAATAATATCAACTCCTTGTAAATTATTTGAAAAGAAGAATTTTTGTATTAAAAATTTTGTAGCACACGTGTATGTTTAGTCGATAATTCTTTATTATTTAATGTACCTAGAGTTAAGAAACAATATTGTTGTTTTTTAAAATAATTTATTCAAAATATACCAACTGAAGAATGAAAAAAAAATAACTAATTCAAAATGATGGAAAAATCATGTAAGTTACTTAAAATGTTTGTTTAACGTCTGTGCACAAAGTAGTTCTTCGGTTATTTCTCGAATATTATTATTGAGTTGTTATGAATTTATAATAAAAAAGTTCAACTCGGCTTTGGATGACACGGTTTTACCGATCCAATCTAGCATAGCATATGCACTGCATATGGCACCAACATAGCACAAGAACATCCATATGACGTCCAGTGGACATCCCAGCTGGACATTGTGAATGTCCAGCAGATGTTCACAATAAACACAACGGACGTCCATTAGACATCCGCTGAATGTTTCTATGGAACAATTTGGATTTCCATAGGTTGTCCATAACATGTTCTTTAACGTGGGACATTACATTACATGGATGTATTATATTATTTTAAATCTTGGATATTCAGTTTGCTCAAATTTATCTTAGATTATCTTAGATATATTTTGAAACTGTAATAATTCTGTATGTACCTATGTTACATAAGACACTGTAATTAGCCTTAAACCAAAAGTTCGTCATTTAATTTGAGCTAGTCTAGCTTTGTTTCTTACTGATTAATCTAAAAACAATTGCAATCTGTTAAACAAGTTTGTTTGTCAAGCTAGAAAAAGCAGAAAATATGGTAAGAAACCTCAATCATGTAGAAACAAATCTCTAAATATTTCTCTTTTTTTTTTTATTATTGCTATGGTGTTTCGCTCTACACAACCATTTCTTGACAGCTTCTTCACAATTTTTTTGCGTTGCTTCAGGATTTAGAGAAGTAGTACGAAAATTTGTTTTATCTTTAAAAATCCACAGATTTCTATATCGCCGTTCTATAAAAACCACCCTGCGCTACAGCGCTGCTTTTATAAATTTTAAGTCCAATTAACATATATGTATATCAGATTAAATGTCACAGAAAGCTGTGAAGGTAAAAAAATTAACATCGCCAATAAATAGTGTTGTCTGTGACATTTAATCTGATATATGGTTTATTGAATTTAAAATTTTAAAGTTAAATTTAAATTTTAAAATTATAGCAGCGCTATAGCGTGGTATGGTTTTCATAGAACAGACGGTAGAATAATCTGTAGGAAAACCATACGCGTTTCTAAGTTATGTGTGACTATTACATGTGTTGCCAATGTTGTGGATAAACGATAAATACGTATTAACTTACCTATGGCAAAACTCACAATCTATAACTACTTACTATTAAAACACCCCCAAAAAGAAATCGCACAAAACACCACCAAATTAAACTAGCAGCTTTATCGGTTGGCTCACCAAAACAAAGTCACTCAGCAGTCAAGGTTCAAAAAATTGTATTGTGGGGTCCCGGCGGTAATGAATCGGCATGTTGCAGTTAAAAACGTTACTGTAGAAGTGTAGAATTTAGAACAATATGCCTAAAACATTTAATGGATGTTCCAGATTGATACCCATTTGATGTACAAACCCACTACACATCCATAGCATGTCCATGAACGTACGGACATAAAATGTAGTAAAAATGGACATCCTATGGATATCCTGTACTATATGGGCAGCGACAGACCATTTGACGCTTTTTTTGAGCGCATGTTATCTTCTACTGCTACTATAACTCTACTTTGCAAATCTTCTATGTGTCGTTTGCCGCTTTGAGTAAACACTGTTTTTTACTGGAGGAAAATAGAAGAAGTTTTTATGTTAGGTTTGGTGACATAGCTGGCCATCTATCTAGTGCATTAGATTCTATCATATTCTGTGGTAGCGCACAATCCCATTGATAAAACATTCGGTTTATGTGAATCAACGGGAATCCATTCAGTGTTTCTTCCATAATTTTGAAGAAATTCGCTCTCTAGTTAACTGCTTTTGTTTTAAAATATTATATTATATTAACGAATTCTTTTTTATTTTTTAAATTAAAAAAAAACTATTGACTAAACACAAATGTGTGATACGTCGTTGAATAAGAGATTTAAATAGCAATTCATTCTTCTAAACGTTGGGTGTTCTATTTGAGATAAAATATCTGATATCATTTATAGGCAAACCGGAAGAACTATTTTAGGTACTTGCACATTTCATAATGCCTTCTTGCAGTTATAATTGAAAATTCTGGAATTTCATATTAAGATAAGTTAATAAATAAAAACTATATCAGAGGTTTACCACAATCCGACAAACTCACACTCGGCATATTTAATTGTTTCTTATTATAAACTGACTATATTGCAATAGATCTAAGAAATTATCGTCTTTAATTATTGTAGGTCGCCCCGCACAAATATTTTGTTATATGACGAGCTGGTCTCAGAAACGTCCAGGAGTGGGCAAATTTGCACCAGAAAACATTGATCCCAAGCTATGTACTCATATTGTGTACGCTTTTGCAACGTTACGAGATTACAAACTTGCAGAAGCCAGTGAAAAGGATGTTGACAGATACGAAAGAGTAATTGCTTTGAGGGATAAAAATCCTGATCTTAAGGTAAAGTTTTAGAATAAAACTGACTAACAATAATCTTCAAGCAATATTTTTTATTTATAGATACTTTTGGCAATCGGTGGTTGGGCGTTCGGGTCGACACCATTCAAGGAGTTAACAGGAAACGTATTCAGAATGAATCAATTTGTGTACGACGCAATCGAATTATTGAGGGATTACAAATTTAACGGTTTGGATGTCGACTGGGAATATCCTAGAGGAGCCGACGATCGCGAAGCCTACGTAAACTTGTTGAAGGAACTGCGCTTGGCATTTGAAGGAGAAGCTAAAAGCAGCGGACAACCACGACTGCTGTTAACCGCGGCGGTACCCGCCTCTTTCGAAGCTATTGCAGCGGGATACGACGTTCCCGAAATATCAAAATATTTGGATTTCATTAACGTAATGACGTACGATTTTCACGGACAGTGGGAAAGAACAGTGGGTCACAATTCTCCTTTGTTTCCGCTCGAAAGTGCCACCAGCTATCAGAAAAAGTTGACAGTGGTACGTACTAGAATTATGTTATGTAGGAACTGGTGTAATATTACTAATGTATCTAATGTTGTTAGGATTATTCGGCAAGGGAATGGGTGAAGCAGGGAGCACCTAAACAAAAACTCATGATCGGCATGCCAACTTATGGTCGAAGTTTTGAATTGGTGAATGCATCTCAGTTCGACATTGGCGCACCAGCATCTGGTGGTGGCAAGGCAGGAAAATTCACTTCCGAAGCTGGTTTTATGAGTTATTACGAAACTTGCGATTTTCTTCAAGTAGAAAACACCACGCTTGTCTGGGATAACGAGCAGCAAGTACCATTTGCATACCGTGGTAATCAGTGGGTTGGATTTGATGACGAACGTAGTCTGAAAACTAAAGTGAGTAAACGATTAAAATAATGTCAACTAAAAATTATAATAATATTGTTGCGAACATTAATGGAATTTACTTTGCCAAATTCAAATGTTGCGAGAAAAACCACTGATTAATAGTACAAATTTGACGATTTTAAGTATTTTATTAAAAATAATTAATATGTATGTCATTTATATTTTTAGATGGCATGGTTAAAAGAAGAAGGATTCGGTGGCATCATGATTTGGTCAATAGACATGGACGATTTTAGAGGTCATTGTGGTGGTTCAAAATATCCTTTGATCAACGCCATGAAGCAAGAACTACACGGATACAAAGTCAGAATAAACTATGAAGGTCCCTATGAAAGTTCCAGTGCCACTGGACAATATACTACAAAAAATCGTGAGTGTTATTAATATTGATCTTTCTCTATGTAGGTACTTATACTAACTTAAAAAAAATTGATATTAAAAAACGTACATATCTTAAACATTGTAGTAAGACAGTTTTGTATTCACACAGCAAATGAAGTTGTATGTGAAGAAGAAGACGGTCACATCAGTTACCATGCCGATAAAGCTGATTGTACTCACTATTATATGTGCGAAGGAGAAAGAAAACATCACATGCCCTGTCCGGTAAACCTGGTGTTCAATCCCGATCAAAATGTCTGCGATTGGCCAGAAAATGTGGAAGGATGCACACAACACACGCAAGCACCACCAACCAGTCGATAATTTTAAATTTTAAAGTGTGGTCATAAAGTACTCTATAGAATTAATGCAGTTAATTTATGTTTCTATATTTTTCTATAAAAAAAAAAGATCTTACATCTTTTTGCTATTGTGCCCGATTCACCTATAAAGAAACTTAGTTTTAATTTTCTGTAAGTAGATACATATACATATATATATTTATGCTAAAACAAGTACGTATAATATATTATGGAACAATATTTATTCAAAAACGAATCAAACGACACTAGAAACTTAAGAAAATTTAAACTTTTACATGTTTAAACAGAAAGGTTCAGTCTCGTATCAAATTTTTTAATATTACTAATTCATCACATCAATTCAAAAAAGGATACATAAATTATACATTGTAAACTTTTGGTCATCGACCGAATGAAACAAGAAGAATTTAGAAAATTTACGAAACTATTTAGTTTACAAGTAACACGTAATAATATTTTATTAAAACATACAGGTGAATCAAAGATTTACTACTAGATATTCACTGGGGCAGTTCAAATTCAGGTATGGAATTATGTAATTACTTAATACGTTTGTAATCGATGCCAAAAACAAATTTAAATGTAAGTAAGGTTTGAATGTAACGTACTGCTCATGAAATTCTATATATTTTTTTAGAGTTTAAGGTATTGTACAGCACTGCCATAAATGAACATGCTTATGATGTAATATTGTTTAAAAGTGAACCAATAACAATAAAACTGTGCTCTCTGTTGTCATCTTTTTTAAAATTTAAGTCCTACAAAATATAAGTGCATAATAAAAGAAATGAGGGTATATTATATATACAGCATGTAACAAATTCGATGTCTTGCACACGTCTAATGACTTAAATTGTGGGGCATATTTTAATAGGTTTCAATATTTTGAAGATTTTCAGATTTCATATCGCTCATTAATTTTTATGGCGTTACCTAAACAGTAATTTTTATCAAGCCGGACTTCACGATTTAGAAGAGCTGAAAGATAAAATTCAAGCAACCACACCAGAAGCAATGCGACCATATTAAAATTGTTTGGTTTTTGTCCAGAATGTGGCTATTTAAACAATTTTCTTTTTTGTTTCAGTGTGAATAAAAAAAACTGCTGTTTTTGAGTATACATGTAAAGATAGAAATTATTTGCTTAAAGGTGACAGTTTGAAAATAATTTTTCTTCTGGTGTGACCTTTGTCCTATGTAGGGGAGAGCCTTCTCCCTTGGACCACTTTTTTTATTTGTTTATTATAACAACAATCTACCTGACACGAGCAAACTGCAAACTAGCAAACCTGACCTATGACAGTTGCTTAAATTAAACCAGATACAACAACCTACTATTTTCAAAATAATTTAAACTTTAATCACAATATGATCGTATAAATGCTTTCGTATGATTGGTTATATTAAAAAGGAAATTCATTAGTAATTATAGATTTTTATAGGCAATATTAAAATAAACCTAAATTGGCCCAAGGTACAAGACCATCTTGTACCTTGGACCCAGAAGTGTTGTACATCGGGCCATGGTGTGAATTTAAACTCTCTGAACAATCAAAGAACAAATAAAAGAAGCCCAGAAAAATGTTAGATTAAGATATTTTACTCTTAATAATATATTTAATATTTTAGTACCTTGGGCCGGCAAGAGGTACAAGCGAAGTAAGTGGCCCGAGGTACGAGACTATGCCACTAAGAAATTAAATTTATACAGAAATTATGAACACTACAGGAAATTTTTAAAATTACTACCACGTATTAGTAAAGACCAAAAGACATTTCTTAAAAAAAAAATATGTATATACAATGCCTATGTTTCTCAATAAAAACTGTTAGATGAAGTTCCAAACATTTACTACACAACCTTAAAATCGGAAACAGCACTAAATAATGCTAGAATGCAACTAAATCTTTCTCTCTACAAGCAATATGCAATGTTGCCCTCAACATTTTTCTTAACATTTTAGATAAATAATGTAGGTCTCGGGGGGGATCACTCAAAGGGACAAGGCGGCCCTAGGTACAAGACCCTTCCCTACTCCATTCCTTTATTCAATACAGATTATATAATAGTCAATGTCAAAATAAAAATAAAAATGAGCAAAGCACTTCGCCTGGACTTTCCCATACCCTAGATATTGTTACTTATCATGTATTCAAAAGTATCTTATTATTAATATGCTACGCCCCAACATTGACTGCAGTAACATTCCTCTACTCTTACCACCGTACCGAGAGCAGAGCTGCGTAATAGTAATAATATAAGAACATACTACTTGATATTAAATTTTTCTTATAACAATAATAGTACCTATAAACTTAGTGAGAATGTTTTCATTTATTCAACTACTACCGACTACAAAGAGAGAATAGTGAAGCAAAGGTCGACAGGTAGTTGTGCGCGTGTCGTGTGGCCAATTTTTGAGCAGTATGTTTTTGAAAAGAATAAAACTTTGATACTTTTTTCACTTCACAGTTTTAGTAGTTCCAAAAGTTCTAGTAGCTTATAACATTGTGTACCCTTGGATCATTTTCAATATCATATTTCATCCCGATCTAATAACTCCTTTTTGTCTAACTTCCGGTTTCGGAATTTTTATAAAAACTTATTCTGTTAGTGCATATTTGATATACCCCCAGATTCCACAGCTTATCAAAATCTGGCCATCCGTTTGGTATTTATATTGCACCACATACATGCATACCCACCCACCCACAGATAGACATTTATTAAAAACTACTTTTTTGGGTTCTTCTAGGTCCAAAACTTGTATTTCTGTGAATATTTCGCATTTCGAAAATTTTCTTGAAATCAATACTTCCCTATACTGAAAGTATAGGGAAGTAAAAATTGTACCCTGTATTATTTTAGTTTTTAAAAAGACCTATACATAACCCCAAAATTATTTAATGAAATTTGTATTTTAAAAGGAGTGTTGCTGCTGTTGCTATAACTGCCCGCTGTTAACACTGTGGTCATACTGTTATGCATTAATAGATAAATGTTCGGGTTGACAACCTATAGTGCATTACTCTTATCATGCACTTATGTATATTTAAAAAGGAGTCGGCGGCGGCTCTAGAGTTTTTGCCGTCGTAGGCAATGTTATAAAAAAATATTAGGAAATCAACAAATTGCGACCCCGAACTGTCGACTAAACTCCACGCTGCGCCGGCGCGAGCTTGCGCAGTTACACGGAATAGTGGAATAGTAAACAAAAATGCGATATGATCGTAGACCGTTATATGTTCATATTACAAAAAATTGACTTTTTTGTTGTCTCATATCTTATCATATAATTTTATCAATTTTTTAAACTATATTTTATTATTTTTATTTTATTTTTAACTGGTTGTCGCCCCTGAAATGTAGCCGCCCTAGGCGGCTGCCTGCTCACCTACCGCATGAAATGGCCGCTGAAAGTAGTTAGTAAACAAACCCATCATTTCTATCACGAGTTTGTTATTACATCACTCTATTATGTAAAATAAATGCAGAAAAAAAAAACTGCAAGAGTCAATGTTTTCCGTAAATATAGTGTTTAGGTGTAGTATGTATGACTTTTGGCTTAATTAAAAAACTTAATATTTGTATAAAATAAATGAGTAAATTGTATTTATTTAGTTTTATTTTTATAAAATTTATTTTATTTTTATAAAATAAATGAGTAATTTATATTTTTTAGTTTTATCTTGCGGTTCATAGTAGTTATTTGTTTGATGCGCTTAGTAATCCGTCACAGTATATCAAAATAATGTTTTAGGGAAAAAAGTATTTTCTCCATTAATCTCTCCAGTTTCGCGTAAAATAGAAAGAAGCGCAAGAGAACCACCCAAATAGTTCTCTTTCTCTCTCTGCTGCCTGTCAATACTGCTGCACTTCAGCCATTACAGTTTCGTTTGTATACTTCTTTGGTTTCATGCCCACCACACTAACGCAATACCAACCTTCAAATGTAAATTAACTAAACATGGCGTTAAATAGTTGCAATAGTTCATCAAAGTTGTGACAAAATAATTAGTGTACATTTATTTTGTAGAATGTCTGGGACTTCTGCCAGCCGTAGAAATGGTGCTCAGAAAATACGGTTGACAAGTAAGTATTTATATTTCATTTTTAAATTCGCCAGCACTATTATTATAATTACCAATAATTTTGATTCTCTAATATGACCTCAGGGAGTACCTCCTAAGTAATAATCTCAAAAATATTTAAATTAATTGCCATTCATATGTTTCAGTCCTTTGTGCCCGTAATTTGATTAGGAAGGATCTATTTCGTAAGTGTCAAAGTGAAACATCTGCTTCGGATCATTCCGCAAATTGTTGTTCATGTTGTAGGACTTCCAGATCCATTTGCCAAAATTTCAGTAGATGGAAGTGGACAGTGCCATTCGACTGAAACTGTCAAGAACACAGTTGACCCAAAATGGAATTCACACTACGATTTGTATATTGGCAAAACGGATAACATAACAATATCCGTGTGGAATCATAGAAAAATACATAAAAAGCAAGGTGGAGGATTTTTGGGCTGTGTTCGCATTGTTAATTCTCTTATTCAAAGACTGAAAGACACAGGGTGTGAGTAACAATTCTTATTTACATGACGGACGACCAACAAATACATTATTATAGCTTCTAACAATCCAAAAATGTGGGTAAAGTAAGGTGGTTTTATGTTAAAAAATTGACAGTTAAACTAACCTTAAACTAAGGTAACAGCAATAAGATAAATTGCCTGATTAACTTTATTCCATTGATGGAATTAAATTTCATCTTAAAATAAACCAAACTAGAAGATGTATAAATAAACTATTTATTTACTTCAACAATATTTATTGAATTTAACCTTGTAGTATTTCGACATGTTTACATGTCATTATCAAAGCAAACAAAAATCTGTACCGTAACAGAATGAGCAAGTTGATCTCTTAAATTCACCAGTATTGGAAGTTTTGGATTATGAAATTAATTCGTCTGCAGACATAAATAAACAAAATCAAATTGTCACGTTCTATTGATCCTATAGCAACACTAACTGTTGATAACGTTAATAACATGTAAACATGTCAAAACACCTATAAGGTTAATACAAATTAAGATTATTCAAGTTATTGATTGGTCTGTTTTTAATTTAGTTTGATTTTTATTATGTAAAACATTTCTTATAGTTTAGTTATCACATTAGGTTAGTGTAAATTTTCTTATTGTTAATTTTTGTAACCGAAAGCCATCTGTAGTCTTTAATCTAAAGTGGCACCTGTCAACTATCAGAAAGGTTAATTATTATAAACCTAGTAGCGCATTTCGATAGAGAAAAGTAAATGAAAGCTCATTACTGCTGCTAAATTGCACTTCAAAAATTTTTGCACCCTCTTTCAAAATGTCAATTATTGGTTCATACAGTTTTGTTGAGTTTGCAGCTGCCACTTTAGGTGGGAGGATTGCATGTTGGTGGCGCTACAATCTGCCATCTGCTACTGAACCTAGGTAACAACATAAAATACCCAGCACCCCCACTAACATGCCTCCCCCTCCCATTAAAGTCAACTATACATGTAACGGCAAGTGATTGTGACAAAACAGTTAGAAAATAAATAAAAGGTAATTATTGAAGATTCATTTATGTTTGGTTCTCATCTAGTAATTTTTTGTGTTACTTTATGTTTGTACATTGTTTTAGTAACTACCAAATTATTTTCGATGCAAAACTCTAAAAGCATTCTCCCACTTCCATTCAATTTATCTTTTTTTTTTTTACCTATCACTGCTGTTCTTTTCCACTTTCCCATTAAGATATCCTAAGAGTATGCTCAATCCATTAGTTGTGTTCCATTCTTTGTGCAGGTCTTTGTAGAACTTATCTTTGACTATTTTTCTCTCAATAAATTGTCGTTTGGTGCATAAACTATCATTACATTAAAGGATTCTTTTCCACCATCCTTTAGTTTCAGCTCCACCTTCATCACCCTTTCCGACAGTAAGTCCCAGCTGACAATCTTGCTGTTCTATTCTGCTATTATTAAACATATTAAACATGCAACTCTTACTTGTGCTCTTTCTTTTGCTTCAACTCCCCTCAATATTAAAATTTTAATTATCTTCAGGCTTCCTCCATCTGTGTTGGACCATTCATATTTTTAAATTAATCAGCTATAGCTTTTTACTTACCTTTATAACATTATCAATAGATTTTATGACATGTTTAAACATGCAACCGTTACTAGTCGCGTCCGTTTCTACCTCATAAATCAGTTGCAATCGAGATGTCAGAGCGAGAAGTAACAAATGTTGCGCAGCGTATAATTATCAAATTTTTAACCAAGGAAGGTGTTTCTTCTGTATTTTTGCCAGACTTCAAGCACAGTTTAGGAATGAATGTTTGTCTGGGGCAAGGGTGGTTAGTTGGGCTAAATCATGAAAATGAACCTCGCGCTCGTGGGCTCGCCCACGAGCGCGATTTTCATTTTCAATGTGGTCTCTTCCTTCTCGAAATGATTTGGTTTATAATACAAATTAAAATAAGGTTTCATTATCTGATACGTTGGTAGAAATGTAGTCGAAAAGGTTGTAACAATCAGTATCCTCTGATGCTTCATTGTAAAGATATAAACATTGAAAAAAGATAGTTTTCATAACAAAAGTACAAAGATATTTTTATATTTCATGAAAATATATAGCCTGCAAGAGTCTTTTGAATTAAGATTGAATATTAATCCATTTCCACGAGATAAAAAAAAATTCGCTTCATCGGTAACGAGACCCTACAAAATGGTGTTGTAACTGTATATTTAACTTTACCATTTGTGCTATAAAGCTTTGTAATTATCAAGTAAAATTTAATTTTATTCTAATTTTAGTTTTCTTTTAGATCAACGGTTAGATTTGTGCAAAGCTTCTCAAGATGACAGTGAACCCGTGAAAGGTCAAATTATTATATCACTTTTATCACGTGATGGTCCCTGCAGTGGTACACCTTTGGCAGTAGTGGGACCTTTGGGGGACCTTCGAGGACCGTCAAGTCATGACCGATGTTCTCCTGAAAATGATGATTTGCCTCCAGGTTGGGAGGAACGTCGGACTTCAAGTGGTCGTTTATATTATGTAAATCATGTAACCCGAACAACACAATGGTTAAAGCCACAGATTTCAATAAAAAATCGGACTACTGTTTCTAATACAAATGTGTGCAGTAATAATAATATTAATAATATAAAACCGAGCAACAATAACATAAATCCAAACAATAACGGTAGTGGTGATAGTAGTAGTAATAATAGTGGCAATAGAGTGTATGAAAGTGTTAATAATAATTCTAATGACGTGCATTTGCACGTATTAAAACCAAGTTCCAGTGCATTGCCTGTTTTGCCTAGTACCGTAAGTCCTCAAAGTGATCACACTGATCCTTTATATCCTCCCTCTGTTCTATTTAATCCCACAACATCACAGAATGACAAAAAGAGCTCAAATTTTACACAAAAGTCACCATACTTATCAGCAGCTGCTTCTAATACTGTTATTCCAGCTCCTAACAATATAAGTTGCAATGTACCTGCTGTAAACAGTCATGTTACAGACAATGTAACCAATAACAGTACGCAAAATAATCACAGTGATAGTAATGGAAACACACAAAATGCCAGAGCTGTAGTTGTACCCAGAGATCGAAGGCACAGGAATGCAGAAGAGAGAAGGACAGAAAATGGAGGAAGACGCAGATCAGGTCGCAACCGTAGTTCACTCAATAGTGCACAAGTGACTACAGTTCAAGGCCAATCGCATAATGAAACTAGGAAATTGGACCTACCACTTGGTTATGGTGAGGCATTGGACATTCCGAACGTAACAAAATTGAATGAATGGGTCTATAAAAAAGTTGTAGTGACCAAAGTCACCACGATTATTTTGTTTCGTTTCCGTTTGGTCAGTATTTTTAATTGGAGGAGTAAAACGTATTTGATCTTATACCGTGTAAATGAAATTTAGTGTGTTGTATTTAAGATGAAGGGAGCCTGATAGTTTCGGTATTTTTAGGTGTAGAGGTTTTAATTATTGCACAGTCATAGAACTTCATGAGGTGCATGTTTTAAGGTACTCAACTCTAATTTAAGTTGTAAACCCAGCCTACTGCGACCTCGCGAATAGGGCCAAATCACGATATTTTGCTTTGCGTTGGCGATATTGAAAATGGTTGTTCGGAATCCAATTCTAACTCCATGTAATATTTGATTAGCGTACAATGGAAACGGAAGAACTTGTCAAAAACAAATGCAAAACAATAATAAATTATTTATTCAACAAAAATTAAAACATTTTAAGAAAAATTTTATTGTTTAAAAAATTTTCAATAACAATAGCCTAATGGTTAATTTTCTTTGATACACTGAACATTAATTAAAAGGTGCGTTTAATTTTTTTTCATTAAATCATTATTGTTTTTTCATTTGTTTCCATGGCACTCTAGTTAAAATTGAAACTCAAAACTCGGACTGTGTGTGGACTGTGTAAAATTACTAAAAAATTCAAAATGCGAATTTTTCGTTGAAACTGAACAACTTTTTTTAATAACTTTTTTTGATACCGCGAACGCGAAACAAAGTATTGAAAATTGGCTCTATTCGCGAGGTCAGGGTCAGGCTGGTTACAACTTACATTTGAGTTGAGCACCTCAAAAGATGCACCTCATGAAGTTCTACGATTGTGCAAACATTCAAATCTCTACTTAAAAATAACTTAAATATCAGGCTGTCTTTATCTTAAATGCAAGACAAAACAAAGCAAAAACTCTTATTTTCTAATGTGTAAAAAGTGTAATACTATTATACCATACTATTTTCAAAACTATTGAGAGTGTCCATTTTTTTTCCTAATTCAAGTGGTTTGTCCCCTGATGAGCTACTTTATGCCACATTTCAAAATTTTCTGTAGTCACGTGACTGAGCAGTGGGCAACAAATATTTTCTTAGGCAGTTAGATAGGGTTGGTTTCTTTCATTTCAATGACATAAAACTTTCATTATTTTTGTAACGTAAGAGTGGGAAAATTTTATATCATTGTAACGAGAAAAAAATCTATCTATTTTAATTAATTTTCTTATATAGCACTGTAAACATTTTCTTAGGCAGTAAGATAGATTTTTTCTCGTTTCAATAATATAAAATTTTCACACTCTTACGTTACAAAAATAATGAAAGTTTTATGTCATTGAAACGAAAGAAAATGTATCTAACTGCCTAAGAAAATGTTTATAGTGCTATTTAAGAAAATTATTGATGGCCTGACTACTCAGTTACGAGACAGTACAGAAAATTTTGTAATAGGGAACAAACCACTTGTATTAGGAAACAAATTGATACTCTCAATAGTTTTGAAAGTAGTATGGGGGGTGACACTTTCCAAGCATAAGATAATGAGAGTTTTGGTTTTGTTTTCATAGCGCACTTTGCTTCATTTAAAAAGGATAAAAAATTTGTAAAAAAACATGTTAAACCATAGTAAGTTCAACATTTAGTATACCACACAGTTTATATGGAATTGAAAGAGAATTAAATTCTAAATTTGGTGGTGTTAAAAATAAAAGAAATAATAATATTTACGATTTAGGAAATTTTTAGAGCCCAATTTTGTTTGGTGCCCTAGGCAATTGTCTATGTTTGCCCGTTTGCAGATCCGGCTCTGCACATTGCTCATTTTTTTAAGTACTACAATTTTATGTTTTTAACATTTTAGAATTACGAACGACTCAACAAGGGCAAGTATACTTCTATCATATACCAACGGGAGTTTCTACATGGCATGATCCTCGTATACCTAAAGATTTGACATCACATGGCCTTCCTTTGGAGCAGCTAGGTCAGTTACCGCCTGGTTGGGAGATGAGGCAAACATCTTCAGGCAGAGTAAGAAAATTTTTTTTTTCGTAATCATTACAAAGTATATGGTTCTGTAGTTAATTTACACAGTTATCACATGTAATTGACTATTTTAATCAATATCATTGTTGCATCTGGAAACAGTAGAAGTGAGGTTTATAAAAATGTAAAGATTAGTAGTAGGGTAAAGTGGGCGCGTTCTGGATGCGAGGATACATCGCGCCTATAGTTCCCTGACATCCAGTGACCTTCTTTTCAAAGGTATTTGTGCAACGAGCCCTAGCAGTGTAGAGACATGAACCCCCTTCTCATCTACTCGCCTTCTAGCATGGTTTGATCACAGGCACCGGCGTTTTTTTTCAAAATTAGTTTTGTCGTATACTTAATTTTTTTATAGTGTGCATGATGGCCCACTACTGTTTATGCTCCCTTGGATGTTTTTAGCAATAATTGCAGCGCCGCCAGTGTAGATGTCTAATGTATTCTCGCATTCTGGATCCACCTCCCACCATTTGACCGGTCATATATAGAACGTGTAGAAAGTTCAGCAAAAAAGCGTTGGATTTGCCCTAAAGTCTTCTATCAGATTCCGTTTTCAAATTTATAAAATTTGACTTAGGAAAAAAATGCTACCAAAAAAAACATGTCCAAGTAAATCCCGTTTCCGGTTTCAGATTTTTTTTAAAAGCATATGTTGTCAGTGAATTTTTTATATATCTCTACATTCTAAATCCCTTTGGCAGTTATGAAGCGCACACACCTATTCACGCACAGACATGTTTTGAAAACCACTTTTTTGGTTTCCCGGATGTCCAAAACATATATTTCCGTCAAAATCTCGATATCAAAAGTTGTCATGAAATCAATACTTTTCTATACTGAAAGTATAGGAAAGTAAAAAGGACAACTAACATGTGATACTGTTTAATGTTTGAAGTAAACATTTTTGTTTAATAGCGTTTTGTTACATATTTGTTTTTACAATTTCAGGTTTATTTTGTGGACCACAACAATAGAACAACACAGTTTACCGATCCTCGTTTAAATACACAAATATTGCGTAGTATATTGAATAGAAACTCTCACACTCCTTCCACAAGTAGTACATCTACCGCAGCAATCACCAATTCGGTCAGCAGCAACGATCAGATTGCAACCACCAGTACTACCAGTGTGATGACCACATCATCCTCAAGTGTGCAATCACCGACTGCTGTTGTTGCAATGCCTCTTTCTCCAAGGACGAGACTAGACAACAGCGATTTGCCTCAAGGATTGTTGAATGATTCCGAATTATTACCTAAATACAAAAGAGACTTGGTTGGCAAACTTAGAGCTCTTCGAGTTGAACTCAATGTTTTGCAGCCACAGAGTGGACATTGTAGATTAGAAGTTTCTAGAAATGAGGTTTTTGAAGAAAGTTACAGGTAAGTGTAATTGTGAAATAAAAATTGTATGAAAAGGTACTGGAAATGGAATTTATTTACGCCCCCACATTCTTTTCTCCACCTTTAATTAATACAGTTATGCAGGGTGAGTCATATAAGTGTCACCCTACTTCTATTTCTTAAACTATTGGATATCAATTTTTTTTCAATAAAAGTTGTTGATAATTAACTGCTGCACAAATTAAAATTATCACGAATTATACAGGGCGTTTAGTTGTTCCTGTGCAGCACATTACTTTGTTATTTTTATGTCTTCAGACAAAAGTTTGCAACTTGCTTTATTCTACAACAAGAACATTATTCATACCAAGATACAGATAGGCAACACACATAGCTGATTTAGCGGAAGATCCTGCATTTACTATTACACATACCCAAATTCTGTTGGTGCAGTAATATATCTACCCTAATTGGCGCTCATTTAAAAAATATATTTCAAAATATACATATGGTGTTCCATCTAGCCGTGACGCCACCAAGTTATTTTTTTATAAATGGAACTCCCAGTATACGTGTAAATATTCTAACGATACCATGTGTCATGGGTCTATCCCGTTCTACGATCTTTTTTGTGCAAAAAACAGGTCATGTTTGTGACGCTATTTGACGTAATCGTTTGAGAATTTTGAGTGTGGTTTTCGCCAAAGTCCTTCTAGAATACTCTACTTTATGATTCATGTGTCAAGTTGGTAAAAAATTGAAAAATTATACCAGGTGATCATGAAACGCAAAACTTTGTTTATCTTAATTTTTTCAAATGGAACACTCTGTATCGGATGGTTGAAATCGGTTGATGGTTGAATTTGAAAATAAGGCAATTTTCAAGTTTGCCATAAATTTTATTAACGATCTTCAATGGTTTTTGGAATTATTGTTTAAATTGCTTTTTGAGCGGATATGATGAGAAAATAATAGTAACAAAGTGTGGTATTTTATTTATTAACAATAACTTCAACACCACTAATTTTAATATAATACTACCTTCACACTTTCACATCTAGAATTAAATTTAGAGTCTAAAATGCAATAATATACAGGCCGTTCTAGTTAAAATAACATGGTAATGTGATGTATAGGAATAATCAAACACCCCATATAGTTCTTAATAATTTTAGGTTATAGGGCAGTTAATCATCAATAACTCATATAGAGAAAAGAATTTGATATTCATAATAGCTTACAAAATAAAAGCGGGGTGGCACTTAAATGACTCACTCTGCATAAATGTTAATCTTTCGAGAGTTTTGCTTATTAAAGGGCATGGTGTTTCTAAAATTCAGAAGTGGCAGGTTTCTCAACATCTAACTGACTCAATCTTAATTACGTCATTGATATTGTTTGACAATATATGTTCAAACAATACAATGAATTATTCACGTTTTTATTAGCGGTAGTTAAGTGGGCTGTGTTGCCAACAGTGGTACATTCTACCGGGAGATCGAGAAAGGTTGTCCGAAAAAAACTACTTTCTACAGAGAGTATATCAATCTTTACATCCTCCACCTGTCATGGTGCTGTCATGTATGAAATGAAGTTAGCAATTTCTGGTAGATTCAAAAGAGGAAAATAATTATGAAAATAAGAAGTTATTTGCAATCGGTTTTAATTACGGTTAATAATGGAATTAATTAGAACATTATTTGTTTTATTAACTAATTAGAATATTAAATTTTACAAAAATAAATTAACAAAATTAGTAATTAGTAATTACAGTTCATGTTCGAAATGAGCCCCATTATTGTTGATACAGCACCCTACTCTTCTTTTCATGCTGTTAAAAACATTTTGTAGCTGTTGCACAGTTATATTTGCAGTACCGGCAGTAATAGCATCCTTCAGTTGCTCAAGTGTGTGCGTGGGGGTCTGATATATCGTGTTCTTTAAATGCCCAAAAAGAAAATAATCCAGGGGTGTCAAATCGGGTGACCGTGGGGGAAATGCAATGATACGATCGTCATAAAATTGTTGTATATATTGATTTGTTCGAAGGGCTGTATGTGCAGGTGCATTATCCTGCTGAAAATATCCCTGACGTAATTCATCATGGTGAAGCTGATTTATAAATGTGTTTAGAATTCCGATGTAGCGGTCAGCTGTTACGGTATCTTCAAAAAAAATGGGACCAATTATGCGTCTTCTGGAGATGGCAATTCACACGCCAATCTTTATCGGATGCAGTGGAGTTTGTAAAAATTCACCAGGGGCCTCTGCAGACCACATCCTGTAATTTTATTTATTTACGTAACCGGTGAGATGGAACCAGGCTTCGTCTGAAAAGAAAATTGAATCCAGCACATCATCGTTATTTAAATTTTGGTTAAACCAATTGCAGAACTGCACACGTTTTTCATAATCGGGACGAAGTAATTCTTGCATTACTGAAATTTTATATGGGTGTAAATGCAGTTTTCGTCTTACTGCCTTTTGACACGTTCCATAGCTTAACCCTGCAATTACAAATTATAATAAATTTTATATGCAAAAATTTATAGTTTACAAAATACACACCTGTTTGTTGCGCTAACTGTCGTAATGGTTTTTTAGGGCTGCGTTCGATACGCGTCTGTATATCCTCTAATGTGTCCTGAGTTAAAAGGGTTGGTCTTCCAGGAGATTTTTGTGTATCTACTGTAACGGTGCAGGGTCAGGTCTTATATACCTGTACCTTTGTTTTAGCCTGATCGTTAGGGTAAATATCAATTTATTTACCTTTATTCACCTATTGACGAGTTCTCATAACTCGCCAGAATGTTCTAATGGACCTTACGTTGTGTTATTTTATCTTATTAAAACCCACGGTTGACGAGGGCAAAAGGAAAAATTATTTTAATGATGAACTTGAATAAAACACACTTAAAACCTTTTAATTAGCATTTATTCAATTCTTTCGTGGAATTTATTAAATGATGGTTTGCCGTATCGTATGCGTGAGGAAATTGTGGTTTATTATTTCCCTCTTTTTCTAGTTATTTTTAATTTCTAATGTTTCTGTGTACTGGATGTAAGAGCATTGATATATTTTTTATTTTCTTCAGCTTAACAGCACCTTGTGTGAAAACCTCGTCTAATTCAGGCTCTCACCCTGAACTGAACGTGATTATCGATTTGACGCTAGAATAGCTTCCTTCGTAATTATTTATTCTCCTTTCTTTTTATGAGTACTTTTATTTGCGTGAAAACCTCGTCTAATTCAGCCTTTCACCCTGAACTAAACGTGATTATCAATGTGACGCTAGAATTGCTTCCTTTTTATGATTTAATCTCCTTTCTTTTATGAGTACTTTTAATTTTCTTATTTTGCTTATTTTGGTTTTATCCACGAAATGTCGTCGATTACGCCTAAGTAACACCTCCTCTCCGCACCTCGCCTAATTCAGGTTTGCCCTGTAGTAGCGTCGAGACGCCTAATCAGGACTCCCCTAAAGAGTAGCGATTGGAGAGAAAATGCCAGAGTAGCGTTGCAAGACGTCTCTTAATCCCGCCTAATGGTAATAAGTCTCGCCTAATTCAGGTTAGTTACGTAGTAGCGTCGAGACGCCTAACCCAAAGAGTAGCGATAGTAGACCTATTACCAGAGTAGCGTTAATAATCAACGTCCAGCTTTTTATCCGCTGCAAGTTTGTCCAATTCCGCCTAAGTAGCATCTCCCCTCCGCACCTCGCCTAATTCAGGTTAGTTACGTAGTAGCGTCGAGACGCCTAACCCAAAGAGTAGCGATTGGAGAGAAAATGCCAGAGTAGCGTTATTAATCAAACTTGTCGGACTTGTACGTGGATAATACCCAATGATCGTTTCAACACTAATAGTTGACAGAGCTTCCAGTCTTAATAGTTCGATCTGATCGTTTTGCGATCTGAGAAATCAATCCTCCTTTCTTCCTCTAGCTCGAGGTTTTATCAACTTTTTTAACACCAACCCTAAAGGTTGTCAATACTCAAACGTCCAATTACATTAGAAACCCCACTCTTTGCATAATTTTGGTTGGTCAAAGTTTCATTATAGAACTGCCCAAACTTTAAGATTCCCACCAAACACTTGTTATGTTATTGACCTACTCAACTTGTCAATATCATCCCAATTTATGATAATGAGTGTCATAAATAAATTTCTTAGGAAGGCGTTCGACAACCTTTGCAAACGACTTGAATATCCTCAGACATACGACACTTCAACCCCTGTCAGTCAAAGCCGACTTGACCATCTGTGTTTTTCCAGTCAATAGACTGAGGGTAATAAAATGTAATTTATCTACATTTGGCACAGGAAGTACAGTTTGTCACGAATGCGTTAGCACACGAATGCGTTAGCACACGTATCCAACATTTCATTAGCAATCAGTTACAAGTACAAAATATCATTTCTTATAATAAATATTACCACTTTTTACTTTAATGCACTTATAGTCTTTAATCAAGATATCTACCTGAAAAGAAAAATATTAATACACCTGAAAAATAAGATTGACCTGAAAAATAAAATATTATTAATTTATTAGATCTGAAAAATAAGATTCACCTGTAAAAATTAAATTAACGCGTCAAATAAAATAGTTTTTGAATATTTGTTTCTAGTTGTGGTTGTGCACCTTTACACTACACTACCCGTTGTTTGGAAACGATGTACGATGCGCTTTACATGCCTCCTTAGATTATCGTAATCAAAGTCGACGTCGGGGAAACGATTAACGAATTCATCTACACACAAATTTACTGAATATTTCCATTCACCATCATTTTCATTGCGGAAATAAGATTCAATAATAAACTTGTTGTGTTCAACGGAATACGTAACCTTAAATTAACAAACAATTATTACTGTTCTCAATTAATAAGGCATTCCAGAATGCTGTCAAAGTAAATTCAATATGGCTGCTGCATGGCAGACACAGTCATCATAGCCTAGCTGACGTTGTGTGTTATAAGGATTAAAAGCGTTTTTGGTGTTAATTTTCTTGTTTTTTGACGAAAAGTTTTGTTTTTTAAAGTAACGATGCCTGCGTTTTGTTGTGTGGTGAAATGTGGTAGTCGCAAAGAACGCGACGACGTGCATTTTTATCGAATACCTGCTGTACTATCTTTCAAACATAAAGTAACTTTAAATGAACTTTCGAAAGTTAGAAGGCAGAAATGGCTTAACGCAATAAAACGAGTGGATTTCACGGAAACAAAGTAGAAAAATGCAATAAGCATTTTATTTCAGATGCTCACCTACTAACTAGAATGTTACTCAGCGTATATGTATAAATTATAGGAAAACCTGCAGATTTATTCACTAAAATAATTGTTGAAATTTAAAAATATGCATATCACTCAAAGATTGTGTTTTAAGCTTTAAAACGATATATATAATCTACATAAAATTTTGTAACATTTGTAACAATAATTAAATAGTTAATTTTTTTATTTAAGTAAACCATATGTACAAAAAAACAAAATCTTTTTTTCTATATATACTGCTATGATATTTAGAGGTGTTTGATTTTAATTGCAATGATATGCTTGGTCTTGTGATTACTAAAATACAATGCCTAAACTGTCTGCAATTCACGCAATTAAATTTAAACTTGCTATGAGACTCTTTTAACTTTCTCAGGGTCGTTATTTTGCTTGTAAAATAAATTGTTTAAATTAATTTTAAATAGAAATAAACACACAACGATATCAACTTTACAAAATAATAATTTTATTAATTAACTCAATTTCTAAATGTGGTTTCCGAAATATCAATAAATTTTACTAACTACTATCGTCTTTTTTTAACAAATAAACACTTATCTTAGCGTCTTCTTATTCCTCGATCTAGCAAAACGCTCTGCTGGCCTCTCGAGCAACTACAAATACTCTCTCTCAATCTGAATCTTCTTCTTGTGCTTTTTATATTATTACCAATTTGGTTTTACTACTATCACCAACGTACAAACTTCCTCGATCACCTTTTATTTATAATTCTTCTGGTTTTATATATAATTCGTTGTTACTTCTTTGTATTTTTCACTTTTATTCTCGCTATTACTTTTATATAACTTTTAGACCCGTTTTTCCTCTTTTCTTCTTCCAGAGGATCTCAATTCTGTGTATGTTATTTACACAGACGAGCCGTAACTAATCAAACAAATTTTCTTTTTTTTTTCTTTATCTTTTTTCTTCCTCCTTTGATTTTCATTTTTATTACAAACAACTAAATCTCATGTCCATCAGTATCCTTTTGAATTCGTTTGACATTTTGACACTGACATCCTAACTGACATTTATCGACGCACAAATCAAGTAACTCTAAAACTTCTTATAAACTAAACCTTTTTAACAATTCTAATTTAAATTATAATTACAAATAACATAAATAGTCTTCGTATCAATCTGTTGTGTTTTTCTTTTCTTTCAGTACCATACGAAAAATAACAATTATTAGAATTTATAACAGGAATTCTAGCAAAAATACGCGACCCTGAGTTTATAAGTCAGAACATTAAAATCTTACAAGTCTTCATAAATCTCCAAATGCAAATTTAACTGCAACAAACAATCCAAAAACTGCCTTCCATCAACCACAATACCCCAGTCAAATCAAACACCTTTAAATATCATAGCATTTTTGCCCCCAGATTAAAATAAAATTTTAGAATATTAAACTAAACAAGTTTTATAAAGAAAAATTTTGTTTTCATCGATTTCAACATTAAACTTCTTTAATATTGTATGGAAAAATCATTGAAATATGAAATCTTCCTCTTATTCTACCACTCTCTAACTCAGCTAACTCAAAAGTATTCTCCCCAAAAATCCTATTTATTTTGAAAGGCCCTATGTAAGACAATTGTAGTTTTGCACAAATCTTTTCAGCCCTATTTGCAACTTTTAAGTTTTTAACCACTACTAAATCACCTATCTGATAAAACTTCTTTCTTTTTTAAATTTTTTCTCTTCCTTCTTTCATACTTGTTCAATGCTGCGCTGTTTTTGATTCTTGCTTGTTCTAAGATCTCACGTATATCTTCTACTACCTCTGCATGCTGTTGTACATAATTCATTCTTCTCAGTATCTGTCTTGCCCCCATAATTCTTGCCAATAAATTGTCAATCGTTTTCGGAGATTCATATTATGGTTTGGTAATGTTATTTATTTTACGAGCATCTAAACACAATCGAAGACTACCTTTTTTCTTCTTAACAACCACCAATGGATTCACATAACTAGTTGTGGATGATTCTATAATATTATCTGCCAACATTTTTATTTATTTCTTCTTTAACTTGTATTCTTTACGCAAAAGGTATCGGATAAACTTTAACATTAAATGGAGCTTTGTCATCTACTTCAAGTTTCTGTATGTGATTTCTTGCTACACACGGTTTTTCATTTATGAAGTCAATATTTTCACGTACCAGGTTATTTAATTGTACTTTATATTTCCAACAAGGGATTCCTATCTGCTCCTCCTTTATAAAGTCACTTGTGACATAATTATTTATTATTATATAGTCCAACTTTTGTCCATTCCATTTTATCATTATTTATTATTATACATTCATATTCGCCGTTAACTTCAACCCCTTCTTGTTCTCCAACAAGGAATTCCAATCTGCTCCTCCTTTATAAAGTCACTTATGACATAATTATTTATTTTAATATTATTATTATAATATAATCCATCTTTCGTCCATTCTATTTTATCATTATTTATTATAATACATTTATATTCGCCGTCAACTTTAACCCCTTCTTGTTCTATGAAATCTATTCCAATTATAAAATCTAACTGTAACTCTGGTACTACCAAAAATCTTGTCACATAACTTTTATTTCCAATTGTAACTTCTAAATTCACTGCTTTCGATATTGTAGAAACTTTTTTCTTCGTTGCAGACAACAACTCCAACTTCCCTATTTTAATTAAATGTTTTTCTGTTAAAGTTTTATTCTCCAAAATTATTTTTTCTTTGACTAAAGAAGCTTGCGCGCCTGAGTCAATTAATGCCAAATAAAATTTGTTACTAAAATTTAGACGAACTTAGGTGACCATATGTGGTTGTTAATAACAAACAATTATCAACTATTTAAGTAAACGAAATTTTCATAAAACAGAAATTGTTCTGTATGAACTTACGTCACCATCATCTTACTTTCCTCTCTCTCTATAATTTAACCGATTATTATGTCCATAATCTCTAATTCTCGCAACAGTAATCGTATAACTTTGGTCCATTTTTACCATAAAAATTATGAAGTATTTATTAATGTTTCCTTTCAATTTTTGTACACCTTTTAACTGACGTGCCCCCATTATTGTCATGCTAGCATACTCTGATGAACCATTAACACTTACATTCTCCAGTTTTTCTTGTGTTATCTCAAGTTCCTCATCATGGTTTACATTTTCTTCCTGTATCACAGCCCCAACAATTGTTAGTTCATTCTCATTTCGATTTATTCTACCTTCAACCTCCAATTGCTTTTCATCCAGTTCAACCTGCTCATTCTGTACCTCCACTTGATCTTCCTCGATTTCTGTTGTGTTATCTTGTACCTGTTCCACATTTATCACCTCATTATTTAATTTTTCCAATTTACTACCAGTTTTTTTAGTAACTTCTTGTATGTTTTTAAGAATTCGGTCTTCCAAACTTTGGATCTGCTGTTTAACATTGTCGTCTAACTTCTTTTCCAAAACCTGCATTTTCTCTTCCAAACTGTCCATTTTCTCATCTATTTTCTTCTCGATACTCTCTTTAGTTTCTCTTGCAGTCTTTTCCATACTGTCCATTTTTTTAGCGTTATTATCGATTTTCTTATCAGTTTCTCTTGCAGTCTCTGCTATTCTTATCATTATCATTTGCATCATAGTATTCAAATCTATTTCTTGTAGTACTTCTTTTTCTTTTCCTGGTTCATTTTGCAATTCTCCCTGTACCTCTTCTTGCCCCTGTTGTTCTATGACCGCTACCACCTCTTCTCTTATGTGGTCTTCATTTTCACCTTCTGAATTTGAATCTTCTGCATCATTCTTCCTTATCGAACTTCTTAACATCATTCTGCGATTTTGTTCTGTCATTTTTCTTTCAAATTATAACCTTTTAAAATCTACAAGAAAAACTAAATAGCTAGCTACTACCAACTTTCTCTATTCCAACAAGCTTTTTCTGTTTTTAATAAATAAATAAGTATTTTGGGTTCTTTATCAAATAAGCTTAATGTTGAAAACTGTAACCAAACATTTACCAAAAATGCCACAGTGTACATCAACGAGCCCCACGTTGGTAGGTGCCAATTTTTAATTGCAATGATATGCTTGGTCTTGTGATTACCAGAATACAAGTCCTAAACTGTCTGCAATTCACGCAATTAAATTTAAACTTGCTATGAGACTCTTTTATACAATTTCTCAGGGTCGTTATTTTGCTTGCAAAATAAATTGTTTAAATTAATTTTTAAATAGAAATAAACACACAAAGATATCAACTTTACAAAATAATAATTTTATTAAATAACTCAATTTCTAAATGTGGTTTCCGAAATATCAATAAATTTTACTAACTAATATCGTCTTTTTTTTAACAAATAAACACTTATCTTAGCGTCTTCTTATTCCTCGCTCTAGCAAAACGCTCTGCTGGCCTCTCGAGCAACAACAAATACTCTCTCTTAATCTGAATCTTCTTCTTTAACTGTTTTATATTATTACCAATTTGGTTTTAATACCATCACAAACGTACAAATTTCCTCGATCACCTTTTATTAATAATTCTTCTGGATTTTTCTTTAATTCGTTATTACTTCTTGTATTTTCACTTTTATTCTTGCAATTGGCTTTTATATAACTTTTAGACCCGTTTTTCCTCTTTTTTCTTTCAGAGGATCTCAATTCTGTGTATTTATTTACACAGACGAGCCGTAACTAATTAAAACAAATTCTCTTCTTTTTTATATCTTTTGTCTTCCTCCTTTGATCCCCATTTTTTAAACAAACACATCAGGAGTATCCTTTTATATGTTTTTGACTTTGACACTGACATCCAAACTGACATTAGTCGACGCACAAATCAAGTAACTCTAAAACTTTTTTATAAACTAAACCTTTTTAACAATTCTAATTTAAATTATAATTACAAATAACATAAATAGTCTTCGTATCAATCTGTTGTGTTTTTCTTTTCTTTCAGTACCATACGAAAAATAACAATTATTAGAATTTATAACAGGAATTCTAGCAAAAATACGCGACCCTGAGTTTATAAGTCAGAACATTAAAATCTTACAAGTCTTCATAAATCTCCAAATGCAAATTGAACTGCAACAAACAATCCAAAAATTGCCTTCCAGCGACCACAAAACCCCAGTCAAATCAATCATCTCTAAATATCATAGGATTTTAAAATTTTAATTGCAATGATATGCTTGGTCTTGTGATTACTAAAATACAATCCCTAAACTGTCTGCAATTCACGCAATTAAATTTAAACTTGCTATGAGACTCTTTTAACTTTCTCAGGGTCGTTATTTTGCTTGTAAAATAAATTGTTTAAATTAAATTTTAAATAGAAATAAACACACAAAGATATCAACTTTACAAAATAATAATTTTATTAAATAACTCAATTTCTAAATGTGGTTTCCGAAATATCAATAAATTTTACTAACTACTATCGTCTTTTTTTAAACAAATAAACACTTATCTTAGCGTCTTCTTATTCCTCGCTCTAGCAAAACGCTCTGCTGGCCTCTCGAGCAACAACAAATACTCTCTCTTAATCTGAATCTTCTTCTTGTGTTTTTTTTTATATTATTACCAATTTGGTTTTACTATCATCACAAACGTACAAACTTCCTCAATCACCTTTTATTTATAATTCTTCTGGTTTTATATATAATTCGTTGTTACTTCTTTGTATTTTTCATTTTAATTCTCGCTATTACTTTTATATAACTTTTAGACCCGTTTTTCCTCTTTTTTCTTTCAGAGGATCTCAATTCTGTGTATTTATTTACACCGACGAGCCGTAACCAATTAAACAAATTTCTTTTTTTTCTCTTCTCTTTTGTCTTCCTTCCTTGATCTTTATTTTTATAAAACAAACACATAAACCTCATGTCCAAGAGTATCCTTTTATATCTTTGTCACAATGACACTGACATCCTAACTGACATTAGTCGACGCACAAATCAAGTAACTCTTAAAACTTTTTATAAACTAAACCTTTTTAACAATTCTGAATTAAATTATAGTTACAATTAACATAAATAAACTTCGTATCAATCAATTGTGTTTGTCTTTTCTTTTTGTAAAAAAACAACCATATGAAAAATAACAATTATTAAAATTTATAACAGGAATTCTAGCAAAAATACTCAACCCTGAGTTTAAAAGTTAGAGTATGAAAATATTACAAGTCTTCATAAATCTCTAAATGAAAATTGAACTGCAGCAAACAATCCAAAAATTGCCTTCCAGCAACCACAACACCCCAGTCAAATCAAACACCTCTAAATATCATAGCAGAATAAGAGGAAGATTTCATATTTCAATGATTTTTCCTTACAATATTAAAGAAGTTTAATGTTGAAATCGATGAAAACAAAATTTTCTTTATAAAACTTGTTTAGTTTAATATTCTAAAATTTTATTTTAATCTGGGGGCAAAAATGCTATGATATTTAGAGGTGTTTGATTTGACTGGGGTATTGTGGTTGCTGGAAGGCAATTTTTGGATTGTTTGTTGCAGTTCAATTTGCATTTGGAGATTTATGAAGACTTGTAAGATTTTAATGTTCTGACTTATAAAACTCAGGGTCGCGTATTTTTGCTAGAATTCCTGTTATAAATTCTAATAATTGTTATTTTTCGTATGGTACTGAAAGAAAAGAAAAACACAACAGATTGATACGAAGACTATTTATGTTAATTGTAATTAGAATTTAATTTAGAATTGTTAAAAAGGTTTAGTTTATAAAAAGTTTTAGAGTTACTTGTTTTTGTGCGTTGATATATGTCAGTTTGGATGTCAGTGTCAAGTTTCACAAACATATCAAAGAATGATATACTCATGGACATGAGATTTACTTGTTTATGATAAAAATGAAAATCAAGAAGGAAGAAAAAGAATAAAAGAATTTGTTTGAGTTAGTAACGGTTCGTCTTGGTAAATAGATACAGAGAATTTTTATCCTCTGGAAAACTAAAGAGAAAGAACGAGTTTAAAAGCTATATAAAAGTAATTTTGGATATAAAAGAAGAGGATACAAGTGATTGGCAACGAATTGTTGAAAAACCAGAGTGAATGCAGATGATGTACCACGATCAAAACTCAGCCTAAATATAGGTGGACCAACACTTGGATTTTTGTATTGTTATTCCTGTGTTTATTTGAGAAGCCAGCGGAGTGTAATAGAGGTTGGATGCTCAGCGTTGTGCCGAGCGAAGAATAACCTAAGAAGGTCATGCTAAGATAAGTGTTCTGTTTTAAAAAAAAAAACTATTATTAAGATGACAAATAAAATACAACACATCCGTTCGGACTGGAAAGCAAACTTATATTATTCTCTCATACAGAATTTAATACATCTTTTATTCACATTGCACAATAATTTTATTATTGGGACTTAAATTAGCAGGGCCGTGCCGAACGTGACTTTCAATGTAAACTACCAGCGGGATGATGTCATCTGCGTATCGTTTGCCTCCGTATTGAATTGCTTGTTAACACTCGGCCTCCCTGACTTACTGGTGGCCTCGCCAGTAGTGTAATATCCAGGATTGCTGGGCGTGTCTCTGTCAAACATAAAGGTAAATTGCAATTCAAGAGTACTAACCTCTCCTAACTTAATACCTAAGGTTTTTTTCTCCCTTTAATTGGACCAAAACAACATTGGTTCAATCCTGTTACGTATGTTCTGACTGAGAAACCATGTGTTTTACAATGGTACTCTAGATAACGCTAGCATAGAGAATGTTTGTGTCCTCTGTTACCACAAATTTACTTTATTTATGGTTGTGACCTTTGTTACCACAAATTCACTTGATTTATGTTTGTGTCCTTTGTTACCACAAATTTACTTGATTTATGTTTGTGCCATTTGTTACCACAAATTTACTGTTTTTTTTTATATATACCAGAATAAGCCTTATTCGAATTTACTTTATTTTGTTGTTACATAACATTTTCCTGACAGCAACTTTGTAGAGTACATTTTGTTTATCTTATCTAACTAAACTACCCTTCTAACAAGTCAATAAGCTCATCCGTGCTGTTGAGCTCGGTATCACTCTCAGTATCCTCTATTACTCCACCTCCCCATTTCCTTAACTTTTCGGCCGACACTACGGCCTTAAACCTTTTATACCCCTTTAAACCCTTGATGGCAACAATTTCATATCGATCATTACCTAGTACCTTCTTCACCTTTTGTATGCTCAGCCACCACCGGGCGACCCTTGGCAGTAAGTCTTTCTTTTCAAAAGTATTTCGTACCGCGCTACAATCAGTGACTATTTTAAAGTGTATTCCCACTAAGTAAACTCGAAACCTCTTAATTGAATCTATGATGGCCAATGTTTCCAAGTCGTAGGAATGATATAGGCTTTCATCGCGTGACGTAGCCCTACTAAAATAAGCTACAGGTTTTAGTTTGTCTCCCTCGTATTGCAACAAAATGCCAGCAATGCCTTTGCTGCACGCGTCAGTGTGCAATTCTGTTTGTGCTTGTGGGTCATAAATTTTTAGTAAAGGTTTTTTAATTAAAATATCTTTAATAGCAGTAACTGCGTTCGTTTGTTCATCTCCCCAATTCCATGGTACATTTTTGCGCAAAAGGAGTGTGAGCGGAGAAACGATCTTAGCATGATCCTTTATGAACCTTCGGAAGTAGGAACTAAGACCTAGGAACTGCCTTAGCTCGTGTAAATTCGAAGGAGTTTTAAAGTTTTCAACAGCTTTAATTTTGTGATCACCAGGTCTTACTCCCTCCCCCGAAATCTCATATGCAAGAAAATTAATACTAGGCTTCAAAAATGAACATTTTTCAATATTGAGCTTTAAATTTGCCTCCGCCAATAGTTCAAGGACCTCTTCCAAAACTGCTAAACCTTCCTCGACTGTATTCGTCGGTATTAAAATGTCATCTAGATAAGCTATGACTTTGTCGAACCTTAATTTACCTAGTACTTTATTGACCATACGCTGGAACGTAGAGGGGTCATTGGCGAGCCCAAATGGCATCCTAAGAAATTCATATTCGCCATCCGGAGTTACAAAAGCTGTCTTATGAATCGAATCATGAGCTACGGGAACTTGATAATAGCCCTGTGCCACGTCAAGACTAGAAAAATATTGCTTATTGCGCAACCTGCTGATGAGGTCTTCAATGTATGGTAGAGGATATTTGTCCTTAATTGTGATAGAATTCAACTTTCTATAGTCCACGCATAACCGGTAATCCCCCGTTTTCTTTTTTACTAGCACGACGGGACTAGAAAAATTCGAATAAGATTCTCTAATAATGCCCCCTGCTAAAAGGTCACCTACTTTATTTCTCACGATGTGTTTCTCAAATTCGGGCAGTCGATAAGGCCTATGTACTACGGGTTTGTCGGACGAAAGGTGTATTTTCAACTCAACAGTAGAGCTGTTACCTAATTCAAAAGTATCCCGCGCGAAACAGTTACTAAATTTTTGTAACAACATTTCCAGTTTATTTCGGTTTTCTTTCGCTAAATTTCCGCTTGTAATCCGTTCAACTTCCAGCGAAAGGCAGTTACCGATTTCTTGAATAACTTTAACTCTACCCGGAATTGATAATTTAAATCCTTTGGTTAACAAATACCCTCTCTCCCAGCAAATGGGGTTTGGACTCAAATTTATAACATTTAACGTCTGGACTGGGCCACTTATTAAGCTACCTTGAATACAAAATTGTTGATCACCCCTCGTAACCAGGTCAGCATGAACAAAAACAATTTCTTCAATACTCTCCAGAGTGACCAATGCTCGCTTAACTTTATAACCCTGCACATGTGTGTGCTCATAAACTTTAATTGGTATCTTCTCATTCTTACCGGTACAATAACTCGCACTTTCATTAGCAGATTTTAATTCTACCTGATTCCCAGAAATAACAAGCATAACATTATTATTGTTTATGATAGGTTGCCCAATAATTATATCATAACCGTTCATTTCTATTGGCACAAACAATACTGGTGTAACAATAAATACATTTCCAATATTTATTTGCACCTCACACATTCCGTTAGGCACCACAAAAGAGTTTCCAAAACCTCTCACAATTAAATCGCAGTGAGCTAATTTCAAATTTAATTTTTCTGCTACCGAAATATGTGCCACATTCACTTGACTACCGGTATCGATATACCCATTAAAATTTTGTTTATTAATGATTACTAAAACACTATAAAATGTATTGGACACTTGCCCTTGTAGTATCTTGACATCCTTGATCTTGTCCTTGGACCAACATTTTGCTGCTAGATGGCCCACTTTTCCACAAATCGCACAAGTTGCAGATGAGCCTGGCTTGGTCCAACAATTGCGTTCGTCGTGCCCCAGCTTGCCGCATTTTGAGCAGGTCGTCTTTACCCTTGGTTTTGACCAGCATACCTCTTCTGTATGGCCGCTTTTCCCACAGCCTGAGCAACGGATTATTGAATGCTGTCCCCCGATGTCCCCGGTCGTCTTTAGTGACCTCTTGGAATTGCAATGCCTTGCTTTGTGTCCAAACTTCTTACACAAGTGACACTGGATTAGATCGGAAGTAGTGGGTCGACTAGTACTGGCAGTAGATCCGGTATTACGATGAATATAGTAGTTTTCTGTTTTGCTTAGGAATCCATAAAATAAATCATCTGGGCTTTGATAGTTTCCTGCTTTCGCATTCCCTTGTAGTTGGAATGGTAAGCCATCTATTATGCAGGAAACTGCATTGGCACCACTTAAGCCACATTTCTTCACTAGCATGTTTTTTGAGTAGAAATAATGCATCATGCTTTCCTCCCTATTTTTGTGTCTGTTTAACATTTGCTTCAATAAGTCCACGTAATCGGTATGGGACGGGAATGCACGCTCAATCGCACCCTTCCATGACATCCATGTCAAATCGTAATCAGTCAAACCGTTATACCACACTTTTGCTAAACCAGCAAGACGGGACTGCATGCAGTAAGACTTGTTTTCATCACTCCAATTATGGATCATTCCAATCTGTTCAATTTTATGCAGCCAGTTGGATGCAGTAATTTCAGAATGTTCTGGGTCGAACAACGGAATCAAATCCGCCTTGCCACTATATTTTTGCAAAGTGCCGTTTTGTGTCCACTCGCTAGTTTGTCCCAGGATTATTTTCAATTTTTCAGCCACTAACTGATCAACCTCGGATACGGTCTCAGTATTTTCCGTTCGCCGTTTTTTTGTTGGTGCGCGCACATAACGACCGGCTTCATTTTCACTATCCGACGAACTCATGTTGTTTTTTTTTTATAGTTCACTATTTTAGTAATGTCACATATATTTACAATTCACTATTAGCTCAATGTACAATCACGTAAAAAATAAAATTTGGATGGTTATAGGTTCTTATCGCACTTCTGAGATATTAAGATGACAAATAAAATACAACACATCCGTTCGGACTGGAAAGCAAACTTATATTATTCTCTCATACAGAATTTAATACATCTTTTATTCACATTGCACAATAATTTTATTATTGGGACTTAAATTAGCAGGGCCGTGCCGAACGTGACTTTCAATGTAAACTACCAGCGGGATGATGTCATCTGCGTATCGTTTGCCTCCGTATTGAATTGCTTGTTAACACTATAGTAGTTAGTAAAACTCATTTTGATTTTTTCGGAAACCACATTTAGAAATTCATTTAAATAAAACCTGTTTCTTGTTTTTGTAACGTTGATTTTTGTTTTGTGTATTATCTTTTTCTTATTTATTAGTTAAAAAAAAAAAAAACTAAATAGCTAAATAACGACCCTGAGAGAGTTAATAAGAGTCTCATAGAAAGTTTAATTTAATTGCGTGAATTGCAAACAGTTTAAGGATTGTTTCCTGGTAAGTACAAGACCACGCATATCATTGCAATTAAAAACACACAAAAACAAGTAACTCTAAAACTTTTTATAAACTACACCTTTTTAACAATTCTAAATTAAATTCTAATTACAATTAACATAAATAGTCTTTGTATCAATCTGTTGTGTTTTTCTTTTCTTTCAGTAAAAACAAACCATATGAAAAATAACAATTATTAGAATTTATAACAGGAATTCTAGCAAAAATACGCGACCCTGAGTTTTATAAGTCAGAACATTAAAATCTTACAAGTCTTCATAAATCTCCAAATGCAAATTGAACTGCAACAAACAATCCAAAAATTGCCTTCCGGCAACCACAATACCCCAGTCAAATCAAACACCTCTAAATATCATAGCATTTTTGCCCCCAGATTAAAATAAAATTTTAGAATATTAAACTAAACAAGTTTTATAAAGAAAATTTTGTTTTCATCGATTTCAACATTAAACTTCTTTAATATTGTAAGGAAAAATCATTGAAATATGAAATCTTCCTCTTATTCTTCCACTCTCTAACTCAGCTAACTCAAAAGTATTCTCCCCAAAAATCCTATTTATTTTGAAAGGCCCTATGTAAGACAATTGTAGTTTTGCACAAATCTTTTCAGCCCTATTTGCAACTTTTAAGTTTTTAACCACTACTAAATCACCTATCTGATAAAACTTCTTTCTTTTCAAATTTTTATTCTTCCTTCTTTCATACTTGTTCAATGCTGCGTTGTTTTTGATTCTTGCTTGTTCTAATATCTCACGTACATCTTCTACTACTTCCGCACCTTTCCAAGGTCTTTCTGGTAAAATGTTTTTTATCAACAATATTGGTGGCACTTCTGTTATTGAATTAGGTACTTCATTCATAAATTTTTGTATTTGAGGCACATATTTTACCCATTGTTCATGACTTCTGTGCGTTGAAATTCTGAGAAATTTTATAACTTCTTTAACATATCGTTCTGCAGGATTCGCACAAGGATGTCTTATACTACAGAATCCAACTTGTATATTTCTATTCTTCCAAAACGTAATAAACCTATTGTTTCTAAAATACGTGGCATTATCTGCTAAGATTTTCTTCGGCACACCAACTTCTTCTATAAATTTTCTAATAGACATTATTGCATGATTTGTATTACAACTTCTTCCTGGATATAATTTCACAAATTTTGTACAAATATCCGTAATAACCAAAATATGACAAAAATTATATTGTCCTGGTACTAAATTTCCTATATAATCTATAGCAATCAAATCTAATGGATTTTCAACTCTTATGCTTTTAATCGCGTTAACATTCTTATAATTCTTCTCTTTTGTAAACAAACAATGTTCACAATTATTTATAATTTCCTTTACCAAAGGCAAATCATTCTTTGTGTAGAAACACTCTCTGAAAACTAACCATGTCTTTCTTATTCCAATATGACCAAACTTGTCATGAATTTCTTTTATCACTTCTATCGCGAATTCTTTATTTAAAACATATAATTCCTTCTCATTGATTACTTTTACCAAAAATCCTTGTTCAATTTTAAAACCTTTTATAATTTGATTATTATTTTCTTCTATCATATCACGTAGTATCTTTATTTCTTCCACTTGCTGTTGTCCGTGAATACGTTCTTTTGAGTATCTGTCTTGCCCCCTTAATTCTTGCAAACCTATTAAGATCTGGTTTATTTTACCATTTTGATTATCTTTCCTGCTTAAATAATCAGCAGTCACATTTTCTTTCCCAGGTTTATGTCGGATTTCAAATGAATACTCCTGTAGAAATAAAGCCCAACGGTACAAACGATTATTCAAAAAATTCTTTTTCTTCATAAATGTTAACGCCGAATTATCAGTTTCCAAAATGAATTTATTTCCAGTTAAATAAAATTTCAATTTATTTATTGCAAATATTATTGCCAGCATTTCTTTTTCAGAAATAGTGTATCTTGTCTCGTATCCTTTTAACACTCTTGATATAAAACATATAGGAACTTCTTCACTATTTTGTATTTGCACCAATTCAGCCGAAATTGCAAAGTCCGAAGCATCTGTTCGAAGAATAAACTTTTCTTTGAAATTCGGGTATCTTAAACGTAGCTCGTTGTAGAAATTTTCTTTCATTTGTTCAAATGCTTTTTCTCTTTCTTGTGTCCAACTCCATTTTTCATTTTTCCTTAATAATTCTACCAATGGTAACGTTAATTCTGAATATTTCGGTATAAACTTCTTGTAGTAGTTCAACATTCCAAGAAAACCACGTAAAGTTTTCAAATTCTTTGGCCTGGGAAATTCTTTAATACTAGTGATCCTTTCATCACTAATTTTTACACCATTATCACTTATTTCATATCCCAAGTATCGGACTTGGTCTTTCATAAATTCACATTTTTCTATATTTAATTTCAAGCCATTTTCTTGCATTTTCTTTAAAATAATACTTAAATATTTTAAATGTTGTTCTTCAGTTTCACTGAAAATAAGAATATCATCTACATAATGCACACAAAATTCTTCAAACTCATTTAATATCTTCTGCATAGCTCTCACTAGCGCTGCACACGATGTTGATAAACCAAAAGGTACAACTTTAAATTGAAAAATTTCTCCATCTACATTGAAACCTGTATATTTCCTTGAACTTTCTTCCAACGGAATTAACCAAAAAGAATTCTTGAGGTCGAGTTTCGAAAAAATTTTCTTATTACTAATTCTTGCTAATAAACTGTCAATCGTTTGCGGAGATTCATATTGTGGTTTGGTAATGTTATTTATTTTACGAGCATCTAAACACAATCGAAGACTACCATTTTTCTTCTTAACAACCACCAATGGGTTCACATAACTAGTTGTGGATGATTCTATAATATTATCAGCCAACATTTTATTTATTTCTTCCCTAACTTGTACTCTATACGAAAAAGGTATCGGGTAAACTTTAACATTAAATGGAGCTTTGTCGTCTACTTCAAGTTTATGTATGTGATTTCTTGCTACACACGGTTTTTCATTTATGAGGTCAATATTTTCACGTACCAGGTTATTTAATTGTACTTTATATTTCCAACAAGGGATTCCTATCTGCTCCTCCTTTATAAAGTCACTTATGACATAATTATTTATTTTAATATTATTATTATTATTATATAAACCATCTTTTGTCCATTCTATTTTATCATTATTTATTATAATACATTTTAATTCGCCGTCAACTTTAACCCCTTCTTGTTCTATGAAATCTATGCCAATTATAAAATCTAACTGTAACTCTGGTACGACCAAAAATCTTGTCACATAACTTTTATATCCTATTGTAACTTCTAAATTCACAGCTTTCGAAATAGTAGACACTTTTTTCTTCGTTGCAGACAACAACTCCAACTTCCCTATTTTAATTAAATGTTTTTCTGTTAAAGTTTTATTCTCCAAAATTATTTTTTCTTTGACTAAAGAAGCTTGCGCGCCTGAGTCAATTAATGCCAAATAAAATTTATTACTAAAATTTAGACGAACTTAGGTGACCATATGTGGTTGTTAATAACAAACAATTATAAATTATACTTTAAATAAACGAAATTTTTATCTGTATGAACTTACATTACCATCATCTTACTTTCCTCTCTCTCTATAATTTAACCGATCATTATGCCCATAATCTCTGATAACCGCAGCAGTAATCGTATATCTTTGGTCCATTTTTACCATAAAAATTATGAAGTATTTATTAATGTTTCCTTTCAATTTTTGTGCACCTTTTAATTGACGTGCCCCCATTATTGACATGATCATATACCCTGATGAACCATTGTCACTTAGATTCTCCAGTTTTTCTTGTGTTATCTCAAGTTCCTCATCATGGTTTCCATTTTCTTCCTGTATCACAGCCCCAACAATTGTTAGTTCATTCTCATTTCGATTTATTCTATTTTCAAACTCCAATTGCTTCTCATCCAATTCAACCTGCTCATTCTGTACCTCCACTTGATCTTCACCCAATACCTCATCATTCATATTTCCCAATTTACTGCCAGTTTCATCTGTAACTCCTTGTGTGTTCTCAACAATTCGATCTTCCAAATTTCCTTCGCTTGTTTTTAAGCTTTCCACACTTTCTTCAGTTTCTCTTGAAGTGTCTTCTATTTTCTTTTCCATACCTTCTTTAATTTCTCTTGCATTATTGTCAATTTTCTTTATCATTCTGTCCATGCTCTTAGCCATACTGTCCATGCTCTCATCCATTTTCTTAGCAAAATCATCAAGTTTCTTATTTATACTCTCTCCAGTTTCTTTTGTAATCTTTTCTATACTGTCCATTTTCTTACCAGTTTCTCTTGCAGTCTCTTCTATTTTCATCATTATCATTTGCATCATAGTATTCAAATCTATTTCTTGTGGTTTTTCTTTTTCTTTTCCTGGTTCATTTTGCAATTCTCCCTGTACCTCTTCTTGCCCCTGCTGTTCTATGACCGCTATTACTTCTTCCTCTCTTATATGGTCTTCATTGTCATCTTCTGAATTTGATTCTTCTGCATCATTCTTCCTTATCGAACTTCTTAACATCATTCTGCGATTTTCATCTGTCATTTTTTTATCAAATTATCACCCTTTTAAATCTATAAGAAAACTAAATAGCTAGCTACTCCCAACTTTCTCTATTCCACTAAGCTTTTCTCTTTTAAATAAATAAATTGTTAAAGTATTCTGGGTTCTTTATTAAATGAGCTTACTGTTGAAAACTGTATCCCGACATTTACCAAAATGACACGGTGTACATCAACGAGCCCCACGTTGTTAGGTGCCAATTTTAATTGCAATGATATGCGTGGTCTTGTACTTACCAGGAAACAATCCTTAAACTGTTTGCAATTCACGCAATTAAATTAAACTTTCTATGAGACTCTTATTAACTCTCTCAGGGTCGTTATTTAGCTATTTAGTTTTTTTTTTTAACTAATAAATAAGAAAAAGATAATACACAAAACAAAAATCAACGTTACAAAAACAAGAAACAGGTTTTATTTAAATGAATTTCTAAATGTGGTTTCCGAAAAAATCAAAATGAGTTTTACTAACTACTATAGTTTTTTTTTTAAAACAGAACACTTATCTTAGCATGACCTTCTTAGGTTATTCTTCGCTCGGCACAACGCTGAGCATCCAACCTCTATTACACTCCGCTGGCTTCTCAAATAAACACAGGAATAACAATACAAAAATCCAAGTGTTGGTCCACCTATATTTAGGCTGAGTTTTGATCGTGGTACATCATCTGCATTCACTCTGGTTTTTCAACAATTCGTTGCCAATCACTTGTATCCTCTTCTTTTATATCCAAAATTACTTTTATATAGCTTTTAAACTCGTTCTTTCTCTTTAGTTTTCCAGAGGATAAAAATTCTCTGTATCTATTTACCAAGACGAACCGTTACTAACTCAAACAAATTCTTTTATTCTTTTTCTTCCTTCTTGATTTTCATTTTTATCATAAACAAGTAAATCTCATGTCCATGAGTATATCATTCTTTGATATGTTTGTGAAACTTGACACTGACATCCAAACTGACATATATCAACGCACAAAAACAAGTAACTCTAAAACTTTTTATAAACTAAACCTTTTTAACAATTCTAAATTAAATTCTAATTACAATTAACATAAATAGTCTTCGTATCAATCTGTTGTGTTTTTCTTTTCTTTCAGTACCATACGAAAAATAACAATTATTAGAATTTATAACAGGAATTCTAGCAAAAATACGCGACCCTGAGTTTTATAAGTCAGAACATTAAAATCTTACAAGTCTTCATAAATCTCCAAATGCAAATTGAACTGCAACAAACAATCCAAAAATTGCCTTCCAGCAACCACAATACCCCAGTCAAATCAAACACCTCTAAATATCATAGCAATACATATTTAAAGTTAAATAAACAAACATGATAACAATAAGTCTCCTTTTATTTATTTTAATACAAAAGTGTTGTCCTTCACTTAATACTAAAACCCTCCGCAACTGAACTAGTCATCACCATGAAGAAGTAGAGTAAACAGAGCACAATTAACTATTAAAATTAACCCTACAATCTTCACATAGCCAACAAGTTTCTGGAACATCAGCTAAACCAACACAGTCTAAATGAAACCACTGTAATTCACAGCTATCATTATCGCATTATCAAATGCTGGATACGCATCAATATTGGTGTTAAACTCGTGTTCATCAAGAGCATAGGAATCAACGTTGTTTATTAACTTAATTTTTTCGTTGTATCGTTCTGCTACATCAGTACCTACACTTTCTAGTCTTAACAAATACGCACTTTTTCTTTCTACAGCCAAATTTTTAATATAAAAGCAATATTAACGTTACACGTGTACAAAAAAATTCTAAACTAGTTAGCACGTCAACACTTCGCCATACACAGAACGGGAACACACAGAACATAAAGCGGGAACAGCTGACGATGTCTGCCATGCAGACGCCATTTTTAAAGAGCTGAGGTCACGTGTTCTAGAATACCTTATTGGAAACACTGTACTTACTGTAAACTTCGTTTAACAATCCCTAATTAGTATTGAAAAATACTATTTGTATAATAATAACAGCGTCCAAGAATATAAAGTGAAATTAAGATACGTAAACACACGGAACAAGCATAAACAAACGACGGAACAAACGTATTGCGCAGTATGGCTAATATCACACTAGAAAGAAACATTGATAACTACTTAGAAGGTAGTTTTTTTTGGACAACCTTTCTCGATCTCCCGGTATGTACCAGTACTATAAGAGAACTTGAAAATTTAATGAATAACTGAATAATAATAATCTGACTGTTTATGAATTATGTTAGCTAATTCTAGATGTTAATTGCAACTTATTTTGTCTATATAGGTTAATAATGAAAATGCGGCCCAAAGATATGCGAAAAAGACTGATGGTAAAATTTAGAGGAGAAGAAGGCTTAGACTATGGAGGTGTAGCTCGTGAATGGTTGCACCTATTGTCTCGAGAAATGTTAAATCCTCAGTATGGGCTGTTTCAATACAGCCGAGAAGATCACTACACATTACAAATTAACCCAGATTCTGCCATTAATCCAGAACATTTATCTTATTTCCATTTTGTTGGCCGTGTATTAGGCATTGCTGTTTTCCACAATCATCAACTTGAAGGTGGCTTCACTACACCTTTCTATAAACAGCTATTAAATAAACCTATAACATTGCAAGATATTGAAGGAGTGGATCCAGAGCTGCACAGAAGTTTAACCTGGATGCTGTAAGTGTAATAACATAATTATTTAATGTAATACGCTGCTTTTTAGTTAAAACGTAGAAGATTCTTTTAAAATACCGGACTATCCTTGAAGTAAATTTAATAATAATAGTTGCTTTTAAATTTTGCTCTTTTATTTGCCACCACTACTCATTTTGTTAATTGCTTATTTTTATTTTCATTTGAATAAATGTACCAGGTTGCATAACATTTTGTTTGATCTTTCCAATTTCTGAATTTTTCTCATAAGAATTTTATTTTCCACAGAAAAGGCAACGCAAAATAAAAATACTCTTGTACACACTTTCTCTTATTATAAAATTATAATTTAATTACAATATTATTGTGTTGTTATATTTTAATAATAATGTGAAAACGTATGTTTTCAGAGAAAACAACATAAATGGTTTGCTGGATACAACATTTTCCGTAGAGAACAACAGTTTTGGAGCAATTAAAGTACACGAATTAAAACCAGGAGGTGCTAGCTTAGCTGTTACAGAAGACAATAAACGCGAGTATGTAAAGCTATATGTAAACTATCGTTTCATGCGAGGAATAGAACAGCAGTTTTTGGCCCTGCAGAAAGGCTACATTGAGCTAATTCCAACAGCTTTACTGCGACCTTTTGATGAACGTGAGCTTGAATTAGTTATTAGTGGAATTGGATCTATAGATATAAACGACTGGAAATTAAATACGAGATTAAAGCATTGTACTCCAGAAACTCCAGTGGTTCAGTGGTTTTGGCAAGTGTTAGAATCGTATTCTGAAGAAATGCGTGCACGATTGTTACAGTTTGTAACGGGTTCTTCTCGAGTGCCTTTGCAAGGATTTAGAGCTTTACAGGGTAGCACAGGGGCTGCTGGTCCACGCCTTTTCACCATACATTGTGTAGATGTATCTCCACAAAATTTGCCCAAAGCACATACTTGCTTTAATAGAATAGATATTCCACCATATGATTCATATCAAGTGCTTTGTGATAAACTCACCCAAGCTGTCGAAGAGACCTGTGGATTTGCAGTAGAATGATATATAATGATATTCTTGTTATATTTCTAAAAGTTTGCTGATACAACTGAGACTAGTTTTGTGAAATCTTATTATAAGCACATAGACAAACACATCAAGCCAACTCAATCTCATGAGTTAAATAACAAGATATAGATAAGAAAAATTGAAAGCACGCAGAAAAAACAAAAAGTTATCAGAATTTTTATAATCCTGTTACTCCTTTTTATGTTGTTGATATTTGTGACAATAACTCACATATTTTAAAAATAACAAATACATCACAAAAATTTATTAGTTACCCAAACAGTCAAAGGAAATAATCAGCAAAATTACTGATTGTATAATATGTACACCTTTTACAAGAGACTTTTATGCTGATTAAAAGAAAAACAAATCATGCAAGTTTGTGGGAATATTATTACATCCTTTACATCATTTTATATATAATGTATACACTTTTTTGTACTAGTTTATTTTTTGATATCTGAGAATTTCTTTCAGAGAATCAATGTAAGCAATTTTTATAGTGATGATAACTAACTTTAAGGTGATTCATTTTCAGAAACTATTTTTAAATATTTTTATTTTTAGTGAAGCTGTAAGTAAAATATTATAGTAATAAAAAAGATGAGAATAGTATATAAAAAGCTGAAATGTGGACTTTCCCATACTAGATATTAATACTTGCCCTATTTGCAAATGTGTAACTTTTAATAACTATAATGTTGTACAGTTCACCGAGTATTGGATTTTTAAGGAAACAAGCAGCGGGAATTTGAATTTGCGATAGCTTGTTCAATTGGTTTCCGTACCCATAGAAGCAGTGACTACTGCACGAAAGCAAGGTAAGCGCCCATCGGTGGATTACAAATTCCGCTTCGGATGTCGGTAAAAATTGCTATAATAGCTTTATTTGGGAAGTTGTCAAAAATATGTGAAGAATGGAAACAATTTTTAAAAATTTTTAAAGTAGAGCAAGTAATGGGCGTAGTTGAAATCACGTAAATGCCGGAAAAGGCATTGTTGATATTAAAAAGCATCGTTTTTTTTCTTAATTTTTAGAATAGTTACAAATTCTAGCAAATCCTAATAAAGTACTTTAAAGGCCGGTACAGACCGAGATCAAACACAAACGAACGCAAATATGGCGTTGGCGTTCGGGGTTGGAAACAATTCGTCAGCGTATGCTTGCAGTCGTCCACACCAAAGTTTCGCATTCGAGCACTGGCAGTTCGGAGCGGTTGGTAAACGTTCGGTGCTACTCTGTCCGAATTCGAATTTACGTTTTATTTAATAATACAGTAATTAATTAGTCATAATAGTGGTACCTTCACAGCGCATTTCTCGGCGATAAGATGATAGCAAGCTTTCCATTTTTTTTAACTTCCGGAATATCGCACTTAAATTCGTCTGCAATGCTTCTCCAAATATCCACCTTCTTTTTGGTTAATTTATAGTGCATATTTGTTGGGTGCCATAGCATGGGTTTGTCGCGGTAGCACTCTATTAATTTCAAACTTAACTCGTCACTCCACTCCATCTTTATCTATTATTTAAAAAATTTTATTGAAATACGTCCCAAACAGTCCAAACGCTTACCAACGACTAAAAAGTGACAAATCCTGTCCAAACCAAAACGAATCTTTCTTTGAGGTACCGCTCTACTAGCGAACGCCAACGAACACCTTGGCAAGCGTTGGTAAGCGTTCGTTCGCGTTCGCCAATCCCGTACACACCAAACTCAAACGGTTCCACATGTGCCTTCGTTGGCGTTTGTTTGCGTTCGGTCTCCGGTCTGTACGGGCCTTTACACGTTAATCGCCATATGGCACACCTGGTGTACTATGCATTTATTTTCAGTAGGGCCACAAGACACACGGTCTGTGCCTTGGTGCTTCATATGCGTTTGAGCTCGCTGGCACAGCCGTAGTGCCGGGAATGCTGTGTATTTATACGGATACTGAAATAGAGGGGCCTGGGGCACCCAAATATCGTTTTGCCCTAGGAAAATTTTTTTCTTTCGTGTTTTAGAGGACTTGTTATGGAAACTCGTTATTTATTTAATACAAGGCGTATTAATTTTGTTTTCTAGTGATAATAATAAACCTGATATTAGGGTATAATCTAAAATAACGTTTCCACATATTTCCCTTTATTCAGAACGGACGGGTGTGATGGGTATATAATATTTGCAGCTTTCAAAATCAAACTTAAGTTTATTATAAAAAGATAAATAAAGATCACAAGTAAACTAAACGTAACATTACGGTGATAGGTATATAATATTTGAAGCGTACAAAATTGAACTTAAGGTTATTATGAAAAGGCAAATAAAGGCAATAAATAAACTAAACGTAATATTACTTTGTGACTCTGTGCCTCTCAAAGAAACAAGTTATACAGAAATGATGCAATGAGCACTGAGTGCAAACCACCTGTGATGCACTCCAACAGGAATCAACTTGCAAGGACCTGCATATTCAGGCACGACATTTGTGCCTTCCGGCCTAAACAGGAAAAACTTATAGTTACAGGCCCCGAGGCACAGATGCTGTACCTAACACTTTTTTTTTTAAAATTAGCACTAGAAAATGCTTTTTGAGCAAATTTGTGCTCAAATAGTATTTTACTAAAGAGCTATATAAAAAATATAGCGAATACAATTTTGGCCCCAGCAACACCCATTTTTCTCACCATTGGGCGATCAACGTGTTAAATAGTCTATCGAACTGATAAAAGTCCTAAAAGACCTAAAGTGGGCAGAGCACATATGTAAAACTGCGAACTCTTTAATCTACTTAATTTGGTGTGTTTTTAAAGATTTGAAACCTGAATCTCTTCTAAAAATTTACAAAATGTATGTTCGCCCCATTCTCGATTACGCCGCTGTAGTTTGGTCACCCTATTTTGCAAGGACATCGTCTTGCTGGAAAAAGTTCAACGCAGATTCACCAAATGTTCGCCGGCAATGTGATGCTTAAGTTACGAAGAGCATTTGAAGAGATTGCACCTCACAACACTACGTTGTCGAAGACTTAGAGGCGACTTGATTGAAGTCTACAAAATTCTTCACAACTATTACGATCCTTCACCACAGCTATTTACACTAAGTCAGAACACCCAATTACGTGGACACAATTTTAAATTACAGTGTGCTAGATTCAATAAACAAACGGGAAAAAGTCGACAGAAGAAAAAGCCCATGGATAATAAACAAATATTTATTTTCATGTAGGTACTATTACTAGTTTTGACCTAACAAATTTAGCAATGGTGCACACTGCACAGTTCAAATTGAACAGCCTATTAACAAATAATAAATTCAAAATTTTAAGTCAATATTCTGGTCAGAGCTTAATTTAGAAGTCAATGCAAATCAAAATTTGTGTTCAAAATCTAAATAATTGAAATTTCCTATCCTAAAATTCAAATTCTCAGAAAAGTAAATTTTGACGTTATAATTATAATTTTATTGATATACCCAGTGATGACAAAAATTGAATTAAATAATAAAATTAACTTTTATGAAGTTTGCAGTCAAGTGATGAAAGGATCACGAAAACAACTTAGTAATTGTTATCCAGTATTAGGGATTTTTAAAACTTCTTACATTCTATTACAAACATTTGCAGTTTTTTTTTTCTAGAAAGTGCCGAATCACTTGATTAGGTAAAAGCTACTTATTGTAAATCTATAATGCGATGC
>OY284490.1:0-311587 GCA_958336395.1 Ctenicera cuprea
GGGGGCTTTGCAAAGTTAACGTCAACATCAACGCTTGGTAGCTATTCTTTATATTATATATAGCTGTAATCTCATCGTCTACCTTCAGGTCTACTCCAACCAAATCAGTGTACTTAATTTCTTTGTCGTTAATATAAAGTTTAACTTCCTTCACCGAGATTCTTACATTTGTAATGGTTCCCCTTATTGGACACTTATACACGCGTCTGTCGCCTTTAGCTTCATCTCCAAGAAAAACAAAATTGGCGTTCTCATCGGTCCTAAGAGCCAGTAATAATAAATTAGATTCGCTTCTTAATTCCGCCTCACCCATTTCTGCAAGAAAAATTTGAGGGTCATGATGACTATGCAAGTGTCTTCCAAATTTATCGATCGGCATCTCAACACCTTATAGAACTTTCACGTAATGATTGCCTGCTCTTCAACTGATCGTTATATATCAGGTTTTAATCTTTACCCACAAATATTTCAACTTCAGCAGTAAACTCCTCTAAATCAATATCGATTAGACTTTCCAGAAGGAGCTTTCCACATATTCGGTTCTCCAAAAATTTCCGACATAACTTGACCCCCTTCTGATATTTTTTTTCTAACTCCTCAAGCTCGCTGATAGTTCCGAATCGTTCAAACCCATACACGCTTTCGTGTCCAGCATCGAATGCCAAGTCTTGAAGCAAACTCTGAAGAAGTATAACTGCTGTGTGTAAATCTGTAGCCACAGGACGCGATGCTGCAGAGTATACCATCCACATTCTGACACCTTTTGTTAATTAATCTTATTTGCAAAGTTTTCAAATTCAACGTCACATGTAATTATTTGTTCACCAAATTTTAACATCTCCAACATACACACAACATTTTCAGACTTTATATTTAAATTCATCAATACGCTATGAATGTTGCTTTTTATGTCGCCAGACATACAGGCAACCCCTTTGATAACGCTTGTGTAAAACTTTTCAAACTCCAAACTTTTTAACAGACCCAATCGACAATCAATTAATGCTAGGAGTTCCCATAATTCCACAAGAGACTCCAATCCCAAATAAATTTCAGATGCACCCTGGTCCTGTATGATTATCACTTTTGTTTTTGCAACAGTTTGGAAGGAAATGGTTTTTGAAGGACTTATGCTCACTGGTTGAACTTCAAAATCTCTTGAAAAGAAATAGTTTGTTATCACCCCTTGATTCGCCAGGAACACTTTCCATTCTTCTTCATTGAAACTTATCCAGTCATTTTTACAACCATACAGTTGCACTACAGGCCAATGCGGTGTATAACTTGACAGACCAACCGCTACAAACTTGCTTCGCGATTTATTTAGAGGATAACTTCTGCAATGTATCAATATTGGATACGGTGCAGTTTGTTTAGCATTTACACAACTAACAATCTCCCCCGATTTCATTCGCACTTGGTTTTTCACCTTTTCGATACTTTGTAATAAATTATCCATCACTTTTACGAACTCGATCTTCTTTCGCGAACTAAACAAACTCAACTAAATATCGAAACAAGCATGCTCTTTATATTGCAATCAGTCAAGGTCGCACTTTGTAGTGGTGGTGGTGGAAAGGGGCACCCATAACCTTGACTTTCACGGCCATATTTCACGAAGGTTGCGTATTTTACTTTATATTTCGTGTAGAAGCTTTACAGCATCAGTTATCGTCTGAGTCTAAGTCTGAAAATCATGTCACTTTACAACTTTTCCGACGAAGATGTCTTCTTCCAACCCCCAAGGACCAGTCACTACCAACGGTTCCAGCAGTTTGTGGAAGAGGGGGGAAGCTCCTTCGAGGGTAAGAAAGTGTATGCGGTTGCCACGATCGAGTACGATCTAGATCTGCAAGGGGAACTGCTTGCCGAGTTTGCAAGACTAAAAACGTTGGAGGCACCCTTGACGAAACCCTTGGAGGAGTGGTACAGAAACAACGTGGTTCGGCAGGTGCTGAGCTTTACCTCACGATATAGGAACGGGGAACTGTTGTATATTAATTATTATTGGCAATAAATATTTATACTTTTTAATTTTAATTCTTTATTTTAAATGTTTAAATCCTCACAACCTTGAACCTATTTAGCCTTGAGTTGACTCCACCCATCCCCCACTCTTGTACCTGGGATTATATAACCTTGTTTGCAAATCCAAACTTCAGTTGCACAGTGTCAAGTCTGTGAAGATGTGGTCTAACCCGAATTACCAGTCTTATGTTAAACGACTAAAAACATTCGACAATTGGCCTGGTGAGCTAACCCCAGAATCGCTTGCTGCTGCCGGTTTCTACCACATCCCCACTGGTGTTGACGATACGCAATGCTTCTGTTGTGGAATTAAAATATATTTATGGGAACCCGCTGACGACCCCCTGTCTGAACACCTTCGATGGTCAAAGCATTGCTCATTTGCGAATCTTATAAAATCCTTGAAAACTACAAAGGGGCTACTTGAAGAGACGAAGAAGGCTTTCGATGGTTTGGAAAGGCTAGTTAAGTTTGATGGTGTCGATGTTGCTGGAAATGGTGTAGAATCCGAAGACATTTATGATCGTCTATCGGCAAAGAAGCTACTACTACAATTTTTCCATTCTTTGTAGAGCTCGCGTGCAGTTAAAATACACATCGCACATATTTATTTCCCCATTCGCAAGTTTGACATACTCGTATCAACATGGTGCGTGAAACGTTGACTCTTGAGTACGTATTAGATGAAACAGCAAGCCAAGGCAAATGTTTCAAGTATGTCAGTGAGAAACTCAAGCCGCTAGTTATTAGTAATATCGATGAGATGCAATATTTCTCACATCAGCATTATATAAAAATTAGTGGTAATGCAACATTTATTCGGAATAGTGTAGAAAAGGTTATTATTCCCGTTACCGAAGTAAATTATCATACAAATTTGCGTGAGTGGTACGAACACAACATATATAACATTTGTGTTCCGACGGATCACTTGACTAGTTTATATCTGGAGGTTACTGGAGATTTTAAAACTACAGACTTTCATGGTGTCAACAACTGCAAGAAGATCCGCTTGATTTAAATTAAAATTATATATTGTATATGTGCAAATATTATGTAATGTAAAAACTATAAAATTTATTCTTTTAATTTTGTGTACAAGAGTACAGCTTTTCTTTATATATTGGTGAATTAATTACAATATGTATATTTAATTAATAAATATATTTGAAATCTATTTGGTGTTTTCTTTTGGAGCGACTAAGCTGGTGGACGGCGTGGCCGTCGGGTAAAGGAGGAGAATGGTCTTGAGATTAGAAGGGGCTAGTGAGGTTATGCTGCGAGCACTTCTTCAGATAGGACTCCAACTATAAGCGTTGTTGTCCGCAGGACAAGCCGTCCGCAGGACAAGCCCGCCGCAGGCGAAAAAATTTTTTTGGACCGTGACCTTGAACATGAACTCAAGGTCAGGAGTGGGGGGATGCACCAGTCCAGACGGGGCGCAAATCTCAACCGGCCGCAGGCCGAAAAATTTTTTTGACATTGACCTTGAACTCAAGGCCAGGGGTGGGGGTAGGAGTGGGGGTGTCCTTGACCTTGAACTCAAGGCCAGGAGTGGGGGGTGGATCCAGAACTGTCCAAAATAACCTACTGTGGTCCAATCTTCAAATACCAAACACCATTAGCTTTGTCTCGAAGAGACGCGTCTTTTGAGTTGTTATATGCCTATGTTGGTATTTGATTTGACGGAGATATGGCTATTTTGACAAATTTCAAAAAATGCGTGTTCGCGTGATATACAGTGGTCCAATCTTCAAATACCAAACACCATTAGCTTTGTCTCGAAGAGACGCGTCTTTTGAGTTGTTATATGCCTATGTTGGTATTTGATTTGACGGAGATATGGCTATTTTGACAAATTTCAAAAAATGAGTGTTCGCGTGATATACAGTGGTCCAATCTTCAAATACCAAACACCATTAGCTTTGTCTCGAAGAGACGCGTCTTTTGAGTTGTTATATGCCTATGTTGGTATTTGATTTGACGGAGATATGGCTATTTTGACAAATTTCAAAAAATGCGTGTTCGCGTGATCTACAGTGGTCCAATCTTCAAATACCAAACACCATTAGCTTTGTCTCGAAGAGACGCGTCTTTTGAGTGGTTACATGCCTATGTTGGTATTTGATTTGACGGAGATATGGCTATTTTGACAAATTTCAAAAAATGAGTGTTCGCGTGATCTACAGTGGTCCAATCTTCAAATACCAAACACCATTAGCTTTGTCTCGAAGAGACGCGTCTTTTGAGTTGTTATATGCCTATGTTGGTATTTGATTTGACGGAGATATGGCTATTTTGACAAATTTCAAAAAATGCGTGTTCGCGTGATATACAGTGGTCCAATCTTCAAATACCAAACACCATTAGCTTTGTCTCGAAGAGACGCGTCTTTTGAGTTGTTATATGCCTATGTTGGTATTTGATTTGACGGAGATATGGCTATTTTGACAAATTTCAAAAAATGCGTGTTCGCGTGATCTATCGTGGTCCAATCTTCAAATACCAAACACCATTAGCTTTGTCTCGAAGAGACGAGTCTTTTGAGTTGTTATATGCCTATGTTGGTATTTGATTTGACGGAGATATGGCTATTTTGACAAATTTCAAAAAATGCGTGTTCGCGTGATATACAGTGGTCCAATCTTCAAATACCAAACACCATTAGCTTTGTCTCGAAGAGACGCGTCTTTTGAGTTGTTATATGCCTATGTTGGTATTTGATTTGACGGAGATATGGCTATTTTGACAAATTTCAAAAAATGCGTGTTCGCGTGATCTATCGTGGTCCAATCTTCAAATACCAAACACCATTAGCTTTGTCTCGAAGAGACGCGTCTTTTGAGTTGTTATATGCCTATGTTGGTATTTGATTTGACGGAGATATGGCTATTTTGACAAATTTCAAAAAATGCGTGTTCGCGTGATCTACAGTGGTCCAATCTTCAAATACCAAACACCATTAGCTTTGTCTCGAAGAGACGCGTCTTTTGAGTTGTTATATGCCTATGTTGGTATTTGATTTGACGGAGATATGGCTATTTTGACAAATTTCAAAAAATGCGTGTTCGCGTGATATACAGTGGTCCAATCTTCAAATACCAAACACCATTAGCTTTGTCTCGAAGAGACGCGTCTTTTGAGTTGTTATATGCCTATGTTGGTATTTGATTTGACGGAGATATGGCTATTTTGACAAATTTCAAAAAATGAGTGTTCGCGTGATATACAGTGGTCCAATCTTCAAATACCAAACACCATTAGCTTTGTCTCGAAGAGACGCGTCTTTTGAGTTGTTATATGCCTATGTTGGTATTTGATTTGACGGAGATATGGCTATTTTGACAAATTTCAAAAAATGCGTGTTCGCGTGATCTACAGTGGTCCAATCTTCAAATACCAAACATCATTAACTTTGTCTCGAAGAAACGCGTCTTATGAGTTGTTATATGCCTATGTTGGTATTTGATTTGACGGAGATATGGCTATTTTGACAAATTTCAAAAAATGCGTGTTTGTGTGATCTACAGTGGTCCAATCTTCAAATACCAAACACCATTAGCTTTGTCTCGAAGAGACGCGTCTTTTGAGTGGTTACATGCCTATGTTGGTATTTGATTTGAATGAGATATGGCCATTTTGGTTAATTTCAAAAAATGCGTGTTTGTGTGATCTACAGTGGTCCAATCTTCAAATACCAAACACCATTAGCTTTGTCTCGAAGAGACGCGTCTTTTGAGTGGTTACAAGCCTATGTTGGTATTTGATTTGAATGAGATATGGCCATTTTGGCTAATTTCAAAAAATGCGTGTTTGTGTGAGCTACAGTGGTCCAATCTTCAAATACTAAACACCATTAGCTTTGTCTCGAAGAGGCGCGTCTTTTGAGTGGTTACATGCCTATGTTGGTATTTGATTTGAATGAGATATGGCCATTTTGGCTAATTTCAAAAAATGCGTGTTTGTGTGATCTACAGTGGTCCAAACTTCAAATACCAAACACCATTAGCTTTGTCTCGAAGAGACGCGTCTTTTGAGTGGTTACATGCCTATGTTGGTATTTGATTTGAAAGAGATATGGCCATTTTGGCTAATTTCAAAAAATGCGTGTTTGTGTGAGCTACAGTGGTCCAATCTTCAAATATTAAACACCGTTGGCTTTATCTCGAAGAGACGCGTCTTTTGAGTGGCTACATGCCTATGTTGGTATTTGATTTGAATGAGATATGGCCATTTTGGCTAATTTCAAAAAATGCGTGTTTGTGTGAGCTACAGTGGTCCAATCTTCAAATACTAAACACCGTTGGCTTTATCTCGAAGAGACGCGTCTTTTGAGTGGCTACATGCCTATGTTGGTATTTGATTTGACGGAGATATGGCTATTTTGACAAATTTCAAAAAATGTGTGTTCGCGTGATCTACAGTGGTCCAATCTTCAAATACCAAACACCATTAGCTTTGTCTCGAAGAGACGCGTCTTTTGAGTTGTTATATGCCTATGTTGGTATTTGATTTGACGGAGATATGGCTATTTTGACAAATTTCAAAAAATGCGTGTTCGCGTGATCTATCGTGGTCCAATCTTCAAATACCAAACACCATTAGCTTTGTCTCGAAGAGACGCGTCTTTTGAGTTGTTATATGCCTATGTTGGTATTTGATTTGACGGAGATATGGCAATTTTGACAAATTTCAAAAAATGCGTGTTTGTGTGATCTACAGTGGTCCAATCTTCAAATACCAAACACCATTAGCTTTGTCTCGAAGAGACGCGTCTTTTGAGTGGTTACAAGCCTATGTTGGTATTTGATTTGAATGAGATATGGCCATTTTGGCTAATTTCAAAAAATGCGTGTTTGTGTGAGCTACAGTGGTCCAATCTTCAAATACTAAACACCGTTGGCTTTATCTCGAAGAGACGCGTCTTTTGAGTGGCTACATGCCTATGTTGGTATTTGATTTGACGGAGATATGGCTATTTTGACAAATTTCAAAAAATGTGTGTTCGCGTGATCTACAGTGGTCCAATCTTCAAATACCAAACACCATTAGCTTTGTCTCGAAGAGACGCGTCTTTTGAGTTGTTATATGCCTATGTTGGTATTTGATTTGAATGAGATATGGCCATTTTGGCTAATTTCAAAAAATGCGTGTTTGTGTGATCTACAGTGGTCCAATCTTCAAATACCAAACACCATTAGCTTTGTCTCGAAGAGGCGCGTCTTTTGAGTGGTTACATGCCTATGTTGGTATTTGATTTGAATGAGATATGGCCATTTTGGCTAATTTCAAAAAATGCGTGTTTGTGTGATCTACAGTGGTCCAAACTTCAAATACCAAACACCATTAGCTTTGTCTCGAAGAGACGCGTCTTTTGAGTCGTTACATGCCTATGTTGGTATTTGATTTGAATGAGATATGGCCATTTTGGCTAATTTCAAAAAATGCGTGTTTGTGTGAGCTACAGTGGTCCAATCTTCAAATACTAAACACCGTTGGCTTTATCTCGAAGAGACGCGTCTTTTGAGTGGCTACATGCCTATGTTGGTATTTGATTTGAATGAGATATGGCCATTTCGGCTAATTTCAAAAAATGCGTGTTTGTGTGAGCTACAGTGGTCCAATCTTCAAATACTAAACACCGTTGGCTTTATCTCGAAGAGACGCGTCTTTTGAGTGGCTACATGCCTATGTTGGTATTTGATTTGACGGAGATATGGCTATTTTGACAAATTTCAAAAAATGTGTGTTCGCGTGATCTACAGTGGTCCAATCTTCAAATACCAAACACCATTAGCTTTGTCTCGAAGAGACGCGTCTTTTGAGTTGTTATATGCCTATGTTGGTATTTGATTTGAATGAGATATGGCCATTTTGGCTAATTTCAAAAAATGCGTGTTTGTGTGATCTACAGTGGTCCAATCTTCAAATACCAAACACCATTAGCTTTGTCTCGAAGAGGCGCGTCTTTTGAGTGGTTACATGCCTATGTTGGTATTTGATTTGAATGAGATATGGCCATTTTGGCTAATTTCAAAAAATGCGTGTTTGTGTGATCTACAGTGGTCCAAACTTCAAATACCAAACACCATTAGCTTTGTCTCGAAGAGACGCGTCTTTTGAGTCGTTACATGCCTATGTTGGTATTTGATTTGAATGAGATATGGCCATTTTGGCTAATTTCAAAAAATGCGTGTTTGTGTGAGCTACAGTGGTCCAATCTTCAAATACTAAACACCGTTGGCTTTATCTCGAAGAGACGCGTCTTTTGAGTGGCTACATGCCTATGTTGGTATTTGATTTGAATGAGATATGGCCATTTCGGCTAATTTCAAAAAATGCGTGTTTGTGTGAGCTACAGTGGTCCAATCTTCAAATACTAAACACCGTTGGCTTTATCTCGAAGAGACGCGTCTTTTGAGTGGCTACATGCCTATGTTGGTATTTGATTTGACGGAGATATGGCTATTTTGACAAATTTCAAAAAATGTGTGTTCGCGTGATCTACAGTGGTCCAATCTTCAAATACCAAACACCATTAGCTTTGTCTCGAAGAGACGCGTCTTTTGAGTTGTTATATGCCTATGTTGGTATTTGATTTGACGGAGATATGGCTATTTTGACAAATTTCAAAAAATGCGTGTTCGCGTGATCTATCGTGGTCCAATCTTCAAATACCAAACACCATTAGCTTTGTCTCGAAGAGACGCGTCTTTTGAGTTGTTATATGCCTATGTTGGTATTTGATTTGACGGAGATATGGCTATTTTGACAAATTTCAAAAAATGCGTGTTCGCGTGATCTACAGTGGTCCAATCTTCAAATACCAAACACCATTAGCTTTGTCTCGAAGAGACGCGTCTTTTGAGTTGTTATATGCCTATGTTGGTATTTGATTTGACGGAGATATGGCAATTTTGACAAATTTCAAAAAATGCGTGTTCGCGTGATCTACAGTGGTCCAATCTTCAAATACCAAACACTTTTAGCTTTGTCTCGAAGAGACGCGTCTTTTGAGTTGTTATATGCCTATGTTGGTATTTGATTTGACGGAGATATGGCTATTTTGACAAATTTCAAAAAATGCGTGTTCGCGTGATATACAGTGGTCCAATCTTCAAATACCAAACACCATTAGCTTTGTCTCGAAGAGACGGGTCTTTTGAGTTGTTATATGCCTATGTTGGTATTTGATTTGACGGAGATATGGCTATTTTGACAAATTTCAAAAAATGCGTGTTCGCGTGATATACAGTGGTCCAATCTTCAAATACCAAACACCATTAGCTTTGTCTCGAAGAGACGCGTCTTTTGAGTTGTTATATGCCTATGTTGGTATTTCATTTGACGGAGATATGGCTATTTTGACAAATTTCAAAAAATGCGTGTTCGCGTGATATACAGTGGTCCAATCTTCAAATACCAAACACCATTAGCTTTGTCTCGAAGAGACGCGTCTTTTGAGTTGTATATGCCTATGTTGGTATTTGATTTGACGGAGATATGGCTATTTTGACAAATTTCAAAAAATGCGTGTTCGCGTGATCTATCGTGGTCCAATCTTCAAATACCAAACACCATTAGCTTTGTCTCGAAGAGACGCGTCTTTTGAGTTGTTATATGCCTATGTTGGTATTTGATTTGACGGAGATATGGCTATTTTGACAAATTTCAAAAAATGCGTGTTCGCGTGATCTACAGTGGTCCAATCTTCAAATACCAAACACCATTAGCTTTGTCTCGAAGAGACGCGTCTTTTGAGTTGTTATATGCCTATGTTGGTATTTGATTTGACGGAGATATGGCTATTTTGACAAATTTCAAAAAATGCGTGTTCGCGTGATATACAGTGGTCCAATCTTCAAATACCAAACACCATTAGCTTTGTCTCGAAGAGACGCGTCTTTTGAGTTGTTATATGCCTATGTTGGTATTTGATTTGACGGAGATATGGCTATTTTGACAAATTTCAAAAAATGAGTGTTCGCGTGATATACAGTGGTCCAATCTTCAAATACCAAACACCATTAGCTTTGTCTCGAAGAGACGCGTCTTTTGAGTTGTTATATGCCTATGTTGGTATTTGATTTGACGGAGATATGGCTATTTTGACAAATTTCAAAAAATGCGTGTTCGCGTGATCTACAGTGGTCCAATCTTCAAATACCAAACACCATTAACTTTGTCTCGAAGAGACGCGTCTTATGAGTTGTTATATGCCTATGTTGGTATTTGATTTGACGGAGATATGGCTATTTTGACAAATTTCAAAAAATGCGTGTTTGTGTGATCTACAGTGGTCCAATCTTCAAATACCAAACACCATTAGCTTTGTCTCGAAGAGGCGCGTCTTTTGAGTGGTTACATGCCTATGTTGGTATTTGATTTGAATGAGATATGGCCATTTTGGTTAATTTCAAAAAATGCGTGTTTGTGTGATCTACAGTGGTCCAATCTTCAAATACCAAACACCATTAGCTTTGTCTCGAAGAGACGCGTCTTTTGAGTGGTTACATGCCTATGTTGGTATTTGATTTGAATGAGATATGGCCATTTTGGCTAATTTCAAAAAATGCGTGTTTGTGTGAGCTACAGTGGTCCAATCTTCAAATACTAAACACCGTTGGCTTTATCTCGAAGAGACGCGTCTTTTGAGTGGCTACATGCCTATGTTGGTATTTGATTTGACGGAGATATGGCTATTTTGACAAATTTCAAAAAATGTGTGTTCGCGTGATCTACAGTGGTCCAATCTTCAAATACCAAACACCATTAGCTTTGTCTCGAAGAGACGCGTCTTTTGAGTTGTTATATGCCTATGTTGGTATTTGATTTGAATTAGATATGGCCATTTTGGCTAATTTCAAAAAATGCGTGTTTGTGTGATCTACAGTGGTCCAATCTTCAAATACCAAACACCATTAGCTTTGTCTCGAAGAGACGCGTCTTTTTAGTGGTTACATGCCTATGTTGGTATTTGATTTGAATGAGATATGGCCATTTTGGCTAATTTCAAAAAATGCGTGTTTGTGTGAGCTACAGTGGTCCAATCTTCAAATACCAAACACCATTAGCTTTGTCTCGAAGAGACGCGTCTTTTGAGTTGTTATATGCCTATGTTGGTATTTGATTTGACGGAGATATGGCTATTTTGACAAATTTCAAAAAATGCGTGTTCGCGTGATCTACAGTGGTCCAATCTTCAAATACCAAACACCATTAGCTTTGTCTCGAAGAGACGCGTCTTTTGAGTTGTTATATGCCTATGTTGGTATTTGATTTGACGGAGATATGGCTATTTTGACAAATTTCAAAAAATGCGTGTTCGCGTGATATACAGTGGTCCAATCTTCAAATACCAAACACCATTAGCTTTGTCTCGAAGAGACGGGTCTTTTGAGTTGTTATATGCCTATGTTGGTATTTGATTTGACGGAGATATGGCTATTTTGACAAATTTCAAAAAATGCGTGTTCGCGTGATATACAGTGGTCCAATCTTCAAATACCAAACACCATTAGCTTTGTCTCGAAGAGACGCGTCTTTTGAGTTGTTATATGCCTATGTTGGTATTTGATTTGACGGAGATATGGCTATTTTGACAAATTTAAAAAAATGCGTGTTTGTGTGATCTACAGTGGTCCAATCTTCAAATACTAAACACCGTTGGCTTTATCTCGAAGAGACGCGTCTTTTGAGTGGCTACATGCCTATGTTGGTATTTGATTTGACGGAGATATGGCTATTTTGATTAATTTCAAAAAATGTGTGTTCGCGTGATCTACAGTGGTCCAATCTTCAAATACCAAACACCATTAGCTTTGTCTCGAAGAGACGCGTCTTTTGAGTTGTTATATGCCTATGTTGGTATTTGATTTGAATGAGATATGGCCATTTTGGCTAATTTCAAAAAATGAGTGTTTGTGTGATCTACAGTGGTCCAATCTTCAAATACCAAACACCATTAGCTTTGTCTCGAAGAGGCGCGTCTTCTGAGTGGTTACATGCCTATGTTGGTATTTGATTTGAATGAGATATGGCCATTTTGGCTAATTTCAAAAAATGCGTGTTTGTGTGATCTACAGTGGTCCAAACTTCAAATACCAAACACCATTAGCTTTGTCTCGAAGAGACGCGTCTTTTGAGTCGTTACATGCCTATGTTGGTATTTGATTTGAATGAGATATGGCCATTTTGGCTAATTTCAAAAAATGCGTGTTTGTGTGAGCTACAGTGGTCCAATCTTCAAATACTAAACACCGTTGGCTTTATCTCGAAGAGACGCGTCTTTTGAGTGGCTACATGCCTATGTTGGTATTTGATTTGAATGAGATATGGCCATTTCGGCTAATTTCAAAAAATGCGTGTTTGTGTGAGCTACAGTGGTCCAATCTTCAAATACTAAACACCGTTGGCTTTATCTCGAAGAGACGCGTCTTTTGAGTGGCTACATGCCTATGTTGGTATTTGATTTGACGGAGATATGGCTATTTTGACAAATTTCAAAAAATGTGTGTTCGCGTGATCTACAGTGGTCCAATCTTCAAATACCAAACACCATTAGCTTTGTCTCGAAGAGACGCGTCTTTTGAGTTGTTATATGCCTATGTTGGTATTTGATTTGACGGAGATATGGCTATTTTGACAAATTTCAAAAAATGCGTGTTCGCGTGATCTATCGTGGTCCAATCTTCAAATACCAAACACCATTAGCTTTGTCTCGAAGAGACGCGTCTTTTGAGTTGTTATATGCCTATGTTGGTATTTGATTTGACGGAGATATGGCTATTTTGACAAATTTCAAAAAATGCGTGTTCGCGTGATCTACAGTGGTCCAATCTTCAAATACCAAACACCATTAGCTTTGTCTCGAAGAGACGCGTCTTTTGAGTTGTTATATGCCTATGTTGGTATTTGATTTGACGGAGATATGGCAATTTTGACAAATTTCAAAAAATGCGTGTTCGCGTGATCTACAGTGGTCCAATCTTCAAATACCAAACACCTTTAGCTTTGTCTCGAAGAGACGCGTCTTTTGAGTTGTTATATGCCTATGTTGGTATTTGATTTGACAGAGATATGGCTATTTTGACAAATTTCAAAAAATGCGTGTTCGCGTGATATACAGTGGTCCAATCTTCAAATACCAAACACCATTAGCTTTGTCTCGAAGAGACGGGTCTTTTGAGTTGTTATATGCCTATGTTGGTATTTGATTTGACGGAGATATGGCTATTTTGACAAATTTCAAAAAATGCGTGTTCGCGTGATATACAGTGGTCCAATCTTCAAATACCAAACACCATTAGCTTTGTCTCGAAGAGACGCGTCTTTTGAGTTGTTATATGCCTATGTTGGTATTTCATTTGACGGAGATATGGCTATTTTGACAAATTTCAAAAAATGCGTGTTCGCGTGATATACAGTGGTCCAATCTTCAAATACCAAACACCATTAGCTTTGTCTCGAAGAGACGCGTCTTTTGAGTTGTATATGCCTATGTTGGTATTTGATTTGACGGAGATATGGCTATTTTGACAAATTTCAAAAAATGCGTGTTCGCGTGATCTATCGTGGTCCAATCTTCAAATACCAAACACCATTAGCTTTGTCTCGAAGAGACGCGTCTTTTGAGTTGTTATATGCCTATGTTGGTATTTGATTTGACGGAGATATGGCTATTTTGACAAATTTCAAAAAATGCGTGTTCGCGTGATCTACAGTGGTCCAATCTTCAAATACCAAACACCATTAGCTTTGTCTCGAAGAGACGCGTCTTTTGAGTTGTTATATGCCTATGTTGGTATTTGATTTGACGGAGATATGGCTATTTTGACAAATTTCAAAAAATGCGTGTTCGCGTGATATACAGTGGTCCAATCTTCAAATACCAAACACCATTAGCTTTGTCTCGAAGAGACGCGTCTTTTGAGTTGTTATATGCCTATGTTGGTATTTGATTTGACGGAGATATGGCTATTTTGACAAATTTCAAAAAATGAGTGTTCGCGTGATATACAGTGGTCCAATCTTCAAATACCAAACACCATTAGCTTTGTCTCGAAGAGACGCGTCTTTTGAGTTGTTATATGCCTATGTTGGTATTTGATTTGACGGAGATATGGCTATTTTGACAAATTTCAAAAAATGCGTGTTCGCGTGATCTACAGTGGTCCAATCTTCAAATACCAAACACCATTAACTTTGTCTCGAAGAGACGCGTCTTATGAGTTGTTATATGCCTATGTTGGTATTTGATTTGACGGAGATATGGCTATTTTGACAAATTTCAAAAAATGCGTGTTTGTGTGATCTACAGTGGTCCAATCTTCAAATACCAAACACCATTAGCTTTGTCTCGAAGAGGCGCGTCTTTTGAGTGGTTACATGCCTATGTTGGTATTTGATTTGAATGAGATATGGCCATTTTGGTTAATTTCAAAAAATGCGTGTTTGTGTGATCTACAGTGGTCCAATCTTCAAATACCAAACACCATTAGCTTTGTCTCGAAGAGACGCGTCTTTTGAGTGGTTACATGCCTATGTTGGTATTTGATTTGAATGAGATATGGCCATTTTGGCTAATTTCAAAAAATGCGTGTTTGTGTGAGCTACAGTGGTCCAATCTTCAAATACTAAACACCGTTGGCTTTATCTCGAAGAGACGCGTCTTTTGAGTGGCTACATGCCTATGTTGGTATTTGATTTGACGGAGATATGGCTATTTTGACAAATTTCAAAAAATGTGTGTTCGCGTGATCTACAGTGGTCCAATCTTCAAATACCAAACACCATTAGCTTTGTCTCGAAGAGACGCGTCTTTTGAGTTGTTATATGCCTATGTTGGTATTTGATTTGAATGAGATATGGCCATTTTGGCTAATTTCAAAAAATGCGTGTTTGTGTGATCTACAGTGGTCCAATCTTCAAATACCAAACACCATTAGCTTTGTCTCGAAGAGGCGCGTCTTTTGAGTGGTTACATGCCTATGTTGGTATTTGATTTGAATGAGATATGGCCATTTTGGCTAATTTCAAAAAATGCGTGTTTGTGTGATCTACAGTGGTCCAAACTTCAAATACCAAACACCATTAGCTTTGTCTCGAAGAGACGCGTCTTTTGAGTGGTTACATGCCTATGTTGGTATTTGATTTGAATGAGATATGGCTATTTTGACAAATTTCAAAAAATGCGTGTTCGCGTGATCTACAGTGGTCCAATCTTCAAATACCAAACACCATTAACTTTGTCTCGAAGAGACGCGTCTTTTGAGTTGTTATATGCCTATGTTGGTATTTGATTTGACGGAGATATGGCTATTTTGACAAATTTAAAAAAATGCGTGTTTGTGTGATCTACAGTGGTCCAATCTTCAAATACCAAACACCATTAGCTTTGTCTCGAAGAGACGCGTCTTTTTAGTGGTTACATGCCTATGTTGGTATTTGATTTGAATGAGATATGGCCATTTTGGCTAATTTCAAAAAATGCGTGTTTGTGTGAGCTACAGTGGTCCAATCTTCAAATACCAAACACCATTAGCTTTGTCTCGAAGAGACGCGTCTTTTGAGTTGTTATATGCCTATGTTGGTATTTGATTTGACGGAGATATGGCTATTTTGACAAATTTCAAAAAATGCGTGTTCGCGTGATCTACAGTGGTCCAATCTTCAAATACCAAACACCATTAGCTTTGTCTCGAAGAGACGCGTCTTTTGAGTTGTTATATGCCTATGTTGGTATTTGATTTGACGGAGATATGGCTATTTTGACAAATTTCAAAAAATGCGTGTTCGCGTGATATACAGTGGTCCAATCTTCAAATACCAAACACCATTAGCTTTGTCTCGAAGAGACGGGTCTTTTGAGTTGTTATATGCCTATGTTGGTATTTGATTTGACGGAGATATGGCTATTTTGACAAATTTCAAAAAATGCGTGTTCGCGTGATATACAGTGGTCCAATCTTCAAATACCAAACACCATTAGCTTTGTCTCGAAGAGACGCGTCTTTTGAGTTGTTATATGCCTATGTTGGTATTTGATTTGACGGAGATATGGCTATTTTGACAAATTTAAAAAAATGCGTGTTTGTGTGATCTACAGTGGTCCAATCTTCAAATACTAAACACCGTTGGCTTTATCTCGAAGAGACGCGTCTTTTGAGTGGCTACATGCCTATGTTGGTATTTGATTTGACGGAGATATGGCTATTTTGACAAATTTCAAAAAATGTGTGTTCGCGTGATCTACAGTGGTCCAATCTTCAAATACCAAACACCATTAGCTTTGTCTCGAAGAGACGCGTCTTTTGAGTTGTTATATGCCTATGTTGGTATTTGATTTGAATGAGATATGGCCATTTTGGCTAATTTCAAAAAATGAGTGTTTGTGTGATCTACAGTGGTCCAATCTTCAAATACCAAACACCATTAGCTTTGTCTCGAAGAGGCGCGTCTTTTGAGTGGTTACATGCCTATGTTGGTATTTGATTTGAATGAGATATGGCCATTTTGGCTAATTTCAAAAAATGCGTGTTTGTGTGATCTACAGTGGTCCAAACTTCAAATACCAAACACCATTAGCTTTGTCTCGAAGAGACGCGTCTTTTGAGTGGTTACATGCCTATGTTGGTATTTGATTTGAATGAGATATGGCTATTTTGACAAATTTCAAAAAATGCGTGTTCGCGTGATCTACAGTGGTCCAATCTTCAAATACCAAACACCATTAACTTTGTCTCGAAGAGACGCGTCTTTTGAGTTGTTATATGCCTATGTTGGTATTTGATTTGACGGAGATATGGCTATTTTGACAAATTTAAAAAAATGCGTGTTTGTGTGATCTACAGTGGTCCAATCTTCAAATACCAAACACCATTAGCTTTGTCTCGAAGAGACGCGTCTTTTTAGTGGTTACATGCCTATGTTGGTATTTGATTTGAATGAGATATGGCCATTTTGGCTAATTTCAAAAAATGCGTGTTTGTGTGAGCTACAGTGGTCCAATCTTCAAATACCAAACACCATTAACTTTGTCTCGAAGAGACGCGTCTTTTGAGTTGTTATATGCCTATGTTGGTATTTGATTTGACGGAGATATGGCTATTTTGACAAATTTCAAAAAATGCGTGTTCGCGTGATATACAGTGGTCCAATCTTCAAATACCAAACACCATTAGCTTTGTCTCGAAGAGACGGGTCTTTTGAGTTGTTATATGCCTATGTTGGTATTTGATTTGACGGAGATATGGCTATTTTGACAAATTTCAAAAAATGCGTGTTCGCGTGATATACAGTGGTCCAATCTTCAAATACCAAACACCATTAGCTTTGTCTCGAAGAGACGCGTCTTTTGAGTTGTTATATGCCTATGTTGGTATTTGATTTGACGGAGATATGGCTATTTTGACAAATTTCAAAAAATGCGTGTTCGCGTGATATACAGTGGTCCAATCTTCAAATACCAAACACCATTAGCTTTGTCTCGAAGAGACGCGTCTTTTGAGTTGTTATATGCCTATGTTGGTATTTGATTTGACGGAGATATGGCTATTTTGACAAATTTCAAAAAATGCGTGTTCGCGTGATCTATCGTGGTCCAATCTTCAAATACCAAACACCATTAGCTTTGTCTCGAAGAGACGCGTCTTTTGAGTTGTTATATGCCTATGTTGGTATTTGATTTGACGGAGATATGGCTATTTTGACAAATTTCAAAAAATGCGTGTTCGCGTGATCTACAGTGGTCCAATCTTCAAATACCAAACACCATTAGCTTTGTCTCGAAGAGACGCGTCTTTTGAGTTGTTATATGCCTATGTTGGTATTTGATTTGACGGAGATATGGCTATTTTGACAAATTTCAAAAAATGCGTGTTCGCGTGATATACAGTGGTCCAATCTTCAAATACCAAACACCATTAGCTTTGTCTCGAAGAGACGCGTCTTTTGAGTTGTTATATGCCTATGTTGGTATTTGATTTGACGGAGATATGGCTATTTTGACAAATTTCAAAAAATGCGTGTTCGCGTGATCTACAGTGGTCCAATCTTCAAATACCAAACACCATTAACTTTGTCTCGAAGAGACGCGTCTTATGAGTTGTTATATGCCTATGTTGGTATTTGATTTGACGGAGATATGGCTATTTTGACAAATTTCAAAAAATGCGTGTTTGTGTGATCTACAGTGGTCCAATCTTCAAATACCAAACACCATTAGCTTTGTCTCGAAGAGACGCGTCTTTTGAGTGGTTACATGCCTATGTTGGTATTTGATTTGAATGAGATATGGCCATTTTGGCTAATTTCAAAAAATGCGTGTTTGTGTGAGCTACAGTGGTCCAATCTTCAAATACTAAACACCGTTGGCTTTATGTCGAAGAGACGCGTCTTTTGAGTGGCTACATGCCTATGTTGGTATTTGATTTGACGGAGATATGGCTATTTTGACAAATTTCAAAAATGTGTGTTCGCGTGATCTACAGTGGTCCAATCTTCAAATACCAAACACCATTAGCTTTGTCTCGAAGAGACGCGTCTTTTGAGTGGTTACATGCCTATGTTGGTATTTGATTTGAATGAGATATGGCCATTTTGGCTAATTTCAAAAAATGCGTGTTCGCGTGATCTACAGTGGTCCAATCTTCAAATACTAAACACCGTTGGCTTTATCTCGAAGAGACGCGTCTTTTGAGTGGCTACATGCCTATGTTGGTATTTGATTTGACGGAGATATGGCTATTTTGACAAATTTCAAAAAATGCGTGTTCGCGTGATCTACAGTGGTCCAATCTTCAAATACCAAACACCATTAGCTTTGTCTCGAAGAGACGCGTCTTTTGAGTTGTTATATGCCTATGTTGGTATTTGATTTGAATGAGATATGGCCATTTTGGCTAATTTCAAAAAATGCGTGTTTGTGTGAGCTACAGTGGTCCAATCTTCAAATACTAAACACCGTTGGCTTTATGTCGAAGAGACGCGTCTTTTGAGTGGCTACATGCCTATGTTGGTATTTGATTTGAATGAGATATGGCCATTTTGGCTAATTTCAAAAAATGCGTGTTTGTGTGAGCTACAGTAGTCCAATCTTCAAACACTAAACACCGTTGGCTTTATCTCGAAGAGACGCGTCTTTTGAGTGGCTACATGCCTATGTTGGTATTTGATTTGACGGAGATATGGCTATTTTGACAAATTTCAAAAAATGAGTGTTCGCGTGATCTACAGTGGTCCAATCTTCAAATACCAAACACCATTAGCTTTGTCTCGAAGAGACGCGTCTTTTGAGTTGTTATATGCCTATGTTGGTATTTGATTTGACGGAGATATGGCTATTTTGACAAATTTCAAAAAATGCGTGTTCGCGTGATCTACAGTGGTCCAATCTTCAAATACCAAACACCATTAGCTTTGTCTCGAAGAGACGCGTCTTTTGAGTGGTTACATGCCTATGTTGGTATTTATTTGACGGAGATATGGCTATTTTGACAAATTTCAAAAAATGAGTGTTCGCGTGATCTACAGTGGTCCAATCTTCAAATACCAAACACCATTAGCTTTGTCTCGAAGAGACGCGTCTTTTGAGTTGTTATATGCCTATGTTGGTATTTGATTTGACGGAGCTATGGCTATTTTGACAAATTTCAAAAAATGAGTGTTCGCGTGATCTACAGTGGTCCAATCTTCAAATACCAAACACCATTAGCTTTGTCTCGAAGAGACGCGTCTTTTGAGTTGTTATATGCCTATGTTGGTATTTGATTTGACGGAGATATGGCTATTTTGACAAATTTCAAAAAATGCGTGTTCGCGTGATCTACAGTGGTCCAATCTTCAAATACCAAACACCATTAGCTTTGTCTCGAAGAGACGCGTCTTTTGAGTGGTTACATGCCTATGTTGGTATTTGATTTGACGGAGATATGGCTATTTTGACAAATTTCAAAAAATGAGTGTTCGCGTGATCTACAGTGGTCCAATCTTCAAATACCAAACACCATTAGCTTTGTCTCGAAGAGACGCGTCTTTTGAGTTGTTATATGCCTATGTTGGTATTTGATTTGACGGAGCTATTGCTATTTTGACAAATTTCAAAAAATGAGTGTTCGCGTGATCTACAGTGGTCCAATCTTCAAATACCAAACACCATTAGCTTTGTTTCGAAGAGACGCGTCTTTTGAGTGGTTACATGCCTATGTTGGTATTTGATTTGAAGGAGATATGGCCATTTTGGCTAATTTCAAAAAATGCGTGTTTGTGTGATCTACAGTGGTCCAATCTTCAAATACCAAACACCATTAGCTTTGTCTCGAAGAGACGCGTCTTTTGAGTTGTTATATGCCTATGTTGGTATTTGATTTGACGGAGATATGGCTATTTTGACAAATTTCAAAAAATGCGTGTTCGCGTGATCTACAGTGGTCCAATCTTCAAATACCAAACACCATTAGCTTTGTCTCGAAGAGACGCGTCTTTTGAGTGGTTACATGCCTATGTTGGTATTTGATTTGACGGAGATATGGCTATTTTGACAAATTTCAAAAAATGAGTGTTCGCGTGATCTACAGTGGTCCAATCTTCAAATACCAAACACCATTAGCTTTGTCTCGAAGAGACGCGTCTTTTGAGTGGTTACATGCCTATGTTGGTATTTGATTTGAAGGAGATATGGCCATTTTGGCTAATTTCAAAAAATGCGTGTTTGTGTGATCTACAGTGGTCCAATCTTCAAATACCAAACACCATTAGCTTTGTTTCGAAGAGACGCGTCTTTTGAGTGGCTACATGCCTATGTTGGTATTTGATTTGACGGAGATATGGCTATTTTGACAAATTTCAAAAAATGTGTGTTCGCGTGATCTACAGTGGTATAATCTTCAAATACCAAACACCATTAGCTTTGTCTCGAAGAGACGCGTCTTTTGAGTTGTTATATGCCTATGTTGGTATTTGATTTGACGGAGATATGGCTATTTTGACAAATTTCAAAAAATGCGTGTTCGCGTGATCTACAGTGGTCCAATCTTCAAATACCAAACACCATTAGCTTTGTCTCGAAGAGACGCGTCTTTTGAGTTGTTATATGCCTATGTTGGTATTTGATTTGACGGAGATATGGCTATTTTGACAAATTTGAAAAAATGCGTGTTCGCGTGATCTACAGTTGTCCAATCTTCAAATACCAAACACCATTAGCTTTGTCTCGAAGAGACGCGTCTTTTGAGTTGTTATATGCCTATGTTGGTATTTGATTTGACGGAGATATGGCTATTTTGACAAATTTCAAAAAATGCGTGTTCGCGTGATATACAGTGGTCCAATCTTCAAATACCAAACACCATTAGCTTTGTCTCGAAGAGACGCGTCTTTTGAGTTGTTATATGCCTATGTTGGTATTTGATTTGACGGAGATATGGCTATTTTGACAAATTTCAAAAAATGCGTGTTCGCGTGATCTACAGTGGTCCAATCTTCAAATACCAAACACCATTAGCTTTGTCTCGAAGAGACGCGTCTTTTGAGTTGTTATATGCCTATGTTGGTATTTGATTTGACGGAGATATGGCTATTTTGACAAATTTCAAAAAATGCGTGTTCGCGTGATATACAGTGGTCCAATCTTCAAATACCAAACACCATTAGCTTTGTCTCGAAGAGACGCGTCTTTTGAGTTGTTACATGCCTATGTTGGTATTTGATTTGACGGAGATATGGCTATTTTGACAAATTTCAAAAAATGAGTGTTCGCGTGATCTACAGTGGTCCAATCTTCAAATACCAAACACCATTAGCTTTGTCTCGAAGAGACGCGTCTTTTGAGTTGTTATATGCCTATGTTGGTATTTGATTTGACGGAGCTATGGGTATTTTGACAAATTTCAAAAAATGAGTGTTCGCGTGATCTACAGTGGTCCAATCTTCAAATACCAAACACCATTAGCTTTGTCTCGAAGAGACGCGTCTTTTGAGTTGTTATATGCCTATGTTGGTATTTGATTTGACGGAGATATGGCTATTTTGACAAATTTCAAAAAATGTGTGTTCGCGTGATCTACAGTGGTCCAATCTTCAAATACCAAACACCATTAGCTTTGTCTCGAAGAGACGCGTCTTTTGAGTGGTTACATGCCTATGTTGGTATTTGATTTGAATGAGATATGGCCATTTTGACAAATTTCAAAAATGAGTGTTCGCGTGATCTACAGTGGTCCAATCTTCAAATACCAAACACCATTAGCTTTGTCTCGAAGAGACGCGTCTTTTGAGTTGTTATATGCCTATGTTGGTATTTGATTTGACGGAGCTATGGCTATTTTGACAAATTTCAAAAAATGAGTGTTCGCGTGATCTACAGTGGTCCAATCTTCAAATACCAAACACCATTAGCTTTGTCTCGAAGAGACGCGTCTTTTGAGTTGTTATATGCCTATGTTGGTATTTGATTTGACGGAGCTATGGCTATTTTGAGAAATTTCAAAAAATGAGTGTTCGCGTGATCTACAGTGGTCCAATCTTCAAATACCAAACACCATTAGCTTTGTCTCGAAGAGACGCGTCTTTTGAGTTGTTATATGCCTATGTTGGTATTTGATTTGACGGAGATATGGCTATTTTGACAAATTTCAAAAAATGCGTGTTCGCGTGATATACAGTGGTCCAATCTTCAAATACCAAACACCATTAGCTTTGTCTCGAAGAGACGCGTCTTTTGAGTGGTTACATGCCTATGTTGGTATTTGATTTGAAGGAGATATGGCTATTTTGACAAATTTCAAAAAATGCGTGTTCGCGTGATCTACAGTGGTCCAATCTTCAAATACCAAACACCATTAGCTTTGTCTCGAAGAGACGCGTCTTTTGAGTTGTTATATGCCTATGTTGGTATTTGATTTGACGGAGATATGGCTATTTTGACAAATTTCAAAAAATGCGTGTTCGCGTGATCTACAGTGGTCCAATCTTCAAATACCAAACACCATTAGCTTTGTCTCGAAGAGACGCGTCTTTTGAGTTGTTATATGCTTATGTTGGTATTTGATTTGACGGAGATATGGCTATTTTGACAAATTTCAAAAAATGCATGTTCGCGTGATCTACAGTGGTCCAATCTTCAAATACCAAACACCATTAGCTTTGTCTCGAAGAGACGCGTCTTTTGAGTTGTTATATGCCTATGTTGGTATTTGATTTGACGGAGATATGGCTATTTTGACAAATTTCAAAAAATGCGTGTTCGCGTGATCTACAGTGGTCCAATCTTCAAATACCAAACACCATTAGCTTTGTCTCGAAGAGACGCGTCTTTTGAGTTGTTATATGCCTATGTTGGTATTTGATTTGAATGAGATATGGCCATTTTGGCTAATTTCAAAGAATGCGTGTTTGTGTGATCTACAGTGGTCCAATCTTCAAATACCAAACACCATTAGCTTTGTCTCGAAGAGACGCGTCTTTTGAGTTGTTATATGCCTATGTTGGTATTTGATTTGACGGAGATATGGCTATTTTGACAAATTTCAAAAAATGCGTGTTCGCGTGATCTACAGTGGTCCAATCTTCAAATACCAAACACCATTAGCTTTGTCTCGAAGAGACGCGTCTTTTGAGTGGTTACATGCCTATGTTGGTATTTGATTTGAATGAGATATGGCCATTTTGGCTAATTTCAAAGAATGCGTGTTTGTGTGATCTACAGTGGTCCAATCTTCAAATACCAAACACCATTAGCTTTGTCTCGAAGAGACGCATCTTTTGAGTGGTTACATGCCTATGTTGGTATTTGATTTGAATGAGATATGGCCATTTTGACAAATTTCAAAAAATGAGTGTTCGCGTGATCTACAGTGGTCCAATCTTCAAATACCAAACACCATTAGCTTTGTCTCGAAGAGACGCGTCTTTTGAGTTGTTATATGCCTATGTTGGTATTTGATTTGACGGAGCTATGGCTATTTTGACAAATTTCAAAAAATGAGTGTTCGCGTGATCTACAGTGGTCCAATCTTCAAATACCAAACACCATTAGCTTTGTCTCGAAGAGACGCGTCTTTTGAGTTGATATATGCCTATGTTGGTATTTGATTTGACGGAGATATGGCTATTTTGACAAATTTCAAAAAATGCGTGTTCGCGTGATATACAGTGGTCCAATCTTCAAATACCAAACACCATTAGCTTTGTCTCGAAGAGACGCGTCTTTTGAGCGGTTACATGCCTATGTTGGTATTTGATTTGAAGGAGATATGGCTATTTTGACAAATTTCAAAAAATGCGTGTTCGCGTGATCTACAGTGGTCCAATCTTCAAATACCAAACACCATTAGCTTTGTCTCGAAGAGACGCGTCTTTTGAGTTGTTATATGCCTATGTTGGTATTTGATTTGACGGAGATATGGCTATTTTGACAAATTTCAAAAAATGCGTGTTCGCGTGATCTACAGTGGTCCAATCTTCAAATACCAAACACCATTAGCTTTGTCTCGAAGAGACGCGTCTTTTGAGTTGTTATATGCCTATGTTGGTATTTGATTTGAATGAGATATGGCTATTTTGACAAATTTGAAAAAATGCGTGTTCGCGTGATCTACAGTTGTCCAATCTTCAAATACCAAACACCATTAGCTTTGTCTCGAAGAGACGCGTCTTTTGAGTTGTTATATGCCTATGTTGGTATTTGATTTGACGGAGATATGGCTATTTTGACAAATTTCAAAAAATGCGTGTTCGCGTGATATACAGTGGTCCAATCTTCAAATACCAAACACCATTAGCTTTGTCTCGAAGAGACGCGTCTTTTGAGTTGTTATATGCCTATGTTGGTATTTGATTTGACGGAGATATGGCTATTTTGACAAATTTCAAAAAATGCGTGTTCGCGTGATCTACAGTGGTCCAATCTTCAAATACCAAACACCATTAGCTTTGTCTCGAAGAGACGCGTCTTTTGAGTTGTTATATGCCTATGTTGGTATTTGATTTGACGGAGATATGGCTATTTTGACAAATTTCAAAAAATGCGTGTTCGCGTGATATACAGTGGTCCAATCTTCAAATACCAAACACCATTAGCTTTGTCTCGAAGAGACGCGTCTTTTGAGTTGTTACATGCCTATGTTGGTATTTGATTTGACGGAGATATGGCTATTTTGACAAATTTCAAAAAATGAGTGTTCGCGTGATCTACAGTGGTCCAATCTTCAAATACCAAACACCATTAGCTTTGTCTCGAAGAGACGCGTCTTTTGAGTTGTTATATGCCTATGTTGGTATTTGATTTGACGGAGCTATGGGTATTTTGACAAATTTCAAAAATGAGTGTTCGCGTGATCTACAGTGGTCCAATCTTCAAATACCAAACACCATTAGCTTTGTCTCGAAGAGACGCGTCTTTTGAGTTGTTATATGCCTATGTTGGTATTTGATTTGACGGAGATATGGCTATTTTGACAAATTTCAAAAAATGTGTGTTCGCGTGATCTACAGTGGTCCAATCTTCAAATACCAAACACCATTAGCTTTGTCTCGAAGAGACGCGTCTTTTGAGTGGTTACATGCCTATGTTGGTATTTGATTTGAATGAGATATGGCCATTTTGACAAATTTCAAAAAATGAGTGTTCGCGTGATCTACAGTGGTCCAATCTTCAAATACCAAACACCATTAGCTTTGTCTCGAAGAGACGCGTCTTTTGAGTTGTTATATGCCTATGTTGGTATTTGATTTGACGGAGCTATGGCTATTTTGACAAATTTCAAAAAATGAGTGTTCGCGTGATCTACAGTGGTCCAATCTTCAAATACCAAACACCATTAGCTTTGTCTCGAAGAGACGCGTCTTTTGAGTTGTTATATGCCTATGTTGGTATTTGATTTGACGGAGCTATGGCTATTTTGAGAAATTTCAAAAAATGAGTGTTCGCGTGATCTACAGTGGTCCAATCTTCAAATACCAAACACCATTAGCTTTGTCTCGAAGAGACGCGTCTTTTGAGTTGTTATATGCCTATGTTGGTATTTGATTTGACGGAGATATGGCTATTTTGACAAATTTCAAAAAATGCGTGTTCGCGTGATATACAGTGGTCCAATCTTCAAATACCAAACACCATTAGCTTTGTCTCGAAGAGACGCGTCTTTTGAGTGGTTACATGCCTATGTTGGTATTTGATTTGAAGGAGATATGGCTATTTTGACAAATTTCAAAAAATGCGTGTTCGCGTGATCTACAGTGGTCCAATCTTCAAATACCAAACACCATTAGCTTTGTCTCGAAGAGACGCGTCTTTTGAGTTGTTATATGCCTATGTTGGTATTTGATTTGACGGAGATATGGCTATTTTGACAAATTTCAAAAAATGCGTGTTCGCGTGATCTACAGTGGTCCAATCTTCAAATACCAAACACCATTAGCTTTGTCTCGAAGAGACGCGTCTTTTGAGTTGTTATATGCTTATGTTGGTATTTGATTTGACGGAGATATGGCTATTTTGACAAATTTCAAAAAATGCATGTTCGCGTGATCTACAGTGGTCCAATCTTCAAATACCAAACACCATTAGCTTTGTCTCGAAGAGACGCGTCTTTTGAGTTGTTATATGCCTATGTTGGTATTTGATTTGACGGAGATATGGCTATTTTGACAAATTTCAAAAAATGCGTGTTCGCGTGATCTACAGTGGTCCAATCTTCAAATACCAAACACCATTAGCTTTGTCTCGAAGAGACGCGTCTTTTGAGTGGTTACATGCCTATGTTGGTATTTGATTTGAATGAGATATGGCCATTTTGGCTAATTTCAAAAAATGCGTGTTCGCGTGATCTACAGTGGTCCAATCTTCAAATACCAAACACCATTAGCTTTGTCTCGAAGAGACGCGTCTTTTGAGTGGTTACATGCCTATGTTGGTATTTGATTTGAATGAGATATGGCCATTTTGGCTAATTTCAAAGAATGCGTGTTTGTGTGATCTACAGTGGTCCAATCTTCAAATACCAAACACCATTAGCTTTGTCTCGAAGAGACGCGTCTTTTGAGTTGTTATATGCCTATGTTGGTATTTGATTTGACGGAGATATGGCTATTTTGACAAATTTCAAAAAATGCGTGTTCGCGTGATCTACAGTGGTCCAATCTTCAAATACCAAACACCATTAGCTTTGTCTCGAAGAGACGCGTCTTTTGAGTGGTTACATGCCTATGTTGGTATTTGATTTGAATGAGATATGGCCATTTTGGCTAATTTCAAAGAATGCGTTGTTTGTGTGATCTACAGTGGTCCAATCTTCAAATACCAAACACCATTAGCTTTGTCTCGAAGAGACGCGTCTTTTGAGTGGTTACATGCCTATGTTGGTATTTGATTTGAATGAGATATGGCCATTTTGGCTAATTTCAAAGAATGCGTGTTTGTGTGATCTACAGTGGTCCAATCTTCAAATACCAAACACCATTAGCTTTATCTCGAAGAGACGCGTCTTTTGAGTAGTTACATGCCTATGTTGGTATTTGAATTGAATGAGATATGGCTATTTTGACAAATTTCAAAAAATGCGTGTTTGTGTGATCTACAGTGGTCCAATCTTCAAATACCAAACACCATTAGCTTTGTCTCGAAGAGACGCGTCTTTTGAGTAATTACATGCCTTTGTTGGTATTTGATTTGAATGAGATATGGCCATTTTGGCTAATTTCAAAAAATGCGTGTTTGTGTGATCTACAGTGGTCCAATCTTCAAATACCAAACACCATTAGCTTTGTCTCGAAGAGACGCGTCTTTTGAGTGGCTCCATGCCTATGTTGGTATTTGATTTGAATGAGATATGGCCATTTTGGCTAATTTCAAAGCATGGGTGTTTGCGTGAGCTACAGTGGTCCAATCTTTAAATACCAAACACCGTTGGCTTTGTCTTAAATAAACGCGTCTTTTGAGTGGTTACAGGCCTATGTAGGTATTTGATTTAACGGAGATATGGCCATTTTGGCAAATTTCAAAGAATGTGTGTTTGCGTGAGCTACAGTTGTCCAATCTTCAAATACCAAACACCATTTGCTTTGTCTCAAAAAGACGCGTCTTTTGAGTGGTACATGCCTATGTTGGTATTTGATTTGAATGAGATATGGCCATTTTGCCTAATTTCAAAAAATGCGTGTTTGTGTGAGCTACAGTGGTCCAATCTTCAAATACTAAACACCGTTGGCTTTATCTCGAAGAGACGCGTCTTTTGAGTGGCTACATGCCTATGTTGGTATTTGGTTTGACGGAGATATGGCCATTTTGGATAATTTCAAAAAATGCGTGTTTGTGTGATCTACAGTGGTCCAATCTTCAAATACCAAACACCATTAGCTTTGTCTCGAAGAGACGCGTCTTTTGAGCGGTTACATGCCTATGTTGGTATTTGATTTGAATGAGATATGGCTATTTTGACAAATTTCAAAAAATGCGTGTTCGCGTGATCTACAGTGGGCCAATCTTCAAATACCAAACACCATTAGCTTTGTCTCGAAGAGACGCGTCTTTTGAGTTGTTATATGCCTATATTGGTATTTGATTTGACGGAGATATGGCTATTTTGACAAATTTCAAAAAATGCGTGTTTGTGTGATCTACAGTGGTCCAATCTTCAAATACCAAACACCATTAGCTTTGTCTCGAAGAGACGCGTCTTTTGAGTAATTACATGCCTATGTTGGTATTTGATTTGAATGAGATATGGCCATTTTGGCTAATTTCAAAAAATGCGTGTTTGTGTGATCTACAGTGGTCCAATCTTCAAATACCAAACACCATTAGCTTTGTCTCGAAGAGACGCGTCTTTTGAGTGGCTACATGCCTATGTTGGTATTTGATTTGAATGAGATATGGCCATTTTGCCTAATTTCAAAAAATGCGTGTTTGTGTGAGCTACAGTGGTCCAATCTTCAAATACTAAACACCGTTGGCTTTATCTCGAAGAGACGCGTCTTTTGAGTGGCTACATGCCTATGTTGGTATTTGATTTGACGGAGATATGGCTATTTTGACAAATTTCAAAAAATGCGTGTTCGCGTGATCTACAGTGGTCCAATCTTCAAATACCAAACACCATTAGCTTTGTCTCGAAGAGACGCGTCTTTTGAGTGGTTACATGCCTATGTTGGTATTTGATTTGAATGAGATATGGCCATTTTGGCTAATTTCAAAAAATGCGTGTTTGTGTGATCTACAGTGGTCCAATCTTCAAATACCAAACACCATTAGCTTTGTCTCGAAGAGACGCGTCTTTTGAGTGGTTGCATGCCTATGTTGGTATTTGATTTGAATGAGATATGGCCATTTTGGCTAATTTCAAAAAATGCGTGTTTGTGTGATCTACAGTGGTCCAATCTTCAAATACCAAACACCATTAGCTTTGTCTCGAAGAGACGCGTCTTTTGAGTTGTATATGCCTATGTTGGTATTTGATTTGACGGAGATATGGCTATTTTGACAAATTTCAAAAAATGCGTGTTCGCGTGATCTACAGTGGTCCAATCTTCAAATACCAAACACCATTAGCTTTGTCTCGAAGAGACGCGTCTTTTGAGTTGTTATATGCCTATATTGGTATTTGATTTGACGGAGATATGGCTATTTTGACAAATTTCAAAAAATGCGTGTTTGTGTGATCTACAGTGGTCCAATCTTCAAATACCAAACACCATTAGCTTTGTCTCGAAGAGACGCGTCTTTTGAGTTGTTATATGCCTATATTGGTATTTGATTTGACGGAGATATGGCTATTTTGACAAATTTCAAAAAATGCGTGTTTGTGTGATCTACAGTGGTCCAATCTTCAAATACCAAACACCATTAGCTTTATCTCGAAGAGACGCGTTTTTTGAGTAGTTACATGCCTATGTTGGTATTTGATTTGAATGAGATATGGCCATTTTGGCTAATTTCAAAAAATGCGTGTTTGTGTGAGCTACAGTGGTCCAATCTTCAAATACTAAACACCGTTGGCTTTGTCTCGAAGAGACGCGTCTTTTGAGTGGTTACATGCCTATGTTGGTATTTGATTTGAATGAGATATGGCCATTTTGGCTAATTTCAAAAAATGCGTGTTTGTGTGAGCTACAGTGGTCCAATCTTCAAATACTAAACACCGTTGGCTTTGTCTCGAAGAGACGCGTCTTTTGAGTTGTATATGCCTATGTTGGTATTTGATTTGACGGAGATATGGCCATTTTGGCTAATTTCAAAAAATGCGTGTTCGCGTGATCTACAGTGGTCCAATCTTCAAATACCAAACACCATTAGCTTTGTCTCGAAGAGGCGCGTCTTTTGAGTGGTTACATGCCTATGTTGGTATTTGATTTGAATGAGATATGGCCATTTTGGCTAATTTCAAAAAATGCGTGTTTGTGTGATCTACAGTGGTCCAATCTTCAAATACCAAACACCATTAGCTTTGTCTCGAAGAGACGCGTCTTTTGAGTTGTTATATGCCTATGTTGGTATTTGATTTGACGGAGATATGGCTATTTTGACAAATTTCAAAAAATGCGTGTTCGCGTGATCTACAGTGGTCCAATCTTCAAATACCAAACACCATTAGCTTTGTCTCAAAGAGACGCGTCTTTTGAGTTGTTATATGCCTATGTTGGTATTTGATTTGACGGAGATATGGCTATTTTGACAAATTTCAAAAAATGCGTGTTTGTGTGATCTACAGTGGTCCAATCTTCAAATACCAAACACCATTAGCTTTGTCTCGAAGAGACGCGTCTTTTGAGTTGTTATATGCCTATGTTGGTATTTGATTTGACGGAGATATGGCTATTTTGACAAATTTCAAAAAATGCGTGTTCGCGTGATCTACAGTGGTCCAATCTTCAAATACCAAACACCATTAGCTTTGTCTCGAAGAGACGCGTCTTTTGAGTGGTTACATGCCTATGTTGGTATTTGATTTGAATGAGATATGGCCATTTTGGCTAATTTCAAAAAATGCGTGTTTGTGTGATCTACAGTGGTCCAATCTTCAAATACCAAACACCATTAGCTTTGTCTCGAAGAGACGCGTCTTTTGAGTGGTTGCATGCCTATGTTGGTATTTGATTTGAATGAGATATGGCCATTTTGGCTAATTTCAAAAAATGCGTGTTTGTGTGATCACAGTGGTCCAATCTTCAAATACCAAACACCATTAGCTTTGTCTCGAAGAGACGCGTCTTTTGAGTTGTATATGCCTATGTTGGTATTTGATTTGACGGAGATATGGCTATTTTGACAAATTTCAAAAAATGCGTGTTCGCGTGATCTACAGTGGTCCAATCTTCAAATACCAAACACCATTAGCTTTGTCTCGAAGAGACGCGTCTTTTGAGTTGTTATATGCCTATATTGGTATTTGATTTGACGGAGATATGGCTATTTTGACAAATTTCAAAAAATGCGTGTTTGTGTGATCTACAGTGGTCCAATCTTCAAATACCAAACACCATTAGCTTTATCTCGAAGAGACGCGTCTTTTAAGTGGTTACATGCCTATGTTGGTATTTGATTTGAATGAGATATGGCCATTTTGGCTAATTTCAAAAAATGCGTGTTTGTGTGATCTACAGTGGTCCAATCTTCAAATACCAAACACCATTAGCTTTGTCTCGAAGAGACGCGTCTTTTGAGTGGTTGCATGCCTATGTTGGTATTTGATTTGAATGAGATATGGCCATTTTGGCTAATTTCAAAAAATGCGTGTTTGTGTGATCTACAGTGGTCCAATCTTCAAATACCAAACACCATTAGCTTTGTCTCGAAGAGACGCGTCTTTTGAGTTGTATATGCCTATGTTGGTATTTGATTTGACGGAGATATGGCTATTTTGACAAATTTCAAAAAATGCGTGTTCGCGTGATCTACAGTGGTCCAATCTTCAAATACCAAACACCATTAGCTTTGTCTCGAAGAGACGCGTCTTTTGAGTTGTTATATGCCTATATTGGTATTTGATTTGACGGAGATATGGCTATTTTGACAAATTTCAAAAAATGCGTGTTTGTGTGATCTACAGTGGTCCAATCTTCAAATACCAAACACCATTAGCTTTGTCTCGAAGAGACGCGTCTTTTGAGTTGTTATATGCCTATATTGGTATTTGATTTGACGGAGATATGGCTATTTTGACAAATTTCAAAAAATGCGTGTTTGTGTGATCTACAGTGGTCCAATCTTCAAATACCAAACACCATTAGCTTTATCTCGAAGAGACGCGTCTTTTGAGTAGTTACATGCCTATGTTGGTATTTGATTTGAATGAGATATGGCCATTTTGGCTAATTTCAAAAAATGCGTGTTTGTGTGAGCTACAGTGGTCCAATCTTCAAATACCAAACACCATTAGCTTTATCTCGAAGAGACGCGTTTTTTTGAGTAGTTACATGCCTATGTTGGTATTTGATTTGAATGAGATATGGCCATTTTGGCTAATTTCAAAAAATGCGTGTTTGTGTGAGCTACAGTGGTCCAATCTTCAAATACTAAACACCGTTGGCTTTGTCTCGAAGAGACGCGTCTTTTGAGTGGTTACATGCCTATGTTGGTATTTGATTTGAATGAGATATGGCCATTTTGGCTAATTTCAAAAAATGCGTGTTTGTGTGAGCTACAGTGGTCCAATCTTCAAATACTAAACACCGTTGGCTTTGTCTCGAAGAGACGCGTCTTTTGAGTTGTATATGCCTATGTTGGTATTTGATTTGACGGAGATATGGCCATTTTGGCTAATTTCAAAAAATGCGTGTTCGCGTGATCTACAGTGGTCCAATCTTCAAATACCAAACACCATTAGCTTTGTCTCGAAGAGGCGCGTCTTTTGAGTGGTTACATGCCTATGTTGGTATTTGATTTGAATGAGATATGGCCATTTTGGCTAATTTCAAAAAATGCGTGTTTGTGTGATCTACAGTGGTCCAATCTTCAAATACCAAACACCATTAGCTTTGTCTCGAAGAGACGCGTCTTTTGAGTTGTTATATGCCTATGTTGGTATTTGATTTGACGGAGATATGGCTATTTTGACAAATTTCAAAAAATGCGTGTTCGCGTGATCTACAGTGGTCCAATCTTCAAATACCAAACACCATTAGCTTTGTCTCAAAGAGACGCGTCTTTTGAGTTGTTATATGCCTATGTTGGTATTTGATTTGACGGAGATATGGCTATTTTGACAAATTTCAAAAAATGCGTGTTTGTGTGATCTACAGTGGTCCAATCTTCAAATACCAAACACCATTAGCTTTGTCTCGAAGAGACGCGTCTTTTGAGTTGTTATATGCCTATGTTGGTATTTGATTTGACGGAGATATGGCTATTTTGACAAATTTCAAAAAATGCGTGTTCGCGTGATCTACAGTGGTCCAATCTTCAAATACCAAACACCATTAGCTTTGTCTCGAAGAGACGCGTCTTTTGAGTGGTTACATGCCTATGTTGGTATTTGATTTGAATGAGATATGGCCATTTTGGCTAATTTCAAAAAATGCGTGTTTGTGTGATCTACAGTGGTCCAATCTTCAAATACCAAACACCATTAGCTTTGTCTCGAAGAGACGCGTCTTTTGAGTGGTTGCATGCCTATGTTGGTATTTGATTTGAATGAGATATGGCCATTTTGGCTAATTTCAAAAAATGCGTGTTTGTGTGATCTACAGTGGTCCAATCTTCAAATACCAAACACCATTAGCTTTGTCTCGAAGAGACGCGTCTTTTGAGTTGTATATGCCTATGTTGGTATTTGATTTGACGGAGATATGGCTATTTTGACAAATTTCAAAAAATGCGTGTTCGCGTGATCTACAGTGGTCCAATCTTCAAATACCAAACACCATTAGCTTTGTCTCGAAGAGACGCGTCTTTTGAGTTGTTATATGCCTATATTGGTATTTGATTTGACGGAGATATGGCTATTTTGACAAATTTCAAAAAATGCGTGTTTGTGTGATCTACAGTGGTCCAATCTTCAAATACCAAACACCATTAGCTTTATCTCGAAGAGACGCGTCTTTTGAGTGGTTACATGCCTATGTTGGTATTTGATTTGAATGAGATATGGCCATTTTGGCTAATTTCAAAAAATGCGTGTTTGTGTGATCTACAGTGGTCCAATCTTCAAATACCAAACACCATTAGCTTTGTCTCGAAGAGACGCGTCTTTTGAGTGGTTGCATGCCTATGTTGGTATTTGATTTGAATGAGATATGGCCATTTTGGCTAATTTCAAAAAATGCGTGTTTGTGTGATCACAGTGGTCCAATCTTCAAATACCAAACACCATTAGCTTTGTCTCGAAGAGACGCGTCTTTTGAGTTGTATATGCCTATGTTGGTATTTGATTTGACGGAGATATGGCTATTTTGACAAATTTCAAAAAATGCGTGTTCGCGTGATCTACAGTGGTCCAATCTTCAAATACCAAACACCATTAGCTTTGTCTCGAAGAGACGCGTCTTTTGAGTTGTTATATGCCTATATTGGTATTTGATTTGACGGAGATATGGCTATTTTGACAAATTTCAAAAAATGCGTGTTTGTGTGATCTACAGTGGTCCAATCTTCAAATACCAAACACCATTAGCTTTGTCTCGAAGAGACGCGTCTTTTGAGTTGTTATATGCCTATATTGGTATTTGATTTGACGGAGATATGGCTATTTTGACAAATTTCAAAAAATGCGTGTTTGTGTGATCTACAGTGGTCCAATCTTCAAATACCAAACACCATTAGCTTTATCTCGAAGAGACGCGTCTTTTGAGTAGTTACATGCCTATGTTGGTATTTGATTTGAATGAGATATGGCCATTTTGGCTAATTTCAAAAAATGCGTGTTTGTGTGAGCTACAGTGGTCCAATCTTCAAATACCAAACACCATTAGCTTTATCTCGAAGAGACGCGTTTTTTGAGTAGTTACATGCCTATGTTGGTATTTGATTTGAATGAGATATGGCCATTTTGGCTAATTTCAAAAAATGCGTGTTTGTGTGAGCTACAGTGGTCCAATCTTCAAATACCAAACACCGTTGGCTTTGTCTCGAAGAGACGCGTCTTTTGAGTGGTTACATGCCTATGTTGGTATTTGATTTGAATGAGATATGGCCATTTTGGCTAATTTCAAAAAATGCGTGTTTGTGTGAGCTACAGTGGTCCAATCTTCAAATACTAAACACCGTTGGCTTTGTCTCGAAGAGACGCGTCTTTTGAGTGTACATGCCTATGTTGGTATTTGATTTGAATGAGATATGGCCATTTTGGCTAATTTCAAAAAATGCGTGTTTGTGTGAGCTACAGTGGTCCAATCTTCAAATACTAAACACCGTTGGCTTTGTCTCGAAGAGACGCGTCTTTTGAGTTGTATATGCCTATGTTGGTATTTGATTTGACGGAGATATGGCCATTTTGGCTAATTTCAAAAAATGCGTGTTCGCGTGATCTACAGTGGACCAATCTTCAAATACCAAACACCATTAGCTTTGTCTCGAAGAGGCGCGTCTTTTGAGTGGTTACATGCCTATGTTGGTATTTGATTTGAATGAGATATGGCCATTTTGGCTAATTTCAAAAAATGCGTGTTTGTGTGATCTACAGTGGTCCAATCTTCAAATACCAAACACCATTAGCTTTGTCTCGAAGAGACGCGTCTTTTGAGTTGTTATATGCCTATGTTGGTATTTGATTTGACGGAGATATGGCTATTTTGACAAATTTCAAAAAATGCGTGTTCGCGTGATCTACAGTGGTCCAATCTTCAAATACCAAACACCATTAGCTTTGTCTCAAAGAGACGCGTCTTTTGAGTTGTTATATGCCTATGTTGGTATTTGATTTGACGGAGATATGGCTATTTTGACAAATTTCAAAAAATGCGTGTTTGTGTGATCTACAGTGGTCCAATCTTCAAATACCAAACACCATTAGCTTTGTCTCGAAGAGACGCGTCTTTTGAGTGGTTACATGCCTATGTTGGTATTTGATTTGACGGTGATATGGCTATTTTGACAAATTTCAAAGAATGTGTGTTTGCGTGAGCTACAGTTGTCCAATCTTCAAATACCAAACACCATTTGCTTTGTCTCAAAAAGACGCGTCTTTTGAGTGGTACATGCCTATGTTGGTATTTGATTTGAATGAGATATGGCCATTTTGGCTAATTTCAAAAAATGCGTGTTTGTGTGAGCTACAGTGGTCCAATCTTCAAATACTAAACACCGTTGGCTTTGTCTCGAAGAGACGCGTCTTTTGAGTTGTATATGCCTATGTTGGTATTTGATTTGACGGAGATATGGCTATTTTGACAAATTTCAAAAAATGCGTGTTCGCGTGATCTACAGTGGTCCAATCTTCAAATACCAAACACCATTAGCTTTGTCTCGAAGAGACGCGTCTTTTGAGTAATTACATGCCTATGTTGGTATTTGATTTGAATGAGATATGGCCATTTTGGCTAATTTCAAAAAATGCGTGTTTGTGTGATCTACAGTGGTCCAATCTTCAAATACCAAACACCATTAGCTTTGTCTCGAAGAGACGCGTCTTTTGAGTGGCTACATGCCTATGTTGGTATTTGATTTGAATGAGATATGGCCATTTTGCCTAATTTCAAAAAATGCGTGTTTGTGTGAGCTACAGTGGTCCAATCTTCAAATACTAAACACCGTTGGCTTTGTCTCGAAGAGACGCGTCTTTTGAGTTGTATATGCCTATGTTGGTATTTGATTTGACGGAGATATGGCTATTTTGACAAATTTCAAAAAATGCGTGTTCGCGTGATCTACAGTGGTCCAATCTTCAAATACCAAACACCATTAGCTTTGTCTCGAAGAGACGCGTCTTTTGAGTTGTTATATGCCTATGTTGGTATTTGATTTGACGGAGATAAGGCTATTTTGACAAATTTCAAAAAATGCGTGTTCGCGTGATCTACAGTGGTCCAATCTTCAAATACCAAACACCATTAGCTTTGTCTCGAAGAGACGCGTCTTTTGAGTGGTTACATGCCTATGTTGGTATTTGATTTGAATGAGATATGGCCATTTTGGCTAATTTCAAAGAATGCGTGTTTGTGTGATCTACAGTGGTCCAATCTTCAAATACCAAACACCATTAGCTTTGTCTCGAAGAGACGCGTCTTTTGAGTGGTTACATGCCTATGTTGGTATTTGATTTGAATGAGATATGGCCATTTTGGCTAATTTCAAAAAATGCGTGTTTGTGTGATCTACAGTGGTCCAATCTTCAAATACCAAACACCATTAGCTTTATCTCGAAGAGACGCGTCTTTTGAGTAGTTACATGCCTATGTTGGTATTTGATTTGAATGAGATATGGCCATTTTGGCTAATTTCAAAAAATGCGTGTTTGTGTGAGCTACAGTGGTCCAATCTTCAAATACTAAACACCGTTGGCTTTGTCTCGAAGAGACGCGTCTTTTGAGTGGTTACATGACTATGTTGGTATTTGATTTGAATGAGATATGGCTATTTTGACAAATTTCAAAAAATGCGTGTTCGCGTGATCTACAGTGGTCCAATCTTCAAATACCAAACACCATTAGCTTTGTCTCGAAGAGACGCGTCTTTTGAGTAATTACATGCCTTTGTTGGTATTTGATTTGAATGAGATATGGCCATTTTGGCTAATTTCAAAAAATGCGTGTTTGTGTGATCTACAGTGGTCCAATCTTCAAATACCAAACACCATTAGCTTTGTCTTAAATAAACGCGTCTTTTGAGTGGTTACAGGCCTATGTAGGTATTTGATTTAACGGAGATATGGCCATTTTGGCAAATTTCAAAGAATGTTTGTTTGCGTGAGCTACAGTTGTCCAATCTTCAAATACCAAACACCATTTGCTTTGTCTCAAAAAGACGCGTCTTTTGAGTGGTACATGCCTATGTTGGTATTTGATTTGAATGAGATATGGCCATTTTGCCTAATTTCAAAAAATGCGTGTTTGTGTGAGCTACAGTGGTCCAATCTTCAAATACTAAACACCGTTGGCTTTGTCTCGAAGAGACGCGTCTTTTGAGTGGCTACATGCCTATGTTGGTATTTGATTTGACGGAGATATGGCCATTTTGGCTAATTTCAAAAAATGCGTGTTTGTGTGATCTACAGTGGTCCAATCTTCAAATACCAAACACCATTAGCTTTGTCTCGAAGAGACGCGTCTTTTGAGCGGTTACATGCCTATGTTGGTATTTGATTTGAATGAGATATGGCTATTTTGACCAATTTCAAAAAATGCGTGTTCGCGTGATCTACAGTGGTCCAATCTTCAAATACCAAACACCATTAGCTTTGTCTCGAAGAGACGCGTCTTTTGAGTTGTTATATGCCTATATTGGTATTTGATTTGACGGAGATATGGCTATTTTGACAAATTTCAAAAAATGCGTGTTTGTGTGATCTACAGTGGTCCAATCTTCAAATACCAAACACCATTAGCTTTGTCTCGAAGAGACGCGTCTTTTGAGTAATTACATGCCTATGTTGGTATTTGATTTGAATGAGATATGGCCATTTTGGCTAATTTCAAAAAATGCGTGTTTGTGTGATCTACAGTGGTCCAATCTTCAAATACCAAACACCATTAGCTTTGTCTCGAAGAGACGCGTCTTTTGAGTGGCTACATGCCTATGTTGGTATTTGATTTGAATGAGATATGGCCATTTTGCCTAATTTCAAAAAATGCGTGTTTGTGTGAGCTACAGTGGTCCAATCTTCAAATACTAAACACCGTTGGCTTTATCTCGAAGAGACGCGTCTTTTGAGTGGCTACATGCCTATGTTGGTATTTGAGTTGACGGAGATATGGCTATTTTGACAAATTTCAAAGCATGGGTGTTTGCGTGAGCTACAGTGGTCCAATCTTTAAATACCAAACACCGTTGGCTTTGTCTTAAATAAACGCGTCTTTTGAGTGGTTACAGGCCTATGTAGGTATTTGATTTAACGGAGATATGGCCATTTTGGCAAATTTCAAAGAATGTGTGTTTGCGTGAGCTACAGTTGTCCAATCTTCAAATACCAAACACCATTTGCTTTGTCTCAAAAAGACGCGTCTTTTGAGTGGTACATGCCTATGTTGGTATTTGATTTGAATGAGATATGGCCATTTTGCCTAATTTCAAAAAATGCGTGTTTGTGTGAGCTACAGTGGTCCAATCTTCAAATACTAAACACCGTTGGCTTTGTCTCGAAGAGACGCGTCTTTTGAGTGGCTACATGCCTATGTTGGTATTTGATTTGACGGAGATATGGCCATTTTGGCTAATTTCAAAAAATGCGTGTTTGTGTGATCTACAGTGGTCCAATCTTCAAATACCAAACACCATTAGCTTTGTCTCGAAGAGACGCGTCTTTTGAGCGGTTACATGCCTATGTTGGTATTTGATTTGACGGAGATATGGCTATTTTGACAAATTTCAAAAAATGCGTGTTTGTGTGATCTACAGTGGTCCAATCTTCAAATACCAAACACCATTAGCTTTGTCTCGAAGAGACGCGTCTTTTGAGTAATTACATGCCTATGTTGGTATTTGATTTGAATGAGATATGGCCATTTTGGTTAATTTCAAAAAATGCGTGTTTGTGTGATCTACAGTGGTCCAATCTTCAAATACCAAACACCATTAGCTTTGTCTCGAAGAGACGCGTCTTTTGAGTGGCTACATGCCTATGTTGGTATTTGATTTGAATGAGATATGGCCATTTTGCCTAATTTCAAAAAATGCGTGTTTGTGTGAGCTACAGTGGTCCAATCTTCAAATACTAAACACCGTTGGCTTTATCTCGAAGAGACGCGTCTTTTGAGTGGCTACATGCCTATGTTGGTATTTGATTTGACGGAGATATGGCTATTTTGACAAATTTCAAAAAATGCGTGTTCGCGTGATCTACAGTGGTCCAATCTTCAAATACCAAACACCATTAGCTTTGTCTCGAAGAGACGCGTCTTTTGAGTGGTTGCATGCCTATGTTGGTATTTGATTTGAATGAGATATGGCCATTTTGGCTAATTTCAAAAAATGCGTGTTTGTGTGATCTACAGTGGTCCAATCTTCAAATACCAAACACCATTAGCTTTGTCTCGAAGAGACGCGTCTTTTGAGTTGTATATGCCTATGTTGGTATATGATTTGACGGAGATATGGCTATTTTGACAAATTTCAAAAAATGCGTGTTCGCGTGATCTACAGTGGTCCAATCTTCAAATACCAAACACCATTAGCTTTGTCTCGAAGAGACGCGTCTTTTGAGTGGTTACATGCCTATGTTGGTATTTGATTTGAATGAGATATGGCCATTTTGGCTAATTTCAAAAAATGCGTGTTTGTGTGATCTACAGTGGTCCAATCTTCAAATACCAAACACCATTAGCTTTGTCTCGAAGAGACGCGTCTTTTGAGTGGTTGCATGCCTATGTTGGTATTTGATTTGAATGAGATATGGCCATTTTGGCTAATTTCAAAAAATGCGTGTTTGTGTGATCTACAGTGGTCCAATCTTCAAATACCAAACACCATTAGCTTTGTCTCGAAGAGGCGCGTCTTTTGAGTTGTATATGCCTATGTTGGTATTTGATTTGACGGAGATATGGCTATTTTGACAAATTTCAAAAAATGCGTGTTCGCGTGATCTACAGTGGTCCAATCTTCAAATACCAAACACCATTAGCTTTGTCTCGAAGAGACGCGTCTTTTGAGTGGTTACATGCCTATGTTGGTATTTGATTTGAATGAGATATGGCCATTTTGGCTAATTTCAAAAAATGCGTGTTTGTGTGAGCTACAGTGGTCCAATCTTCAAATACCAAACACCATTTGCTTTGTCTCAAAAAGACGCGTCTTTTGAGTGGTTACAGGCCTATGTTGGTATTCGATTTAACGGAGATATGGCCATTTTGGCAAATTTCAAAGAATGTGTGTTTGCGTGAGCTACAGTTGTCCAATCTTCAAATACCAAACACCATTTGCTTTGTCTCGAAGAGACGCGTCTTTTGAGTTGTATATGCCTATGTTGGTATTTGATTTGAATGAGATATGGCCATTTTGGCTAATTTCAAAAAATGCGTGTTTGCGTGAGCTACAGTGGTCCAATCTTTAAATACCAAACACCGTTGGCTTTGTCTTAAATAGACGCGTCTTTTGAGTGGTTACAGGCCTATGTTGGTATTTGATTTGACGGAGATATGGCTATTTTGGCAAATTTCAAAGAATGTGTGTTTGCGTGAGCTACAGTTGTCCAATCTTCAAATACCAAACACCATTTGCTTTGTCTCAAAAAGACGCGTCTTTTGAGTGGTTACAGGCCTATGTTGGTATTTGATTTAACGGAGATATGGCCATTTTGGCAAATTTCAAAGAATGTGTGTTTGCGTGAGCTACAGTTGTCCAATCTTCAAATAACAAACACCATTTGCTTTGTCTCAAAAAGACGCGTCTTTTGAGTGGTTACAGGCCTATGTTGGTATTTGATTTAACGGAGATATGACCATTTTGGCAAATTTCAAAGAATGTGTGTTTGCGTGAGCTACAGTTGTCCAATCTTCAAATACCAAACACCATTTGCTTTGTCTCAAAAAGACGCGTCTTTTGAGTGGTTACAGGCCTATGTTGGTATTCGATTTAACGGAGATATGGCCATTTTGGCAAATTTCAAAGAATGTGTGTTTGCGTGAGCTACAGTTGTCCAATCTTCAAATACCAAACACCATTTGCTTTGTCTCGAAGAGACGCGTCTTTTGAGTTGTATATGCCTATGTTGGTATTTGATTTGAATGAGATATGGCCATTTTGGCTAATTTCAAAAAATGCGTGTTTGTGTGAGCTACAGTGGTCCAATCTTCAAATACCAAACACCATTAGCTTTGTCTCGAAGAGACGCGTCTTTTGAGTGGTTACATGCCTATGTTGGTATTTGATTTGAATGAGATATGGCCATTTTGGCTAATTTCAAAAAATGCGTGTTTGTGTGATCTACAGTGGTCCAATCTTCAAATACCAAACACCATTAGCTTTGTCTCGAAGAGACGCGTCTTTTGAGTTGTTATATGCCTATGTTGGTATTTGATTTGAATGAGATATGGCCATTTTGGCTAATTTCAAAAAATGCGTGTTTGTGTGATCTACAGTGGTCCAATCTTCAAATACCAAACACCATTAGCTTTGTCTCGAAGAGACGCGTCTTTTGAGTTGTTATATGCCTATGTTGGTATTTGATTTGACGGAGATATGGCTATTTTGACAAATTTCAAAAAATGCGTGTTTGTGTGATCTACAGTGGTCCAATCTTCAAATACCAAACACCATTAGCTTTGTCTCGAAGAGACGCGTCTTTTGAGTGGTTACATGCCTATGTTGGTATTTGATTTGAATGAGATATGGCCATTTTGGCTAATTTCAAAAAATGCGTGTTTGTGTGATCTACAGTGGTCCAATCTTCAAATACCAAACACCATTAGCTTTGTCTCGAAGAGACGCGTCTTTTGAGTGGCTACATGCCTATGTTGGTATTTGATTTGAATGAGATATGGCCATTTTGGCTAATTTCAAAGCATGGGTGTTTGCGTGAGCTACAGTGGTCCAATCTTTAAATACCAAACACCGTTGGCTTTGTCTTAAATAGACGCGTCTTTTGAGTGGTTACAGGCCTATGTAGGTATTTGATTTAACGGAGATATGGCCATTTTGGCAAATTTCAAAGAATGTGTGTTTGCGTGAGCTACAGTTGTCCAATCTTCAAATACCAAACACCATTTGCTTTGTCTCAAAAAGACGCGTCTTTTGAGTGGTACATGCCTATGTTGGTATTTGATTTGAATGAGATATGGCCATTTTGGCTAATTTCAAAAAATGCGTGTTTGCGTGAGCTACAGTAGTCCAATCTTTAAATACCAAACACCGTTGGCTTTATCTCGAAAAGACGCGTCTTTTGAGTGGTTACATGCCTATGTTGGTATTTGATTTGAATGAGATATGGCCATTTTGGCTAATTTCAAAAAATGCGTGTTTGTGTGATCTACAGTGGTCCAATCTTCAAATACCAAACACCATTAGCTTTGTCTCGAAGAGACGCGTCTTTTGAGTGGCTACATGCCTATGTTGGTATTTGATTTGAATGAGATATGGCCATTTTGGCTAATTTCAAAGCATGGGTGTTTGCGTGAGCTACAGTGGTCCAATCTTTAAATACCAAACACCGTTGGCTTTGTCTTAAATAGACGCGTCTTTTGAGTGGTTACAGGCCTATGTAGGTATTTGATTTAACGGAGATATGGCCATTTTGGCAAATTTCAAAGAATGTGTGTTTGCGTGAGCTACAGTTGTCCAATCTTCAAATACCAAACACCATTTGCTTTGTCTCAAAAAGACGCGTCTTTTGAGTGGTACATGCCTATGTTGGTATTTGATTTGAATGAGATATGGCCATTTTGGCTAATTTCAAAAAATGCGTGTTTGCGTGAGCTACAGTAGTCCAATCTTTAAATACCAAACACCGTTGGCTTTATCTCGAAAAGACGCGTCTTTTGAGTGGTTACATGCCTATGTTGGTATTTGATTTGAATGAGATATGGCCATTTTGGCTAATTTCAAAAAATGCGTGTTTGTGTGATCTACAGTGGTCCAATCTTCAAATACCAAACACCATTAGCTTTGTCTCGAAGAGACGCGTCTTTTGAGTGGCTACATGCCTATGTTGGTATTTGATTTGAATGAGATATGGCCATTTTGGCTAATTTCAAAGCATGGGTGTTTGCGTGAGCTACAGTGGTCCAATCTTTAAATACCAAACACCGTTGGCTTTGTCTTAAATAGACGCGTCTTTTGAGTGGTTACAGGCCTATGTAGGTATTTGATTTAACGGAGATATGGCCATTTTGGCAAATTTCAAAGAATGTGTGTTTGCGTGAGCTACAGTTGTCCAATCTTCAAATACCAAACACCATTTGCTTTGTCTCAAAAAGACGCGTCTTTTGAGTGGTACATGCCTATGTTGGTATTTGATTTGAATGAGATATGGCCATTTTGGCTAATTTCAAAAAATGCGTGTTTGCGTGAGCTACAGTAGTCCAATCTTTAAATACCAAACACCGTTGGCTTTATCTCGAAAAGACGCGTCTTTTGAGTGGTTACATGCCTATGTTGGTATTTGATTTGACGGTGATATGGCTATTTTGACAAATTTCAAAAAATGTGTGTTCGCGTGATCTACAGTGGTCCAATCTTCAAATACCAAACACCATTAGCTTTGTCTCGAAGAGACGCGTCTTTTGAGTTGTTATATGCCTATGTTGGTATTTGATTTGACGGAGATATGGCTATTTTGACAAATTTCAAAAAATGCGTGTTTGTGTGATCTACAGTGGTCCAATCTTCAAATACCAAACACCATTAGCTTTGTCTCGAAGAGACGCGTCTTTTGAGTTGTTATATGCCTATGTTGGTATTTGATTTGACGGAGATATGGCTATTTTGACAAATTTCAAAAAATGCGTGTTCGCGTGATCTACAGTGGTCCAATCTTCAAATACCAAACACCATTAGCTTTGTCTCGAAGAGACGCGTCTTTTGAGTGGTTACATGCCTATGTTGGTATTTGATTTGAATGAGATATGGCCATTTTGGCTAATTTCAAAGAATGCGTGTTTGTGTGATCTACAGTGGTCCAATCTTCAAATACCAAACACCATTAGCTTTATCTCGAAGAGACGCGTCTTTTGAGTAGTACATGCCTATGTTGGTATTTGATTTGAATGAGATATGGCCATTTTGGCTAATTTCAAAAAATGCGTGTTTGTGTGAGCTACAGTGGTCCAATCTTCAAATACTAAACACCGTTGGCTTTGTCTCGAAGAGACGCGTCTTTTGAGTTGTATATGCCTATGTTGGTATTTGATTTGACGGAGATATGGCCATTTTGGCTAATTTCAAAAAATGCGTGTTCGCGTGATCTACAGTGGTCCAATCTTCAAATACCAAACACCATTAGCTTTGTCTCGAAGAGGCGCGTCTTTTGAGTGGTTACATGACTATGTTGGTATTTGATTTGAATGAGATATGGCCATTTTGGCTAATTTCAAAAAATGCGTGTTTGTGTGATCTACAGTGGTCCAATCTTCAAATACCAAACACCATTAGCTTTGTCTCGAAGAGACGCGTCTTTTGAGCGGTTACATGCCTATGTTGGTATTTGATTTGAATGAGATATGGCTATTTTGACAAATTTCAAAAAATGCGTGTTCGCGTGATCTACAGTGGTCCAATCTTCAAATACCAAACACCATTAGCTTTGTCTCGAAGAGACGCGTCTTTTGAGTTGTTATATGCCTATGTTGGTATTTGATTTGAATGAGATATGGCCATTTTGGCTAATTTCAAAAAATGCGTGTTTGTGTGATCTACAGTGGTCCAATCTTCAAATACCAAACACCATTAGCTTTGTCTCGAAGAGACGCGTCTTTTGAGTTGTTATATGCCTATGTTGGTATTTGATTTGACGGAGATATGGCTATTTTGACAAATTTCAAAAAATGCGTGTTTGTGTGATCTACAGTGGTCCAATCTTCAAATACCAAACACCATTAGCTTTGTCTCGAAGAGACGCGTCTTTTGAGTGGTTACATGCCTATGTTGGTATTTGATTTGAATGAGATATGGCCATTTTGGCTAATTTCAAAAAATGCGTGTTTGTGTGATCTACAGTGGTCCAATCTTCAAATACCAAACACCATTAGCTTTGTCTCGAAGAGACGCGTCTTTTGAGTGGCTACATGCCTATGTTGGTATTTGATTTGAATGAGATATGGCCATTTTGGCTAATTTCAAAGCATGGGTGTTTGCGTGAGCTACAGTGGTCCAATCTTTAAATACCAAACACCGTTGGCTTTGTCTTAAATAGACGCGTCTTTTGAGTGGTTACAGGCCTATGTAGGTATTTGATTTAACGGAGATATGGCCATTTTGGCAAATTTCAAAGAATGTGTGTTTGCGTGAGCTACAGTTGTCCAATCTTCAAATACCAAACACCATTTGCTTTGTCTCAAAAAGACGCGTCTTTTGAGTGGTACATGCCTATGTTGGTATTTGATTTGAATGAGATATGGCCATTTTGGCTAATTTCAAAAAATGCGTGTTTGTGTGATCTACAGTGGTCCAATCTTCAAATACCAAACACCATTAGCTTTGTCTCGAAGAGACGCGTCTTTTGAGTGGTTACATGCCTATGTTGGTATTTGATTTGAATGAGATATGGCCATTTTGGCTAATTTCAAAAAATGCGTGTTTGTGTGATCTACAGTGGTCCAATCTTCAAATACCAAACACCATTAGCTTTGTCTCGAAGAGACGCGTCTTTTGAGTGGCTACATGCCTATGTTGGTATTTGATTTGAATGAGATATGGCCATTTTGGCTAATTTCAAAGCATGGGTGTTTGCGTGAGCTACAGTGGTCCAATCTTTAAATACCAAACACCGTTGGCTTTGTCTTAAATAGACGCGTCTTTTGAGTGGTTACAGGCCTATGTAGGTATTTGATTTAACGGAGATATGGCCATTTTGGCAAATTTCAAAGAATGTGTGTTTGCGTGAGCTACAGTTGTCCAATCTTCAAATACCAAACACCATTTGCTTTGTCTCAAAAAGACGCGTCTTTTGAGTGGTACATGCCTATGTTGGTATTTGATTTGAATGAGATATGGCCATTTTGGCTAATTTCAAAAAATGCGTGTTTGCGTGAGCTACAGTAGTCCAATCTTTAAATACCAAACACCGTTGGCTTTATCTCGAAAAGACGCGTCTTTTGAGTGGTTACATGCCTATGTTGGTATTTGATTTGACGGTGATATGGCTATTTTGACAAATTTCAAAGAATGTGTGTTTGCGTGAGCTACAGTTGTCCAATCTTCAAATACCAAACACCATTTGCTTTGTCTCAAAAAGACGCGTCTTTTGAGTGGTACATGCCTATGTTGGTATTTGATTTGAATGAGATATGGCCATTTTGGCTAATTTCAAAAAATGCGTGTTTGTGTGAGCTACAGTGGTCCAATCTTCAAATACTAAACACCGTTGGCTTTGTCTCGAAGAGACGCGTCTTTTGAGTTGTATATGCCTATGTTGGTATTTGATTTGACGGAGATATGGCCATTTTGGCTAATTTCAAAAAATGCGTGTTCGCGTGATCTACAGTGGTCCAATCTTCAAATACCAAACACCATTAGCTTTGTCTCGAAGAGGCGCGTCTTTTGAGTGGTTACATGACTATGTTGGTATTTGATTTGAATGAGATATGGCCATTTTGGCTAATTTCAAAAAATGCGTGTTTGTGTGATCTACAGTGGTCCAATCTTCAAATACCAAACACCATTAGCTTTGTCTCGAAGAGACGCGTCTTTTGAGCGGTTACATGCCTATGTTGGTATTTGATTTGAATGAGATATGGCTATTTTGACAAATTTCAAAAAATGCGTGTTCGCGTGATCTACAGTGGTCCAATCTTCAAATACCAAACACCATTAGCTTTGTCTCGAAGAGACGCGTCTTTTGAGTTGTTATATGCCTATGTTGGTATTTGATTTGAATGAGATATGGCCATTTTGGCTAATTTCAAAAAATGCGTGTTTGTGTGATCTACAGTGGTCCAATCTTCAAATACCAAACACCATTAGCTTTGTCTCGAAGAGACGCGTCTTTTGAGTTGTTATATGCCTATGTTGGTATTTGATTTGACGGAGATATGGCTATTTTGACAAATTTCAAAAAATGCGTGTTTGTGTGATCTACAGTGGTCCAATCTTCAAATACCAAACACCATTAGCTTTGTCTCGAAGAGACGCGTCTTTTGAGTGGTTACATGCCTATGTTGGTATTTGATTTGAATGAGATATGGCCATTTTGGCTAATTTCAAAAAATGCGTGTTTGTGTGATCTACAGTGGTCCAATCTTCAAATACCAAACACCATTAGCTTTGTCTCGAAGAGACGTGTCTTTTGAGTGGCTACATGCCTATGTTGGTATTTGATTTGAATGAGATATGGCCATTTTGGCTAATTTCAAAGCATGGGTGTTTGCGTGAGCTACAGTGGTCCAATCTTTAAATACCAAACACCGTTGGCTTTGTCTTAAATAGACGCGTCTTTTGAGTGGTTACAGGCCTATGTAGGTATTTGATTTAACGGAGATATGGCCATTTTGGCAAATTTCAAAGAATGTGTGTTTGCGTGAGCTACAGTTGTCCAATCTTCAAATACCAAACACCATTTGCTTTGTCTCAAAAAGACGCGTCTTTTGAGTGGTACATGCCTATGTTGGTATTTGATTTGAATGAGATATGGCCATTTTGGCTAATTTCAAAAAATGCGTGTTTGCGTGAGCTACAGTAGTCCAATCTTTAAATACCAAACACCGTTGGCTTTATCTCGAAAAGACGCGTCTTTTGAGTGGTTACATGCCTATGTTGGTATTTGATTTGAATGAGATATGGCCATTTTGGCTAATTTCAAAAAATGCGTGTTTGTGTGATCTACAGTGGTCCAATCTTCAAATACCAAACACCATTAGCTTTGTCTCGAAGAGACGCGTCTTTTGAGTGGCTACATGCCTATGTTGGTATTTGATTTGAATGAGATATGGCCATTTTGGCTAATTTCAAAGCATGGGTGTTTGCGTGAGCTACAGTGGTCCAATCTTTAAATACCAAACACCGTTGGCTTTGTCTTAAATAGACGCGTCTTTTGAGTGGTTACAGGCCTATGTAGGTATTTGATTTAACGGAGATATGGCCATTTTGGCAAATTTCAAAGAATGTGTGTTTGCGTGAGCTACAGTTGTCCAATCTTCAAATACCAAACACCATTTGCTTTGTCTCAAAAAGACGCGTCTTTTGAGTGGTACATGCCTATGTTGGTATTTGATTTGAATGAGATATGGCCATTTTGGCTAATTTCAAAAAATGCGTGTTTGCGTGAGCTACAGTAGTCCAATCTTTAAATACCAAACACCGTTGGCTTTATCTCGAAAAGACGCGTCTTTTGAGTGGTTACATGCCTATGTTGGTATTTGATTTGACGGTGATATGGCTATTTTGACAAATTTCAAAAAATGTGTGTTCGCGTGATCTACAGTAGTCCAATCTTTAAATACCAAACACCGTTGGCTTTGTCTCGAAGAGACGCGGCTTTTGAGTGTTACATGCCTATGTTGGTATTTGATTTGACGGAGATATGGCTATTTTGACAAATTTCAAAAAATGTGTGTTCGCGTGATCTACAGTAGTCCAATCTTCAAATACCATTGGCTTTGTCTCGAAAAAAACGCGTCTTTTGAGTGGCTACATGCCTATGTTGGTATTTGATTTGAATGAGATATGGCCATTTTGGCTAATTTCAAAGCATGGGTGTTTGCGTGAGCTACAGTGGTCCAATCTTTAAATACCAAACACCGTTGGCTTTGTCTCGAAAAGACGCGTCTTTTGAGTGGTTACATGCCTATGTTGGTATTTGATTTGACGGAGATATTGCTATTTTGACAAATTTCAAAAAATTTGTGTTTGCGTGATCTACAGTGGTCCAATCTTTAAATACCAAACACCGTTGGCTTTGTCTCGAAAAAACGCGTCTTTTGAGTGGCTACATGCCTATGTTGGTATTTGATTTGAATAAGATATGGCCATTTTGGCTAATTTCAAAAAATGCGTTTTTGCGTGAGCTACAGTAGTCCAATCTTTAAATACCAAACACCATTAGCTTTGTCTCGAAGAGACGCGTCTTTTGAGTTGTATATGCCTATGTTGGTATTTGATTTGACGGAGATATGGCTATTTTGACAAATTTCAAAAAATGCGTGTTCGCGTGATCTACAGTGGTCCAATCTTCAAATACCAAACACCATTAGCTTTGTCTCGAAGAGACGCGTCTTTTGAGTGGTTACATGCCTATGTTGGTATTTGATTTGAATGAGATATGGCCATTTTGGCTAATTTCAAAAAATGCGTGTTTGTGTGATCTACAGTGGTCCAATCTTCAAATACCAAACACCATTAGCTTTGTCTCGAAGAGACGCGTCTTTTGAGTGGCTACATGCCTATGTTGGTATTTGATTTGAATGAGATATGGCCATTTTGGCTAATTTCAAAGCATGGGTGTTTGCGTGAGCTACAGTGGTCCAATCTTTAAATACCAAACACCGTTGGCTTTGTCTTAAATAGACGCGTCTTTTGAGTGGTTACAGGCCTATGTTGGTATTTGATTTGACGGAGATATGGCTATTTTGGCAAATTTCAAAGAATGTGTGTTTGCGTGAGCTACAGTTGTCCAATCTTCAAATACCAAACACCATTTGCTTTGTCTCAAAAAGACGCGTCTTTTGAGTGGTTACAGGCCTATGTTGGTATTTGATTTAACGGAGATATGGCCATTTTGGCAAATTTCAAAGAATGTGTGTTTGCGTGAGCTACAGTTGTCCAATCTTCAAATACCAAACACCATTTGCTTTGTCTCAAAAAGACGCGTCTTTTGAGTGGTTACAGGCCTATGTTGGTATTTGATTTAACGGAGATATGGCCATTTTGGCAAATTTCAAAGAATGTGTGTTTGCGTGAGCTACAGTTGTCCAATCTTCAAATACCAAACACCATTTGCTTTGTCTCAAAAAGACGCGTCTTTTGAGTGGTTACAGGCCTATGTTGGTATTCGATTTAACGGAGATATGGCCATTTTGGCAAATTTCAAAGAATGTGTGTTTGCGTGAGCTACAGTTGTCCAATCTTCAAATACCAAACACCATTTGCTTTGTCTCGAAGAGACGCGTCTTTTGAGTTGTATATGCCTATGTTGGTATTTGATTTGAATGAGATATGGCCATTTTGGCTAATTTCAAAAAATGCGTGTTTGTGTGATCTACAGTGGTCCAATCTTCAAATACCAAACACCATTAGCTTTGTCTCGAAGAGACGCGTCTTTTGAGTGGCTACATGCCTATGTTGGTATTTGATTTGAATGAGATATGGCCATTTTGGCTAATTTCAAAGCATGGGTGTTTGCGTGAGCTACAGTGGTCCAATCTTTAAATACCAAACACCGTTGGCTTTGTCTTAAATAGACGCGTCTTTTGAGTGGTTACAGGCCTATGTTGGTATTTGATTTGACGGAGATATGGCTATTTTGGCAAATTTCAAAGAATGTGTGTTTGCGTGAGCTACAGTTGTCCAATCTTCAAATACCAAACACCATTTGCTTTGTCTCAAAAAGACGCGTCTTTTGAGTGGTTACAGGCCTATGTTGGTATTTGATTTGAATGAGATATGGCCATTTTGCCTAATTTCAAAAAATGCGTGTTTGTGTGAGCTACAGTGGTCCAATCTTCAAATACTAAACACCGTTGGCTTTATCTCGAAGAGACGCGTCTTTTGAGTGGCTACATGCCTATGTTGGTATTTGATTTGACGGAGATATGGCTATTTTGACAAATTTCAAAAAATGCGTGTTCGCGTGATCTACAGTGGTCCAATCTTCAAATACCAAACACCATTAGCTTTGTCTCGAAGAGACGCGTCTTTTGAGTGGTTACATGCCTATGTTGGTATTTGATTTGAATGAGATATGGCCATTTTGGCTAATTTCAAAAAATGCGTGTTTGTGTGATCTACAGTGGTCCAATCTTCAAATACCAAACACCATTAGCTTTGTCTTGAAGAGACGCGTCTTTTGAGTGGTTACATGCCTATGTTGGTATTTGATTTGAATGAGATATGGCCATTTTGGCTAATTTCAAAAAATGCGTGTTTGTGTGAGCTACAGTGGTCCAATCTTCAAATACTAAACACCGTTGGCTTTATCTCGAAGAGACGCGTCTTTTGAGTGGCTACATGCCTATGTTGGTATTTGATTTGACGGAGATATGGCTATTTTGACAAATTTCAAAAAATGCGTGTTCGCGTGATCTACAGTGGTCCAATCTTCAAATACCAAACACCATTAGCTTTGTCTCGAAGAGACGCGTCTTTTGAGTGGTTACATGCCTATGTTGGTATTTGATTTGAATGAGATATGGCCATTTTGGCTAATTTCAAAAAATGCGTGTTTGTGTGATCTACAGTGGTCCAATCTTCAAATACCAAACACCATTAGCTTTGTCTCGAAGAGACGCGTCTTTTGAGTGGTTACATGCCTATGTTGGTATTTGATTTGAATGAGATATGGCCATTTTGGCTAATTTCAAAAAATGCGTGTTTGTGTGATCTACAGTGGTCCAATCTTCAAATACCAAACACCATTAGCTTTGTCTCGAAGAGACGCGTCTTTTGAGTGGCTACATGCCTATGTTGGTATTTGATTTGAATGAGATATGGCCATTTTGGCTAATTTCAAAGCATGGGTGTTTGCGTGAGCTACAGTGGTCCAATCTTTAAATACCAAACACCGTTGGCTTTGTCTTAAATAGACGCGTCTTTTGAGTGGTTACAGGCCTATGTTGGTATTTGATTTGACGGAGATATGGCCATTTTGGCTAATTTCAAAAAATGCGTGTTCGCGTGATCTACAGTGGTCCAATCTTCAAATACCAAACACCATTAGCTTTGTCTCGAAGAGGCGCGTCTTTTGAGTGGTTACATGCCTATGTTGGTATTTGATTTGAATGAGATATGGCCATTTTGGCTAATTTCAAAAAATGCGTGTTTGTGTGATCTACAGTGGTCCAATCTTCAAATACCAAACACCATTAGCTTTGTCTCGAAGAGACGCGTCTTTTGAGTTGTTATATGCCTATGTTGGTATTTGATTTGACGGAGATATGGCTATTTTGACAAATTTCAAAAAATGCGTGTTTGTGTGATCTACAGTGGTCCAATCTTCAAATACCAAACACCATTAGCTTTGTCTCGAAGAGACGCGTCTTTTGAGTTGTTATATGCCTATGTTGGTATTTGATTTGACGGAGATATGGCTATTTTGACAAATTTCAAAAAATGCGTGTTCGCGTGATCTACAGTGGTCCAATCTTCAAATACCAAACACCATTAGCTTTGTCTCGAAGAGACGCGTCTTTTGAGTTGTTATATGCCTATGTTGGTATTTGATTTGACGGAGATATGGCTATTTTGACAAATTTCAAAAAATGCGTGTTTGTGTGATCTACAGTGGTCCAATCTTCAAATACCAAACACCATTAGCTTTGTCTCGAAGAGGCGCGTCTTTTGAGTTGTTATATGCCTATGTTGGTATTTGATTTGACGGAGATATGGCTATTTTGACAAATTTCAAAAAATGCGTGTTCGCGTGATCTACAGTGGTCCAATCTTCAAATACCAAACACCATTAGCTTTGTCTCGAAGAGACGCGTCTTTTGAGTTGTTATATGCCTATGTTGGTATTTGATTTGACGGAGATATGGCTATTTTGACAAATTTCAAAAAATGCGTGTTCGCGTGATCTACAGTGGTCCAATCTTCAAATACCAAACACCATTAGCTTTGTCTCGAAGAGGCGCGTCTTTTGAGTTGTTATATGCCTATGTTGGTATTTGATTTGACGGAGATATGGCTATTTTGACAAATTTCAAAAAATGCGTGTTCGCGTGATCTACAGTGGTCCAATCTTCAAATACCAAACACCATTAGCTTTGTCTCGAAGAGACGCGTCTTTTGAGTTGTTATATGCCTATGTTGGTATTTGATTTGACGGAGATATGGCTATTTTGACAAATTTCAAAAAATGCGTGTTTGTGTGATCTACAGTGGTCCAATCTTCAAATACCAAACACCATTAGCTTTGTCTCGAAGAGGCGCGTCTTTTGAGTTGTTATATGCCTATGTTGGTATTTGATTTGACGGAGATATGGCTATTTTGACAAATTTCAAAAAATGCGTGTTCGCGTGATCTACAGTGGTCCAATCTTCAAATACCAAACACCATTAGCTTTGTCTCGAAGAGACGCGTCTTTTGAGTTGTTATATGCCTATGTTGGTATTTGATTTGACGGAGATATGGCTATTTTGACAAATTTCAAAAAATGCGTGTTTGTGTGATCTACAGTGGTCCAATCTTCAAATACCAAACACCATTAGCTTTGTCTCGAAGAGACGCGTCTTTTGAGTTGTTATATGCCTATGTTGGTATTTGATTTGACGGAGATATGGCTATTTTGACAAATTTCAAAAAATGCGTGTTCGCGTGATCTACAGTGGTCCAATCTTCAAATACCAAACACCATTAGCTTTGTCTCGAAGAGACGCGTCTTTTGAGTGGTTACATGCCTATGTTGGTATTTGATTTGAATGAGATATGGCCATTTTGGCTAATTTCAAAGAATGCGTGTTTGTGTGATCTACAGTGGTCCAATCTTCAAATACCAAACACCATTAGCTTTGTCTCGAAGAGACGCGTCTTTTGAGTGGTTACATGCCTATGTTGGTATTTGATTTGAATGAGATATGGCCATTTTGGCTAATTTCAAAAAATGCGTGTTTGTGTGATCTACAGTGGTCCAATCTTCAAATACCAAACACCATTAGCTTTATCTCGAAGAGACGCGTCTTTTGAGTAGTACATGCCTATGTTGGTATTTGATTTGAATGAGATATGGCCATTTTGGCTAATTTCAAAAAATGCGTGTTTGTGTGAGCTACAGTGGTCCAATCTTCAAATACTAAACACCGTTGGCTTTCTCTCGAAGAGACGCGTCTTTTGAGTTGTATATGCCTATGTTGGTATTTGATTTGACGGAGATATGGCCATTTTGGCTAATTTCAAAAAATGCGTGTTCGCGTGATCTACAGTGGTCCAATCTTCAAATACCAAACACCATTAGCTTTGTCTCGAAGAGGCGCGTCTTTTGAGTGGTTACATGACTATGTTGGTATTTGATTTGAATGAGATATGGCCATTTTGGCTAATTTCAAAAAATGCGTGTTTGTGTGATCTACAGTGGTCCAATCTTCAAATACCAAACACCATTAGCTTTGTCTCGAAGAGACGCGTCTTTTGAGTGGTTACATGCCTATGTTGGTATTTGATTTGAATGAGATATGGCCATTTTGGCTAATTTCAAAAAATGCGTGTTTGTGTGATCTACAGTGGTCCAATCTTCAAATACCAAACACCATTAGCTTTATCTCGAAGAGACGCGTCTTTTGAGTAGTACATGCCTATGTTGGTATTTGATTTGAATGAGATATGGCCATTTTGGCTAATTTCAAAAAATGCGTGTTTGTGTGAGCTACAGTGGTCCAATCTTCAAATACTAAACACCGTTGGCTTTGTCTCGAAGAGACGCGTCTTTTGAGTTGTATATGCCTATGTTGGTATTTGATTTGACGGAGATATGGCCATTTTGGCTAATTTCAAAAAATGCGTGTTCGCGTGATCTACAGTGGTCCAATCTTCAAATACCAAACACCATTAGCTTTGTCTCGAAGAGGCGCGTCTTTTGAGTGGTTACATGACTATGTTGGTATTTGATTTGAATGAGATATGGCCATTTTGGCTAATTTCAAAAAATGCGTGTTTGTGTGATCTACAGTGGTCCAATCTTCAAATACCAAACACCATTAGCTTTGTCTCGAAGAGACGCGTCTTTTGAGCGGTTACATGCCTATGTTGGTATTTGATTTGAATGAGATATGGCTATTTTGACAAATTTCAAAAAATGCGTGTTCGCGTGATCTACAGTGGTCCAATCTTCAAATACCAAACACCATTAGCTTTGTCTCGAAGAGACGCGTCTTTTGAGTTGTTATATGCCTATGTTGGTATTTGATTTGAATGAGATATGGCCATTTTGGCTAATTTCAAAAAATGCGTGTTTGTGTGATCTACAGTGGTCCAATCTTCAAATACCAAACACCATTAGCTTTGTCTCGAAGAGACGCGTCTTTTGAGTTGTTATATGCCTATGTTGGTATTTGATTTGACGGAGATATGGCTATTTTGACAAATTTCAAAAAATGCGTGTTTGTGTGATCTACAGTGGTCCAATCTTCAAATACCAAACACCATTAGCTTTGTCTCGAAGAGACGCGTCTTTTGAGTGGTTACATGCCTATGTTGGTATTTGATTTGAATGAGATATGGCCATTTTGGCTAATTTCAAAAAATGCGTGTTTGTGTGATCTACAGTGGTCCAATCTTCAAATACCAAACACCATTAGCTTTGTCTCGAAGAGACGCGTCTTTTGAGTGGCTACATGCCTATGTTGGTATTTGATTTGAATGAGATATGGCCATTTTGGCTAATTTCAAAGCATGGGTGTTTGCGTGAGCTACAGTGGTCCAATCTTTAAATACCAAACACCGTTGGCTTTGTCTTAAATAGACGCGTCTTTTGAGTGGTTACAGGCCTATGTAGGTATTTGATTTAACGGAGATATGGCCATTTTGGCAAATTTCAAAGAATGTGTGTTTGCGTGAGCTACAGTTGTCCAATCTTCAAATACCAAACACCATTTGCTTTGTCTCAAAAAGACGCGTCTTTTGAGTGGTACATGCCTATGTTGGTATTTGATTTGAATGAGATATGGCCATTTTGGCTAATTTCAAAAAATGCGTGTTTGCGTGAGCTACAGTAGTCCAATCTTTAAATACCAAACACCGTTGGCTTTATCTCGAAAAGACGCGTCTTTTGAGTGGTTACATGCCTATGTTGGTATTTGATTTGAATGAGATATGGCCATTTTGGCTAATTTCAAAAAATGCGTGTTTGTGTGATCTACAGTGGTCCAATCTTCAAATACCAAACACCATTAGCTTTGTCTCGAAGAGACGCGTCTTTTGAGTGGCTACATGCCTATGTTGGTATTTGATTTGAATGAGATATGGCCATTTTGGCTAATTTCAAAGCATGGGTGTTTGCGTGAGCTACAGTGGTCCAATCTTTAAATACCAAACACCGTTGGCTTTGTCTTAAATAGACGCGTCTTTTGAGTGGTTACAGGCCTATGTAGGTATTTGATTTAACGGAGATATGGCCATTTTGGCAAATTTCAAAGAATGTGTGTTTGCGTGAGCTACAGTTGTCCAATCTTCAAATACCAAACACCATTTGCTTTGTCTCAAAAAGACGCGTCTTTTGAGTGGTACATGCCTATGTTGGTATTTGATTTGAATGAGATATGGCTATTTTGGCTAATTTCAAAAAATGCGTGTTTGCGTGAGCTACAGTAGTCCAATCTTTAAATACCAAACACCGTTGGCTTTATCTCGAAAAGACGCGTCTTTTGAGTGGTTACATGCCTATGTTGGTATTTGATTTGACGGTGATATGGCTATTTTGACAAATTTCAAAAAATGTGTGTTCGCGTGATCTACAGTGGTCCAATCTTCAAATACCAAACACCATTAGCTTTGTCTCGAAGAGACGCGTCTTTTGAGTTGTTATATGCCTATGTTGGTATTTGATTTGACGGAGATATGGCTATTTTGACAAATTTCAAAAAATGCGTGTTTGTGTGATCTACAGTGGTCCAATCTTCAAATACCAAACACCATTAGCTTTGTCTCGAAGAGACGCGTCTTTTGAGTTGTTATATGCCTATGTTGGTATTTGATTTGACGGAGATATGGCTATTTTGACAAATTTCAAAAAATGCGTGTTCGCGTGATCTACAGTGGTCCAATCTTCAAATACCAAACACCATTAGCTTTGTCTCGAAGAGACGCGTCTTTTGAGTGGTTACATGCCTATGTTGGTATTTGATTTGAATGAGATATGGCCATTTTGTCTAATTTCAAAGAATGCGTGTTTGTGTGATCTACAGTGGTCCAATCTTCAAATACCAAACACCATTAGCTTTATCTCGAAGAGACGCGTCTTTTGAGTAGTACATGCCTATGTTGGTATTTGATTTGAATGAGATATGGCCATTTTGGCTAATTTCAAAAAATGCGTGTTTGTGTGAGCTACAGTGGTCCAATCTTCAAATACTAAACACCGTTGGCTTTGTCTCGAAGAGACGCGTCTTTTGAGTTGTATATGCCTATGTTGGTATTTGATTTGACGGAGATATGGCCATTTTGGCTAATTTCAAAAAATGCGTGTTCGCGTGATCTACAGTGGTCCAATCTTCAAATACCAAACACCATTAGCTTTGTCTCGAAGAGGCGCGTCTTTTGAGTGGTTACATGACTATGTTGGTATTTGATTTGAATGAGATATGGCCATTTTGGCTAATTTCAAAAAATGCGTGTTTGTGTGATCTACAGTGGTCCAATCTTCAAATACCAAACACCATTAGCTTTGTCTCGAAGAGACGCGTCTTTTGAGCGGTTACATGCCTATGTTGGTATTTGATTTGAATGAGATATGGCTATTTTGACAAATTTCAAAAAATGCGTGTTCGCGTGATCTACAGTGGTCCAATCTTCAAATACCAAACACCATTAGCTTTGTCTCGAAGAGACGCGTCTTTTGAGTTGTTATATGCCTATGTTGGTATTTGATTTGAATGAGATATGGCCATTTTGGCTAATTTCAAAAAATGCGTGTTTGTGTGATCTACAGTGGTCCAATCTTCAAATACCAAACACCATTAGCTTTGTCTCGAAGAGACGCGTCTTTTGAGTTGTTATATGCCTATGTTGGTATTTGATTTGACGGAGATATGGCTATTTTGACAAATTTCAAAAAATGCGTGTTTGTGTGATCTACAGTGGTCCAATCTTCAAATACCAAACACCATTAGCTTTGTCTCGAAGAGACGCGTCTTTTGAGTGGTTACATGCCTATGTTGGTATTTGATTTGAATGAGATATGGCCATTTTGGCTAATTTCAAAAAATGCGTGTTTGTGTGATCTACAGTGGTCCAATCTTCAAATACCAAACACCATTAGCTTTGTCTCGAAGAGACGCGTCTTTTGAGTGGCTACATGCCTATGTTGGTATTTGATTTGAATGAGATATGGCCATTTTGGCTAATTTCAAAGCATGGGTGTTTGCGTGAGCTACAGTGGTCCAATCTTTAAATACCAAACACCGTTGGCTTTGTCTTAAATAGACGCGTCTTTTGAGTGGTTACAGGCCTATGTAGGTATTTGATTTAACGGAGATATGGCCATTTTGGCAAATTTCAAAGAATGTGTGTTTGCGTGAGCTACAATTGTCCAATCTTCAAATACCAAACACCATTTGCTTTGTCTCAAAAAGACGCGTCTTTTGAGTGGTACATGCCTATGTTGGTATTTGATTTGAATGAGATATGGCCATTTTGGCTAATTTCAAAAAATGCGTGTTTGCGTGAGCTACAGTAGTCCAATCTTTAAATACCAAACACCGTTGGCTTTATCTCGAAAAGACGCGTCTTTTGAGTGGTTACATGCCTATGTTGGTATTTGATTTGACGGTGATATGGCTATTTTGACAAATTTCAAAGAATGTGTGTTTGCGTGAGCTACAGTTGTCCAATCTTCAAATACCAAACACCATTTGCTTTGTCTCAAAAAGACGCGTCTTTTGAGTGGTACATGCCTATGTTGGTATTTGATTTGAATGAGATATGGCCATTTTGGCTAATTTCAAAAAATGCGTGTTTGTGTGAGCTACAGTGGTCCAATCTTCAAATACTAAACACCGTTGGCTTTATCTCGAAGAGACGCGTCTTTTGAGTGGCTACATGCCTATGTTGGTATTTGATTTGACGGAGATATGGCTATTTTGACAAATTTCAAAAAATGCGTGTTCGCGTGATCTACAGTGGTCCAATCTTCAAATACCAAACACCATTAGCTTTGTCTCGAAGAGACGCGTCTTTTGAGTTGTTATATGCCTATGTTGGTATTTGATTTGACGGAGATATGGCTATTTTGACAAATTTCAAAAAATGCGTGTTTGTGTGATCTACAGTGGTCCAATCTTCAAATACCAAACACCATTAGCTTTGTCTCGAAGAGACGCGTCTTTTGAGTTGTTATATGCCTATGTTGGTATTTGATTTGACGGAGATATGGCTATTTTGACAAATTTCAAAAAATGCGTGTTCGCGTGATCTACAGTGGTCCAATCTTCAAATACCAAACACCATTAGCTTTGTCTCGAAGAGACGCGTCTTTTGAGTGGTTACATGCCTATGTTGGTATTTGATTTGAATGAGATATGGCCATTTTGGCTAATTTCAAAGAATGCGTGTTTGTGTGATCTACAGTGGTCCAATCTTCAAATACCAAACACCATTAGCTTTATCTCGAAGAGACGCGTCTTTTGAGTAGTACATGCCTATGTTGGTATTTGATTTGAATGAGATATGGCCATTTTGGCTAATTTCAAAAAATGCGTGTTTGTGTGAGCTACAGTGGTCCAATCTTCAAATACTAAACACCGTTGGCTTTGTCTCGAAGAGACGCGTCTTTTGAGTTGTATATGCCTATGTTGGTATTTGATTTGACGGAGATATGGCCATTTTGGCTAATTTCAAAAAATGCGTGTTCGCGTGATCTACAGTGGTCCAATCTTCAAATACCAAACACCATTAGCTTTGTCTCGAAGAGACGCGTCTTTTGAGTTGTTATATGCCTATGTTGGTATTTGATTTGAATGAGATATGGCCATTTTGGCTAATTTCAAAAAATGCGTGTTTGTGTGATCTACAGTGGTCCAATCTTCAAATACCAAACACCATTAGCTTTGTCTCGAAGAGACGCGTCTTTTGAGCGGTTACATGCCTATGTTGGTATTTGATTTGAATGAGATATGGCTATTTTGACAAATTTCAAAAAATGCGTGTTCGCGTGATCTACAGTGGTCCAATCTTCAAATACCAAACACCATTAGCTTTGTCTCGAAGAGACGCGTCTTTTGAGTTGTTATATGCCTATGTTGGTATTTGATTTGAATGAGATATGGCCATTTTGGCTAATTTCAAAAAATGCGTGTTTGTGTGATCTACAGTGGTCCAATCTTCAAATACCAAACACCATTAGCTTTGTCTCGAAGAGACGCGTCTTTTGAGTTGTTATATGCCTATGTTGGTATTTGATTTGAATGAGATATGGCCATTTTGGCTAATTTCAAAAAATGCGTGTTTGTGTGATCTACAGTGGTCCAATCTTCAAATACCAAACACCATTAGCTTTGTCTCGAAGAGACGCGTCTTTTGAGCGGTTACATGCCTATGTTGGTATTTGATTTGAATGAGATATGGCTATTTTGACAAATTTCAAAAAATGCGTGTTCGCGTGATCTACAGTGGTCCAATCTTCAAATACCAAACACCATTAGCTTTGTCTCGAAGAGACGCGTCTTTTGAGTTGTTATATGCCTATGTTGGTATTTGATTTGAATGAGATATGGCCATTTTGGCTAATTTCAAAAAATGCGTGTTTGTGTGATCTACAGTGGTCCAATCTTCAAATACCAAACACCATTAGCTTTGTCTCGAAGAGACGCGTCTTTTGAGTTGTTATATGCCTATGTTGGTATTTGATTTGAATGAGATATGGCCATTTTGGCTAATTTCAAAAAATGCGTGTTTGTGTGATCTACAGTGGTCCAATCTTCAAATACCAAACACCATTAGCTTTGTCTCGAAGAGACGCGTCTTTTGAGTTGTTATATGCCTATGTTGGTATTTGATTTGACGGAGATATGGCTATTTTGACAAATTTCAAAAAATGCGTGTTTGTGTGATCTACAGTGGTCCAATCTTCAAATACCAAACACCATTAGCTTTGTCTCGAAGAGACGCGTCTTTTGAGTGGTTACATGCCTATGTTGGTATTTGATTTGAATGAGATATGGCCATTTTGGCTAATTTCAAAAAATGCGTGTTTGTGTGATCTACAGTGGTCCAATCTTCAAATACCAAACACCATTAGCTTTGTCTCGAAGAGACGCGTCTTTTGAGTGGCTACATGCCTATGTTGGTATTTGATTTGAATGAGATATGGCCATTTTGGCTAATTTCAAAGCATGGGTGTTTGCGTGAGCTACAGTGGTCCAATCTTTAAATACCAAACACCGTTGGCTTTGTCTTAAATAGACGCGTCTTTTGAGTGGTTACAGGCCTATGTAGGTATTTGATTTAACGGAGATATGGCCATTTTGGCAAATTTCAAAGAATGTGTGTTTGCGTGAGCTACAGTTGTCCAATCTTCAAATACCAAACACCATTTGCTTTGTCTCAAAAAGACGCGTCTTTTGAGTGGTACATGCCTATGTTGGTATTTGATTTGAATGAGATATGGCCATTTTGGCTAATTTCAAAAAATGCGTGTTTGCGTGAGCTACAGTAGTCCAATCTTTAAATACCAAACACCGTTGGCTTTATCTCGAAAAGACGCGTCTTTTGAGTGGTTACATGCCTATGTTGGTATTTGATTTGACGGTGATATGGCTATTTTGACAAATTTCAAAAAATGTGTGTTCGCGTGATCTACAGTAGTCCAATCTTTAAATACCAAACACCGTTGGCTTTGTCTCGAAGAGACGCGGCTTTTGAGTGTTACATGCCTATGTTGGTATTTGATTTGACGGAGATATGGCTATTTTGACAAATTTCAAAAAATGTGTGTTCGCGTGATCTACAGTAGTCCAATCTTCAAATACCATTGGCTTTGTCTCGAAAAAAACGCGTCTTTTGAGTGGCTACATGCCTATGTTGGTATTTGATTTGAATGAGATATGGCCATTTTGGCTAATTTCAAAGCATGGGTGTTTGCGTGAGCTACAGTGGTCCAATCTTTAAATACCAAACACCGTTGGCTTTGTCTCGAAAAGACGCGTCTTTTGAGTGGTTACATGCCTATGTTGGTATTTGATTTGACGGAGATATTGCTATTTTGACAAATTTCAAAAAATTTGTGTTTGCGTGATCTACAGTGGTCCAATCTTTAAATACCAAACACCGTTGGCTTTGTCTCGAAAAAACGCGTCTTTTGAGTGGCTACATGCCTATGTTGGTATTTGATTTGAATAAGATATGGCCATTTTGGCTAATTTCAAAAAATGCGTTTTTGCGTGAGCTACAGTAGTCCAATCTTTAAATACCAAACACCATTAGCTTTGTCTCGAAGAGACGCGTCTTTTGAGTTGTATATGCCTATGTTGGTATTTGATTTGACGGAGATATGGCTATTTTGACAAATTTCAAAAAATGCGTGTTCGCGTGATCTACAGTGGTCCAATCTTCAAATACCAAACACCATTAGCTTTGTCTCGAAGAGACGCGTCTTTTGAGTGGTTACATGCCTATGTTGGTATTTGATTTGAATGAGATATGGCCATTTTGGCTAATTTCAAAAAATGCGTGTTTGTGTGATCTACAGTGGTCCAATCTTCAAATACCAAACACCATTAGCTTTGTCTCGAAGAGACGCGTCTTTTGAGTGGTTACAGGCCTATGTTGGTATTTGATTTGACGGAGATATGGCTATTTTGACAAATTTCAAAGAATGTGTGTTTGCGTGAGCTACAGTTGTCCAATCTTCAAATACCAAACACCATTTGCTTTGTCTCAAAAAGACGCGTCTTTTGAGTGGTTACAGGCCTATGTTGGTATTTGATTTAACGGAGATATGGCCATTTTGGCAAATTTCAAAGAATGTGTGTTTGCGTGAGCTACAGTTGTCCAATCTTCAAATACCAAACACCATTTGCTTTGTCTCAAAAAGACGCGTCTTTTGAGTGGTTACAGGCCTATGTTGGTATTTGATTTAACGGAGATATGGCCATTTTGGCAAATTTCAAAGAATGTGTGTTTGCGTGAGCTACAGTTGTCCAATCTTCAAATACCAAACACCATTTGCTTTGTCTCAAAAAGACGCGTCTTTTGAGTGGTTACAGGCCTATGTTGGTATTCGATTTAACGGAGATATGGCCATTTTGGCAAATTTCAAAGAATGTGTGTTTGCGTGAGCTACAGTTGTCCAATCTTCAAATACCAAACACCATTTGCTTTGTCTCGAAGAGACGCGTCTTTTGAGTTGTATATGCCTATGTTGGTATTTGATTTGAATGAGATATGGCCGTTTTGGCTAATTTCAAAGCATGGGTGTTTGCGTGAGCTACAGTGGTCCAATCTTCAAATACCAAACACCATTAGCTTTGTCTCGAAGAGACGCGTCTTTTGAGTGGCTACATGCCTATGTTGGTATTTGATTTGAATGAGATATGGCCGTTTTGGCTAATTTCAAAGCATGGGTGTTTGCGTGAGCTACAGTGGTCCAATCTTTAAATACCAAACACCGTTGGCTTTGTCTTAAATAGACGCGTCTTTTGAGTGGTTACAGGCCTATGTTGGTATTTGATTTGACGGAGATATGGCTATTTTGGCAAATTTCAAAGAATGTGTGTTTGCGTGAGCTACAGTTGTCCAATCTTCAAATACCAAACACCATTTGCTTTGTCTCAAAAAGACGCGTCTTTTGAGTGGTTACAGGCCTATGTTGGTATTTGATTTGAATGAGATATGGCCATTTTGCCTAATTTCAAAAAATGCGTGTTTGTGTGAGCTACAGTGGTCCAATCTTCAAATACTAAACACCGTTGGCTTTATCTCGAAGAGACGCGTCTTTTGAGTGGCTACATGCCTATGTTGGTATTTGATTTGACGGAGATATGGCTATTTTGACAAATTTCAAAAAATGCGTGTTCGCGTGATCTACAGTGGTCCAATCTTCAAATACCAAACACCATTAGCTTTGTCTCGAAGAGACGCGTCTTTTGAGTGGTTACATGCCTATGTTGGTATTTGATTTGAATGAGATATGGCCATTTTGGCTAATTTCAAAAAATGCGTGTTTGTGTGATCTACAGTGGTCCAATCTTCAAATACCAAACACCATTAGCTTTGTCTCGAAGAGACGCGTCTTTTGAGTGGTTACATGCCTATGTTGGTATTTGATTTGAATGAGATATGGAAATTTTGGCTAATTTCAAAAAATGCGTGTTTGTGTGATCTACAGTGGTCCAATCTTCAAATACCAAACACCATTAGCTTTGTCTCGAAGAGACGCGTCTTTTGAGTGGCTACATGCCTATGTTGGTATTTGATTTGAATGAGATATGGCCATTTTGGCTAATTTCAAAGCATGGGTGTTTGCGTGAGCTACAGTGGTCCAATCTTTAAATACCAAACACCGTTGGCTTTGTCTTAAATAGACGCGTCTTTTGAGTGGTTACAGGCCTATGTTGGTATTTGATTTGACGGAGATATGGCCATTTTGGCTAATTTCAAAAAATGCGTGTTCGCGTGATCTACAGTGGTCCAATCTTCAAATACCAAACACCATTAGCTTTGTCTCGAAGAGACGCGTCTTTTGAGTGGCTACATGCCTATGTTGGTATTTGATTTGAATGAGATATGGCCGTTTTGGCTAATTTCAAAGCATGGGTGTTTGCGTGAGCTACAGTGGTCCAATCTTTAAATACCAAACACCGTTGGCTTTGTCTTAAATAGACGCGTCTTTTGAGTGGTTACAGGCCTATGTTGGTATTTGATTTGACGGAGATATGGCTATTTTGGCAAATTTCAAAGAATGTGTGTTTGCGTGAGCTACAGTTGTCCAATCTTCAAATACCAAACACCATTTGCTTTGTCTCAAAAAGACGCGTCTTTTGAGTGGTTACAGGCCTATGTTGGTATTTGATTTGAATGAGATATGGCCATTTTGCCTAATTTCAAAAAATGCGTGTTTGTGTGAGCTACAGTGGTCCAATCTTCAAATACTAAACACCGTTGGCTTTATCTCGAAGAGACGCGTCTTTTGAGTGGCTACATGCCTATGTTGGTATTTGATTTGACGGAGATATGGCTATTTTGACAAATTTCAAAAAATGCGTGTTCGCGTGATCTACAGTGGTCCAATCTTCAAATACCAAACACCATTAGCTTTGTCTCGAAGAGACGCGTCTTTTGAGTGGTTACATGCCTATGTTGGTATTTGATTTGAATGAGATATGGCCATTTTGGCTAATTTCAAAAAATGCGTGTTTGTGTGATCTACAGTGGTCCAATCTTCAAATACCAAACACCATTAGCTTTGTCTCGAAGAGACGCGTCTTTTGAGTGGTTACATGCCTATGTTGGTATTTGATTTGAATGAGATATGGCCATTTTGGCTAATTTCAAAAAATGCGTGTTTGTGTGATCTACAGTGGTCCAATCTTCAAATACCAAACACCATTAGCTTTGTCTCGAAGAGACGCGTCTTTTGAGTGGCTACATGCCTATGTTGGTATTTGATTTGAATGAGATATGGCCATTTTGGCTAATTTCAAAGCATGGGTGTTTGCGTGAGCTACAGTGGTCCAATCTTTAAATACCAAACACCGTTGGCTTTGTCTTAAATAGACGCGTCTTTTGAGTGGTTACAGGCCTATGTTGGTATTTGATTTGACGGAGATATGGCCATTTTGGCTAATTTCAAAAAATGCGTGTTCGCGTGATCTACAGTGGTCCAATCTTCAAATACCAAACACCATTAGCTTTGTCTCGAAGAGGCGCGTCTTTTGAGTGGTTACATGCCTATGTTGGTATTTGATTTGAATGAGATATGGCCATTTTGGCTAATTTCAAAAAATGCGTGTTTGTGTGATCTACAGTGGTCCAATCTTCAAATACCAAACACCATTAGCTTTGTCTCGAAGAGACGCGTCTTTTGAGTTGTTATATGCCTATGTTGGTATTTGATTTGACGGAGATATGGCTATTTTGACAAATTTCAAAAAATGCGTGTTTGTGTGATCTACAGTGGTCCAATCTTCAAATACCAAACACCATTAGCTTTGTCTCGAAGAGACGCGTCTTTTGAGTTGTTATATGCCTATGTTGGTATTTGATTTGACGGAGATATGGCTATTTTGACAAATTTCAAAAAATGCGTGTTCGCGTGATCTACAGTGGTCCAATCTTCAAATACCAAACACCATTAGCTTTGTCTCGAAGAGGCGCGTCTTTTGAGTTGTTATATGCCTATGTTGGTATTTGATTTGACGGAGATATGGCTATTTTGACAAATTTCAAAAAATGCGTGTTCGCGTGATCTACAGTGGTCCAATCTTCAAATACCAAACACCATTAGCTTTGTCTCGAAGAGACGCGTCTTTTGAGTTGTTATATGCCTATGTTGGTATTTGATTTGACGGAGATATGGCTATTTTGACAAATTTCAAAAAATGCGTGTTTGTGTGATCTACAGTGGTCCAATCTTCAAATACCAAACACCATTAGCTTTGTCTCGAAGAGGCGCGTCTTTTGAGTTGTTATATGCCTATGTTGGTATTTGATTTGACGGAGATATGGCTATTTTGACAAATTTCAAAAAATGCGTGTTCGCGTGATCTACAGTGGTCCAATCTTCAAATACCAAACACCATTAGCTTTGTCTCGAAGAGGCGCGTCTTTTGAGTTGTTATATGCCTATGTTGGTATTTGATTTGACGGAGATATGGCTATTTTGACAAATTTCAAAAAATGCGTGTTCGCGTGATCTACAGTGGTCCAATCTTCAAATACCAAACACCATTAGCTTTGTCTCGAAGAGACGCGTCTTTTGAGTTGTTATATGCCTATGTTGGTATTTGATTTGACGGAGATATGGCTATTTTGACAAATTTCAAAAAATGCGTGTTTGTGTGATCTACAGTGGTCCAATCTTCAAATACCAAACACCATTAGCTTTGTCTCGAAGAGACGCGTCTTTTGAGTGGTTACATGCCTATGTTGGTATTTGATTTGAATGAGATATGGCCATTTTGGCTAATTTCAAAAAATGCGTGTTTGTGTGATCTACAGTGGTCCAATCTTCAAATACCAAACACCATTAGCTTTGTCTCGAAGAGACGCGTCTTTTGAGTGGCTACATGCCTATGTTGGTATTTGATTTGAATGAGATATGGCCATTTTGGCTAATTTCAAAGCATGGGTGTTTGCGTGAGCTACAGTGGTCCAATCTTTAAATACCAAACACCGTTGGCTTTGTCTTAAATAGACGCGTCTTTTGAGTGGTTACAGGCCTATGTTGGTATTTGATTTGACGGAGATATGGCCATTTTGGCTAATTTCAAAAAATGCGTGTTCGCGTGATCTACAGTGGTCCAATCTTCAAATACCAAACACCATTAGCTTTGTCTCGAAGAGACGCGTCTTTTGAGTGGCTACATGCCTATGTTGGTATTTGATTTGAATGAGATATGGCCGTTTTGGCTAATTTCAAAGCATGGGTGTTTGCGTGAGCTACAGTGGTCCAATCTTTAAATACCAAACACCGTTGGCTTTGTCTTAAATAGACGCGTCTTTTGAGTGGTTACAGGCCTATGTTGGTATTTGATTTGACGGAGATATGGCTATTTTGGCAAATTTCAAAGAATGTGTGTTTGCGTGAGCTACAGTTGTCCAATCTTCAAATACCAAACACCATTTGCTTTGTCTCAAAAAGACGCGTCTTTTGAGTGGTTACAGGCCTCTGTTGGTATTTGATTTGAATGAGATATGGCCATTTTGCCTAATTTCAAAAAATGCGTGTTTGTGTGAGCTACAGTGGTCCAATCTTCAAATACTAAACACCGTTGGCTTTATCTCGAAGAGACGCGTCTTTTGAGTGGCTACATGCCTATGTTGGTATTTGATTTGACGGAGATATGGCTATTTTGACAAATTTCAAAAAATGCGTGTTCGCGTGATCTACAGTGGTCCAATCTTCAAATACCAAACACCATTAGCTTTGTCTCGAAGAGACGCGTCTTTTGAGTGGTTACATGCCTATGTTGGTATTTGATTTGAATGAGATATGGCCATTTTGGCTAATTTCAAAAAATGCGTGTTTGTGTGATCTACAGTGGTCCAATCTTCAAATACCAAACACCATTAGCTTTGTCTCGAAGAGACGCGTCTTTTGAGTGGTTACATGCCTATGTTGGTATTTGATTTGAATGAGATATGGCCATTTTGGCTAATTTCAAAAAATGCGTGTTTGTGTGATCTACAGTGGTCCAATCTTCAAATACCAAACACCATTAGCTTTGTCTCGAAGAGACGCGTCTTTTGAGTGGCTACATGCCTATGTTGGTATTTGATTTGAATGAGATATGGCCATTTTGGCTAATTTCAAAGCATGGGTGTTTGCGTGAGCTACAGTGGTCCAATCTTTAAATACCAAACACCGTTGGCTTTGTCTTAAATAGACGCGTCTTTTGAGTGGTTACAGGCCTATGTTGGTATTTGATTTGACGGAGATATGGCCATTTTGGCTAATTTCAAAAAATGCGTGTTCGCGTGATCTACAGTGGTCCAATCTTCAAATACCAAACACCATTAGCTTTGTCTCGAAGAGGCGCGTCTTTTGAGTGGTTACATGCCTATGTTGGTATTTGATTTGAATGAGATATGGCCATTTTGGCTAATTTCAAAAAATGCGTGTTCGCGTGATCTACAGTGGTCCAATCTTCAAATACCAAACACCATTAGCTTTGTCTCGAAGAGACGCGTCTTTTGAGTTGTTATATGCCTATGTTGGTATTTGATTTGACGGAGATATGGCTATTTTGACAAATTTCAAAAAATGCGTGTTTGTGTGATCTACAGTGGTCCAATCTTCAAATACCAAACACCATTAGCTTTGTCTCGAAGAGACGCGTCTTTTGAGTTGTTATATGCCTATGTTGGTATTTGATTTGACGGAGATATGGCTATTTTGACAAATTTCAAAAAATGCGTGTTTGTGTGATCTACAGTGGTCCAATCTTCAAATACCAAACACCATTAGCTTTGTCTCGAAGAGACGCGTCTTTTGAGTTGTTATATGCCTATGTTGGTATTTGATTTGACGGAGATATGGCTATTTTGACAAATTTCAAAAAATGCGTGTTCGCGTGATCTACAGTGGTCCAATCTTCAAATACCAAACACCATTAGCTTTGTCTCGAAGAGGCGCGTCTTTTGAGTTGTTATATGCCTATGTTGGTATTTGATTTGACGGAGATATGGCTATTTTGACAAATTTCAAAAAATGCGTGTTTGTGTGATCTACAGTGGTCCAATCTTCAAATACCAAACACCATTAGCTTTGTCTCGAAGAGGCGCGTCTTTTGAGTTGTTATATGCCTATGTTGGTATTTGATTTGACGGAGATATGGCTATTTTGACAAATTTCAAAAAATGCGTGTTCGCGTGATCTACAGTGGTCCAATCTTCAAATACCAAACACCATTAGCTTTGTCTCGAAGAGGCGCGTCTTTTGAGTTGTTATATGCCTATGTTGGTATTTGATTTGACGGAGATATGGCTATTTTGACAAATTTCAAAAAATGCGTGTTCGCGTGATCTACAGTGGTCCAATCTTCAAATACCAAACACCATTAGCTTTGTCTCGAAGAGACGCGTCTTTTGAGTTGTTATATGCCTATGTTGGTATTTGATTTGACGGAGATATGGCTATTTTGACAAATTTCAAAAAATGCGTGTTTGTGTGATCTACAGTGGTCCAATCTTCAAATACCAAACACCATTAGCTTTGTCTCGAAGAGACGCGTCTTTTGAGTTGTTATATGCCTATGTTGGTATTTGATTTGACGGAGATATGGCTATTTTGACAAATTTCAAAAAATGCGTGTTTGTGTGATCTACAGTGGTCCAATCTTCAAATACCAAACACCATTAGCTTTGTCTCGAAGAGACGCGTCTTTTGAGTTGTTATATGCCTATGTTGGTATTTGATTTGACGGAGATATGGCTATTTTGACAAATTTCAAAAAATGCGTGTTCGCGTGATCTACAGTGGTCCAATCTTCAAATACCAAACACCATTAGCTTTGTCTCGAAGAGACGCGTCTTTTGAGTGGTTACATGCCTATGTTGGTATTTGATTTGAATGAGATATGGCCATTTTGGCTAATTTCAAAGAATGCGTGTTTGTGTGATCTACAGTGGTCCAATCTTCAAATACCAAACACCATTAGGTTTGTCTCGAAGAGACGCGTCTTTTGAGTGGTTACATGCCTATGTTGGTATTTGATTTGAATGAGATATGGCCATTTTGGCTAATTTCAAAGAATGCGTGTTTGTGTGATCTACAGTGGTCCAATCTTCAAATACCAAACACCATTAGGTTTGTCTCGAAGAGACGCGTCTTTTGAGTGGTTACATGCCTATGTTGGTATTTGATTTGAATGAGATATGGCCATTTTGGCTAATTTCAAAAAATGCGTGTTTGTGTGATCTACAGTGGTCCAATCTTCAAATACCAAACACCATTAGCTTTGTCTCGAAGAGACGCGTCTTTTGAGTGGTTACATGCCTATGTTGGTATTTGATTTGAATGAGATATGGCCATTTTGGCTAATTTCAAAAAATGCGTGTTTGTGTGATCTACAGTGGTCCAATCTTCAAATACCAAACACCATTAGCTTTATCTCGAAGAGACGCGTCTTTTGAGTAGTACATGCCTATGTTGGTATTTGATTTGAATGAGATATGGCCATTTTGGCTAATTTCAAAAAATGCGTGTTTGTGTGAGCTACAGTGGTCCAATCTTCAAATACTAAACACCGTTGGCTTTCTCTCGAAGAGACGCGTCTTTTGAGTTGTATATGCCTATGTTGGTATTTGATTTGACGGAGATATGGCCATTTTGGCTAATTTCAAAAAATGCGTGTTCGCGTGATCTACAGTGGTCCAATCTTCAAATACCAAACACCATTAGCTTTGTCTCGAAGAGGCGCGTCTTTTGAGTGGTTACATGACTATGTTGGTATTTGATTTGAATGAGATATGGCCATTTTGGCTAATTTCAAAAAATGCGTGTTTGTGTGATCTACAGTGGTCCAATCTTCAAATACCAAACACCATTAGCTTTATCTCGAAGAGACGCGTCTTTTGAGTAGTACATGCCTATGTTGGTATTTGATTTGAATGAGATATGGCCATTTTGGCTAATTTCAAAAAATGCGTGTTTGTGTGAGCTACAGTGGTCCAATCTTCAAATACTAAACACCGTTGGCTTTCTCTCGAAGAGACGCGTCTTTTGAGTTGTATATGCCTATGTTGGTATTTGATTTGACGGAGATATGGCCATTTTGGCTAATTTCAAAAAATGCGTGTTCGCGTGATCTACAGTGGTCCAATCTTCAAATACCAAACACCATTAGCTTTGTCTCGAAGAGACGCGTCTTTTGAGTGGTTACATGCCTATGTTGGTATTTGATTTGAATGAGATATGGCCATTTTGGCTAATTTCAAAAAATGCGTGTTTGTGTGATCTACAGTGGTCCAATCTTCAAATACCAAACACCATTAGCTTTATCTCGACGAGACGCGTCTTTTGAGTAGTACATGCCTATGTTGGTATTTGATTTGAATGAGATATGGCCATTTTGGCTAATTTCAAAAAATGCGTGTTTGTGTGAGCTACAGTGGTCCAATCTTCAAATACTAAACACCGTTGGCTTTCTCTCGAAGAGACGCGTCTTTTGAGTTGTATATGCCTATGTTGGTATTTGATTTGACGGAGATATGGCCATTTTGGCTAATTTCAAAAAATGCGTGTTCGCGTGATCTACAGTGGTCCAATCTTCAAATACCAAACACCATTAGCTTTGTCTCGAAGAGGCGCGTCTTTTGAGTGGTTACATGACTATGTTGGTATTTGATTTGAATGAGATATGGCCATTTTGGCTAATTTCAAAAAATGCGTGTTTGTGTGATCTACAGTGGTCCAATCTTCAAATACCAAACACCATTAGCTTTATCTCGAAGAGACGCGTCTTTTGAGTAGTACATGCCTATGTTGGTATTTGATTTGAATGAGATATGGCCATTTTGGCTAATTTCAAAAAATGCGTGTTTGTGTGAGCTACAGTGGTCCAATCTTCAAATACTAAACACCGTTGGCTTTCTCTCGAAGAGACGCGTCTTTTGAGTTGTATATGCCTATGTTGGTATTTGATTTGACGGAGATATGGCTATTTTGACAAATTTCAAAAAATGCGTGTTTGTGTGATCTACAGTGGTCCAATCTTCAAATACCAAACACCATTAGCTTTGTCTCGAAGAGACGCGTCTTTTGAGTGGTTACATGCCTATGTTGGTATTTGATTTGAATGAGATATGGCCATTTTGGCTAATTTCAAAAAATGCGTGTTTGTGTGATCTACAGTGGTCCAATCTTCAAATACCAAACACCATTAGCTTTATCTCGAAGAGACGCGTCTTTTGAGTAGTACATGCCTATGTTGGTATTTGATTTGAATGAGATATGGCCATTTTGGCTAATTTCAAAAAATGCGTGTTTGTGTGAGCTACAGTGGTCCAATCTTCAAATACTAAACACCGTTGGCTTTCTCTCGAAGAGACGCGTCTTTTGAGTTGTATATGCCTATGTTGGTATTTGATTTGACGGAGATATGGCTATTTTGACAAATTTCAAAAAATGCGTGTTTGTGTGATCTACAGTGGTCCAATCTTCAAATACCAAACACCATTAGCTTTGTCTCGAAGAGACGCGTCTTTTGAGTGGTTACATGCCTATGTTGGTATTTGATTTGAATGAGATATGGCCATTTTGGCTAATTTCAAAAAATGCGTGTTTGTGTGATCTACAGTGGTCCAATCTTCAAATACCAAACACCATTAGCTTTATCTCGAAGAGACGCGTCTTTTGAGTAGTACATGCCTATGTTGGTATTTGATTTGAATGAGATATGGCCATTTTGGCTAATTTCAAAAAATGCGTGTTTGTGTGAGCTACAGTGGTCCAATCTTCAAATACTAAACACCGTTGGCTTTCTCTCGAAGAGACGCGTCTTTTGAGTTGTATATGCCTATGTTGGTATTTGATTTGACGGAGATATGGCTATTTTGACAAATTTCAAAAAATGCGTGTTTGTGTGATCTACAGTGGTCCAATCTTCAAATACCAAACACCATTAGCTTTGTCTCGAAGAGACGCGTCTTTTGAGTGGTTACATGCCTATGTTGGTATTTGATTTGAATGAGATATGGCCATTTTGGCTAATTTCAAAAAATGCGTGTTTGTGTGATCTACAGTGGTCCAATCTTCAAATACCAAACACCATTAGCTTTGTCTCGAAGAGACGCGTCTTTTGAGTGGCTACATGCCTATGTTGGTATTTGATTTGAATGAGATATGGCCATTTTGGCTAATTTCAAAGAATGTGTGTTTGCGTGAGCTACAGTTGTCCAATCTTCAAATACCAAACACCATTTGCTTTGTCTCAAAAAGACGCGTCTTTTGAGTGGTACATGCCTATGTTGGTATTTGATTTGAATGAGATATGGCCATTTTGGCTAATTTCAAAAAATGCGTGTTTGCGTGAGCTACAGTAGTCCAATCTTTAAATACCAAACACCGTTGGCTTTATCTCGAAAAGACGCGTCTTTTGAGTGGTTACATGCCTATGTTGGTATTTGATTTGACGGTGATATGGCTATTTTGACAAATTTCAAAAAATGTGTGTTCGCGTGATCTACAGTAGTCCAATCTTTAAATACCAAACACCGTTGGCTTTGTCTCGAAGAGACGCGTCTTTTGAGTGTTACATGCCTATGTTGGTATTTGATTTGACGGAGATATGGCTATTTTGACAAATTTCAAAAAATGTGTGTTCGCGTGATCTACAGTAGTCCAATCTTCAAATACCATTGGCTTTGTCTCGAAAAAAACGCGTCTTTTGAGTGGCTACATGCCTATGTTGGTATTTGATTTGAATGAGATATGGCCATTTTGGCTAATTTCAAAGCATGGGTGTTTGCGTGAGCTACAGTGGTCCAATCTTTAAATACCAAACACCGTTGGCTTTGTCTCGAAAAGACGCGTCGTTTGAGTGGTTACATGCCTATGTTGGTATTTGATTTGACGGAGATATTGCTATTTTGACAAATTTCAAAAAATTTGTGTTTGCGTGATCTACAGTGGTCCAATCTTTAAATACCAAACACCGCTGGCTTTGTCTCGAAAAAACGCGTCTTTTGAGTGGCTACATGCCTATGTTGGTATTTGATTTGAATAAGATATGGCCATTTTGGCTAATTTCAAAAAATGCGTTTTTGCGTGAGCTACAGTAGTCCAATCTTTAAATACCAAACACCGTTGGCTTTGTCTCCAATAGACGCGTCTTTTGAGTGGTTACACGCCTATGTTGGTATATGATTTGAGCCATTTTGGTAAATTTCAAAAAATGTGTGTTTGCGTGAGCTACAGTGGTCCAATCTTCAAATACCAAACACCATTGGCTTTGTCTCGAAGAGACGCTTCTTTGAGTGGTTACATGCTTATGTTGGTATTTAATTTATTAAAAATTACTCACATTACGATGTTAGGATCCTTGGAACGCCTTCCACCGCCGTGGAACCTACCTTAATAAGTCTGCGTTGTTCGCTTGTAAATCCACTCCCACGTTGGTCCAGTCCATTGTCCTAGCTGCTCGCACATGCAGCTCTTCGACCATTCGTTCCTCGGCGATCCTTCTCTGCAGTAGGGTAGCATCATTTTAATCCATCAGATCAGTGCAATAAAGCATAGCGGGCGTATATTGCTAACACGAACATCTGAAAATTTATGTTCAAAATTACAACACAAATTATTAAAAACGTATTGGAAGAAAACTAAAACTGCTACATGTTAATGTCATATTTAAAACTGAATATTTAAGGCACAAAAGTGTTAAATTTAGAAAATAATAATTAAAGACATTGTTTATAACTGTTTAACTTAATTTGTGACCACTCTGTAGATGACGAAAAGACGAAAAAGGTCTGCTTAAAAACAATGAAGTTGTAATCAGTTAAAATATGATTTCTATAAACGCGACCAATTTTGCAAAACTGAAGTTGATTGGTTTTATCTTTGATTAAGGGTATAGTCAATGGTTTTATTGACTTTTCATAATAATCAGTGCCCAGGATGACTAAATTGATTAATTTATTAATATTTAAGATACTGAACAAAACATAGTTTATGTTTTGTGGTTTTGTTAACTTGAACTAATTTATAATTTCTGTAATATTTTGACTATTCGCACTTGGCAGGATACCTTTTCAAAAACGAAATTACTTGCTACGCCACTGCTTTGTATGGGCTCTAGCGTAATAGTTTCAGTTGTTTGCTAAATCCGGCGCTGCTATGATGAGCCAGAATTACAACATGCAACAGTCTATTAATTTTTTTGTTGGTAAGATTCACAGTAGTTGCAGTAAAATATTAAAATTCTGTACCTGAGCATTACTCATACCTTAGTAATTTTTCAAACTTTTATTCGAAAGGGGCACGTTCTTTTCTTCTAACTATTCTAGATCTTTGCATTTTTTTTTCTACAAAAGGTGCAATAGAAAATCACAAAAAAATTCTCGTTGAAAGTTCAATCAAAATCAAGTTGCCACGAAGGTCTGAGTGAGGCCCATAGGTACGAAAATAGTGCATACAAACTTTGTGGGTAAGTTCTACACACCAAAGCAATAAAAAGAGTTTCTGTAGACATCAATCCGGAAACGATTCGTCAGGGAGTTGCAGCTTCCGGAAGAAGCAAGAGGAACTGTTCCCATTTCTGAAGGCTGTAACTTCGTAACGAAGAGTTTTCGGAACCATGTTTATCGAAACTTTTCATTGTTTTTCTGTGCAGAACTTGACTTCAAAGTTTTTGCAAATAATTTCGGCATATTAAAAAACCGCCTAGCCCTTCATGGCAACTCGATTTTACAAAAACATTGAACTATCTCGAAAACTGTAGATTTATCGAATTTCAACAAAGGTGCCTTTTTTATGAATTTTTCTGTGAAGAATAAGATTTTATAGATGAAACTTCAAAAATTGTCAAGATCTAAAATATTAAGACGAAAATGTTACGTGACCCCCCCATATAAGTTAACCTCCGGTTGAAACAGGAGCAGTCATATTCATTGTTTCGGGGGGAAAGGGCTACAGCGAGTCAAATTTCAAATACTTTGTGAAAATGCACCACACACAATTTTTTTATTTAAAAGTGGTGTGGCATTTTGCAGACGAGCGTGAACAACACTATTTAAATTTAAACAATTTTTTTATTTGCTAGCAAAAGTTGGCTAAAATTGTAAAAAAATAAGTTCCAGCTTGACTACGTTGAAGTTTTTGACTTTCATAGGCCAAACATAATCTTGCATATGCGCCAAATCAAGTGGGGTGCAAATGCATCCCAATTATGAAATTTGGTAATAGTGTTGGTAATTGCATAAACAGTTAGAATTTTTGTTTTTGTTTATGTGTTTTCTTAAAATTATTTTTTTATAAAAGTTACCTAGATGAAAATTAATATTTACTGAACAAAAGATTTTGTTTCCGATTACTAGTTTTTTTTTTCGTATTTGATTTAATTAGAACATGAAGTAAAAACACTCGAAGTGTAAAATTACAACATTTGAAAAATACAGCACCCTTCCATACAATTAACTAAATACCATTTACGTATTTCGATAGCAAAGCTATCATCATCAGTGGTAAACTGACACAGGCACAGTCAGTTTGCCACTGATGATGATAGCTTTTGCTGTCAAAATATGTTAATGGTATTTAGTTCCTTGTATGGAAGGGTGCTGTATTTTTCAAGTAGTTAGAACATCTTTCACAAACTGTGCTGTACACCATCAAATTTGTTGCAATCATGAATTGAATTCAATTTTGTGTACTGTTTTTATCTTTTTTGCTTATACAAAGGTAGCACACCAATCCTGAGATCTTGGAGGAGGTTGTTGATTTGGGCTACACCTCACCACAAAAAAAATTATAAAAATGTTTTAAAAAATTTGAATCAGTGTAGTAAATGTAAGAATATAGAATACCTTAAGAACAATAAATTCCGTTCCTAGCATGATTAAACTAGTAACTAACAATCTACATTGAAATAATACGCATGGGGTGCAGTTGCACCCCAGTTGGGCCTATAAAGGTTAATATATTATAGATAAACCAATTAATAATTTCCACAAGCATTTATTTTAGTCGTATACGTATTTCAACGTGTATACGTTATTATCAAAGACAAATTCAAAATAAACAGGTGGTTTTGTAGGAACAATAGAGCTTGATCGTGAGTATCTATATCTACAATAATTGTTCTATTTTGAAGTTATTATTACTAAAAGTTTAAAAACATAAACAAAAAAACTACAAATAATATTCTAAAAAACATTATTCTGTTATGCGGCGCGCCTACATTTAGCACCGACCGGGAACGCTTGGGAGAGGGGCATGGTCTCTATAGCTCCCTCCCCCTCTCATAATCGCCCCGTTGTTGAAATAGCTAATTTAAGAAGCAAGAAAAAAATAGTTTCATCATATCATTACTACAAACTGAAATAAAAAGTATGACCTGTTGTTTATTTAATTTCTTTTATATTTATAAATAATTGGTAGGGGTATTTAAAGCCAAGTTAACGCATAAATTTGTTACAGCTCTGATATCTACAAAAATCCAGAAAATTATATAAATTACAAAAAACAGAAATGAAATACGATACAAGAACATCGCACTATTACGTGATTAACTTTCATGCTTTCAACAATTATTGAACCAAATCAGCATTTTGCAAAAAACGAACAAAGGCACTTTATTTGAACTTGGACAAACACTATGGCTTTTTATATTTTCATAAATATTTTATATTTTAGGCTTATGTTTTTACTGTAACATCAAATTTAACATGCCGAGTTACGTAGCTGTAGAGGTTATATAGCTGAAGCCCCTTCCGAACGCTATAACTCCGCAATTTTTATGTATCGTACAAAAGTTGAACTAAATCATTTAAAATTTAAACATTCCTGCTTAATTTCACGCCAGACCTTTGAGAAACACCCTGTATGTTACTCAAAATAAATGAAACATGCTGTATTTTCTGAAAAAATAAACATTTTCACAGTTGCCTTACAACTGAAACCATGCCTCTGTAATAGAAGCATTTTCGAAACGTTACCAACAACAAATTAAATTTCTTACCTTAATACCTTAATACGCAGTGGAAGTCATAATACGGGCAAAGAAAGCATCAGTTTATTCTTCCAGGGTTACTTGGATTGGGATTCTTGCATATTTGGACAACCAAAAGAATTTCCTTCCTCCCGATTAAAACTGCAGAAGGAATCAATAAAATTAGGTACCGAAAACTATTATAAATCAAAGCAGATAAGTTTTAATTTAAATCTACTGCCGGTAAAGTTTTTGGTTAAGAACCTTGTTACAACTATGATATTTTAACATTTACCTGTTTTAAGATTTTCACAATTATCCTGAGAAGTGTTAGAATTTAAATGGGCGTTTTCCTTTAAAGTTTATAACATATAAACAATTCAACACAGCACTTTACATGTGAAACGTTCAAACACCATATAAGAAGTGATACGATGTAGGTACTAAATTCTCGGAACAAAGGAATTATATAAGTTGTGTGTATAATAAATTATGTCAGGCACGGCCAATGAAAAAAGCGGATTATGTTTATGTAACGCTTCCAACAGGTGTTTTGTTTTCAGGAAACTTCTTCAACTTTTATCTAACCTTATTAAAAGATGCGTTTTTACATCTAAGAAATAATATGCAAATTAGAGATGTGTATATTATTTAAAAATGAATTTTATTTTTCATAAATTCTGAATGAATCAGATAACGCTTTTACTTTTTATACTTCCAGTATAGGGAAGTATTGATTTCATGAAAATATTCTAAATAGAGATTTTGACGGAAATACATGTTTTGGAACTCCAGCTCTCTAGGTGGGTGGATGGTTGTGTAGGTGTGTGTGTGCGTCCCGTAACTTCCAAACGGGTGATCCGATTTCAATGGGCATTGGAATGTAGATCAAACGTTAATCGTTAAACAATGCGAAACCGTATTTTTTGAAACTATTTTTCGGGAAAAACGAATTCTGAACTAAAAAACAAAATCTGATAGGAAATCTTAGGGCAAACAAAATGTTTTTGTCCGGAACATTCTAGGTTCAAAATTGCAGCTGCTACACTTTTGTTTCTAAATTTGGGCTTAACCGAGTTTAACGCTTTATTATTCAAAAACGAAACTGACATGGCAAATCGGGATGCCTATCTGTTGGTATTTGATTTGACAGAGATATGGCTATTTTGGCAAATTTCATAAAATGTGTTTTTGCGTAAGCAACAGCGGTCCAATTGTCAAATACCAAACACCATTGACTTTGTCTTGAAAAGGCGCGTTTTTTAAGTGGTTATATTCCTATGTTGGTATTTGATTTGACGGATATATGGCTATTTGGGCAGGCGTAATTTGCGCCGAACTATACCTGCGTAAGCCTCTCATTAGTTCGCGAGCCCTAAGTATACCCGTAATTTGCGCCGATGTAACTTTCGAATGCGTAAATCCTACCTGTAAAATGCGCTGGATTGTTTGTTGTTAGCTTATAGATTATTTACCACCACATAATTAATATATTGATAATTTCAAATAAAACAAAGATTCAAAAAATAAAGTATGGGTATATTAAAAAACAAAAGTGAAAAATAAGTTATAATTACAATTAACAATAGAAAATATTATAATATTACACGTTATACAAAAAAGACATGCATTTGACATAATAAAATGTTTTTTGAGACAATTAATTTCAAAAGTAAGTTATAATTACAATTAAGAATAAAAAATACTACAATCTATACTTTGTACAAAAAAGAAATGCATTTGACAAAGTGCATTCTGCTTATATCACCATTCTTATACTCTGCAATTTTTGAATGCAATAAACTTTTACGGTTTCTTACATCTCTATTTTGCAATGATGCGGGTTCACCTAATTTCACACTTTGAATTTTAATGTATGTATCTGTTTGAAAATTATTTCAATGTTAACAAATACATAAACAGAGGGGTGAGTAGCATAGAAGTTAGAGTTAAGTAAATCTCGAATGAAACGATTCACAGGCGTTCGTTGTTCTTTCCATGCTATCGCTTGCTTCAGCCCAGATAGTTGGTGGAAATGTAGCGCCTTCGGTTATATAATTATCAATTAAATAATCGGCCAACTTAACTATTCTTGGATCATCTGGTTGGATGCTTGCAAAATCAAAAGCAAAGCAATCGCCCACTTCGTCTGGATTTAAAAATGGTATACCAAATAAGTATCGAATCCATTTACCCATGTCGCTTTCTTTATCTTTATATAGTACCACAAGCCCAAGTTCTTGAACTTTTCTAAACCAGGCCTGGGCCAAGTGAAACCTGCAGCCAATAATTTTTGCTTCCGACCAAACAGCTGTTACTGCATCATGAATTCCCTTCTCAAAATCGGATACTATAATTTTTGGATTTTAAATTGAATCCTAGTTCCAACGATTTGGTACACAAAAGCACAAATAATTTTTCGTAAGTTTTTTGTTTTTTATCAGGTAGTAGACAAAATGACAACAAAATATAGTGTCCACCTTGTAAAACATGCAGTGTAAACAACTGTTCCGTCCAAGTAGATATATTTTCGAAGAACCACACAAAAATTCCATATTACTTTTACATGAAAGCACCACAATTTCACTGGATTTGTCAACTATAAGCACAAATTTCTCACATTTAACAGTTGTTAAATTAATAGATTCTAAAATATCTATGGTAGCATTTCTTGTAGTAGGTAAAACATTGCCGTTCACTTTTCTTCTGGCGTTATATAAATTACGCTTAATATTATTAACGTCTTTGATCGTTAGTGAATCCAATGTGTTGCAATTATTTTTTAAAGTGGTATGGAGTATTTTAGACGGCCTTTCGGATATGTCATTAACAGCTTTCCTCTTTGCACTACTGTTGGCCACCTGTTAATACATATAGAGATGCGTTTTTAGATGTAATAACAAAATTGTGGCTCAATATTGTCATACAATTAAAGTAATTCCATACAATATTTGGTTAATTTTTAGCTTATATTTTAAACAGTTGACAAAATACATCTGACGATGAATTTAATTATTTTTTTGTAAATGACCGTGACAACCAAACTGTATAAACGGCAAAATTGTAGCTGTATAAAAATATAATAAATTGACTGATTTCGTATTATTAAATAATAATTACCTGTTTGTGTAGCGCCTTTATATCAGCAGCATGATTGTGTTCTTGCTTGCGTCTAGAAATTATGTTTTCCATTCCTAATGTATACAGGGATGCTGGGCAGGATTTCTTCGTACAGCGCCAAACAGTCTCACCACTTTTTAAAACATTCACTTTTCTAAACTTAAAAGAATCTATAACGAGCAATTGTACTCCACGGTTACTTGTGATAGCTTCTATTTTTGTGCTAATGGGGCTGCTTACAAACACCTACTAAGTTCTGTTTTATAATAAACATTATGATTTGTTATCAGTTTTAACCCCCCTTTTACACAGTTTCTAAAATTTTAGAAATGTGGATTGGTCTATGTCATTAAGGGTTGATAACGATGCTTATCGCTAATCTTCAGCAGTCGGCGCAAACTACGTTAGGGATTACTAAAGTTACAAAAGTCTTCGGCGCTACTTACGTATCAGATTAAAGAGCAAGTAAAATTTCTGCGCAAATTACCATCGCCGGGCTATTTAGCCAAATTTCAAAAATTTGTGTTTGCGTGAGCTACCGCTGTCCAATCTTCAAATACTTAACACCATTGGCTTTGTCTTGAAGAGGCGCGTCTTTTAAATGGTTACATGCTTATGTTGGTGTTTGATTTGACGGAGATATGGCTATTTTGGCAAATTTCAAAAATGTGTTTTGCCTGAGCTACAGCGGTCAATTGTCAAATACCAAAATCCATTGGCTTTGTCTTAAACAGGCGCGTCTTTTAAGTGGTTACATGCCTATGTTGGTATTGGATTTGACGGAGATATGGTTATTTTGGCAACTTTCAAAAAAATGTGTTTTTGCGTGAGCTACAGCGGTCCAATTGTCAAATACCAAACACCACTGGCTTTGTCTTGGCAAAGCGCGTTTGTTAAGTGGTTACATGCCTATGTTGGTATTTGATTTGACGGAGATATGGCTACTTTGGCAAATTTCAAAAAATGTGTTATTCCGTGAGCTAAAGCCGTTCAATTGTCAAATATCAAACACCATTGGTTTTGTCTTGAAAAGGTACATCTTTTAAGTGGTTACATGCCTATTTTGGTATTTGATTTGAAGGAGGTATGGCTCTTTTGGCAAATTTAAAGAAATGTGTTTTTGCGTGAGCTACAGCGGTCCAATCTTCAAATAGTAAACACCATTGGCTTTGTCTTGAAAAAGCGCGTCTTTTAAGTGGTTACATGGCTATGTTGGCGAGACAAAGCCAATGGTGTTTGGTATTTGACAATTGGATCGCTGTAGCTCACGCAAACTCACATTTTTGAAATTTGCCAAAATAGCTACATCTCCGTCAAATCAAAAACCAACATAGGCATGTAACCACTTAAAAGACGCGCCTTTTCAAGACAAAGCCAATGATGTTTATAATTCACTTTCTGTGACATTCTTAAAACAGCAACTTCAACGTTGTTGTTTCCTAGGTCATCAATGGAAATAACTTTTCCTACATAGTGATGAACTAGATTTTTCACTTTAAACTGAACCACATAATTTATGTTTCTACTTCTCCAACGTATTCACGAAGGCCTTCCTCTAAAATTTCAGGGGTGCGGTCAGCATATTTTCTTGTGCCACGTCTTCTTTGATATGTGCGGACCATTTTCTGCAAGAAATAACAAAGTTAATTTGTGACCCGAAGCTTCTTTGAACGTTTGAACATGTTCAAAGTAACCCCAAAATTATGGTCCAGGTGCTACATAAAAAAAAATTATAAATGAAAAGTTCGTTAAAATATTTTAACTTTCTTTAACATACCTTTGTTGGAACACTATACTGTTATAATAACTAAATTTTTAACACTGTAATGCAAGTTATTATCGCTACAACAATAAAAGTTTACACACCACAACAAACGTCACTTTTGCAGGTCAAGTAATTAAATATCCGTGTTGCCAACCCTACACCGAATATTTTAATACTAATACTGCTCCACCATCCTAAAACGTGTGATGAATTTAGTGAAAAACACTAGATGTCGCTAAACCTCGTAATTGCTTCACAATTATTCAAAATAATAAATTTTAAATTTTGTTCAAAGTAGCCACACGGGTTCAAAGTAACCCCATTCTACGGTATTGCAGTACAATTATTTTTAGTATGACCAACGCTGACATAAATAATTTACAAAAGTTGCAAAATAGAGCAATGAGGGTATTATCAGATTGTAATAGATATACAACAATTAGTGACATGTTAGAAAGCTTGAATTTCTTAAGCATTAAAGAATTATGGAAATTTAATGCTATGATGTTTATTTATAAGATTAGGTATTAATAATAAGCTGCTAAAATATTTAAGAGATAGTTTCATGAAAGTATCTGAAGTACATGATTATTTAACAAGGCAACAAGATTTTTTTTACATTACTAAGAAGAGTAGAGCTAAGTCCATGAACAGCATTTTACATAAAGGTGTAAAAATGTGGGCGACCCTAAACTGGGCACCGTCTACCTGATTTTTAATTTTACCTTCTACACTGGGCACTGGACTCCCGATTGGAAATTTTGTTTACAACTAAACTGGGCACTCTATGGGTTTAAGGAAAATCTTAAGTTTGCTTTCTTGCAAGTCATTAATAATAATTAAATCTTTTTAAAACTAATTTTTTTACATGAGAATTATTAGAATAAAACTACCATTAGGGTGAAGACTTGTTTTGTTAAATATAAAAAAACGTTTGTGCATAAATACCAACATTATATTTAGAATTAATTATATCTGCAAAAAAAACACAACTATATTTGTTATTTTTATCTGTAAAAATACCCCAAAGATTTTAAATAGTGTAGCGTACCTATTTCATTATACTGACTAATTTTTGTTCTTAGAAATTCATGTCGAAGTCTTGTTTTAGGATCCTTATCGCTAGTTGGTTGATAAATGTTTTATAATTTACCACGTATCAGTTTGAAAATTAAGTAGAACATTCACAAATATATACAGTGACGGGTGCGTTTTATAAAAATTGCTATTAAACCTGGAGTGAAAAGATTCACATGCAATTGTATTTCTATCTATGGTCGTACTTAAACTTGCCCAAAGAGGTGGAAAAAACAGAGCATCAGGAAAAAAGATGACCTGTCTGCTTATTTAACAATTTTACATTTTCTGGGCATTATTTGAGTTCCACATTGCTTCTGGATATTACTTTTTCTACCCCTACGGTCCACACTTTCGCCTTGCATGTTCTTATAGCACATCGCCAAACGATTCGTTGCTTTTTAACACTTTAACGAATGTAAACTTTCCATTATCTAGTAACAATATTCCTTTGCTCCGTTCACTAAGTTAAAAAGCTGGCTGCATCATAAACACGGGCAGGCATAAGCAATGATTACAGGAAAGTGAATGCTAAAATCAAATTTTCTAGTATTTATGGGAGTAAATTAAAGGTTCAAATTTACACAGTTTCCTATACATAAATCTGATTAGCTAGAGGCTCCAGATAACGTTAATGTCATGCAAAGATGACCGAGTGCTCAGTTTAGATAACTTTAAAAGGTGGAGGTAGTTGCGAAGATTAAGGGATTAAGAAAGTGCCCAGTTTATGCACGCCCAAAAATGTAAAATGAATTACCGGGATACGTAAAGGAAAGTTTATCTTTATATAGCTTAAAAAGTCAATAAAGAATTATATTATTACTTTCGGAGGTTTGGAATAGAAATAATTACTTATGTAATGTTATATATAGGTTCGTTCAGTTTATTGTCAATTTGGTTAGTTATGTTAGGTTTTTTTAAATCATATTATTGTTACTTTGGATGCTAATAACTTGTGAATTGTATGTTTAGTTAAGCTAACTGCCAATAAAGAATGTATAAATAACCTGAATGTTTCTGTGTAGATGTTTTTGTTGTTCTAGGCATATAGTTTGCTTTACTCCTGGTATTATAGTCATGTCTAGCACTCTGTGTAATATACGTCGACGCGACGTTTAAATGTTTTTCCACGCTACAGGCAAGGTAAATAGACGATACATCCATAGCTACAAAAGATGAAAATGGCCAATAACATTGGTTTACTTTTTGCCCTTGACTACGGAACTTAATAGTGTCATTTACATTCCTAGAATAATAATTAAAGCAACAAGGTACAGATTCCAATATTTTATTTCAAACAGAATACTAAAATGTTGATTTTAACTGTTCGTTGATATGGTAACAAGCACAGGCAACTTAGAATTATGGGTCTTTTAAAAAATAATTCCGATGACAGCAGTCAAAACGAACTTTTTCACGCTACCGGCAGTGTAAGTAGGCCTTACATCCATAGCTACAGGGATCGTAAGTGGCTGATAACATTCGTGTACCAGTTACCCTTGACGACGGAACTTAATAGTGTCACTTACGTTCCTAGGAAAATAATGTTGATTTTAACTGTTCGTTGATATGGTAACAAACACAGACAACTTAGAATAATGGAGCTTTTAAAAAATAATTCCGATGACAGCTGTCAAAACGAACTTTTAAAAATATGATTAAATTTCTACCTGTAGGCCTACTTACATTGCCGGTAGCGTGAAAAATTTAATAAGTAACACGGAACGTATCGACTAATAACATCCTCGGCAGGCGACAAGCTTCGGCTCCGCCTCAGCTCGTATTCGCCTACCTCGGATGTTATTACGTCCTTACATTCCTTGATACTTAAATAACTATTAAAAATATGATTAAATTTCTACCTCTAGCGTAAAAAATTTAATAAGTAACACGGAATGTATCTGTCGTAGTCTCATGGTGAAATACGTCATTTCGTGAAAAGCCTAGGCATTACATGAACTGCCGGCGTATCATGAAAATTCTTGTTTTTACACATACTGCCTAGGCTCTTTCGTCTCGGCGCATCGTATTTCGAGTTAGCTGTACACGATCTGTCGCAATTTAGAGATTGACGGTTCATGAACTAACTACCGGTGCACGGCAGATTGTGTTCAGTCACTTGTTGCTTATTTTTTGTTTTGTTTATTATGGAAGGAAAGAATGAAAAAGAATTGTTCAGTGATCACCTCAAGGAGTATTACGAAGCGAAGCCGAATAAACGACCGTATAAGGTCAGTCAATTAAACGAGGTTCGTATTTTTATGCAATTAAAATTAGAATTAATTTTGAGGTTAGGTAAAGATTAGATCGTGTACAGCTAACTCGAAATACGATGCGCCGAGACGAAACCGGCGTTTCACGAAGAGCCTAGGCAGTATGTGTAAAAACAAGAATTTTCATGATACGCCGGCAGTTCATGTAATGCCTAGGCTTTTCACGAAATGACGTATTTCACCATGAGACTACGACATATCGACTATTAACATTCTCGGCAGGCCACAAGCCACGGCTCATATTTACCTACCTCGAATGTTATTACGTCTTTACATTCCTTGTTACTTAAATAACTAATATGTGAATACTAATATAGTGCTGTGATATTATGACCACACTGGCGAAATATTGATAAAAAGATCAATTTTAATATATTTATTTGATTACCTTGGCATGACTCATTTCTAGTTCAGCAATTCTTTAATTTAAATTAAATAATTGAATTAAATAAAAATATAATAAAAACTTGGCGTGGTTTCACTTTGAAATTGTGAAATATTTATGTTAGTAATAAAACATGCATAATCTTGGGGGGAGGACTTCAAATTTGTAAAAAGTGTTGAATAAGTTAGTTTTATTTAATTGTTAAATTATATTTTTTAAATGTAGAATAAGTTAATTTGGAAATAAGATAGAAAAGAAATTTTAGTACTTTTAAAAGTAATCAAGTTGTTAAGATGTAAAAATTTAGTTTTAATGGTGGGAACTAGAGAAACGGGGAGCTGAAAAAAAAATAACATCGAAGTGAGGGGACGTAAATTGGAAACGCTCCTAGAAAATTGTAAAAAGTTGTGTAAAATAATATTTTACTATTAATTAAAAGTTTTTGCCTGTTAATAAAACAGTGTATTTATTGAAGTCAAGTGTAATAAAGCTTAGTTCAACGACAGAAAAAGGTAAAAGAAAATTTTAAATATAAAACAATTGTGTGACATTGAAAGCTGGAATACATACAAGTTACTAGGGTAACATAATTCTTCGACTAACCTGAAAAGGATAAAAATTATTAATTATGTCAAACAAAATTGGCAATTGAAATCAAGACTGAAGATTAAGACGACCGACGCGACGTAAGCAGAAGACCATAGCGATAAAGAAGAGAAGGACGACCTACATAGAGTGGAAGATCTACAGAAATTAAGGTACTGTGTGTTAAAAAAGAAAAGTGAGTGACATAAATAAAACTTTGTTATATAAATTAATTTTCTTTGTCATAATTGTTTAGTATAAATTGTAAAAGATTGTGCATGAAAGTTTAACATCATTTTAAAAGAAAGAACTTAAATCTTGCTATTTAAAGGGGAAGCCACGTTTTGTCTTATACAAGTAAGAGAACCCTGAGAATTATAAAAGAGTACTCAAGCCGAGGTTATAAAATAGATCCATTTGTAATAAAGTTTGTGTAAATCATTAATTTCCACAAGTGTGGGGTATTACATAGCATCTATTTATGGCGCCCAACGTGGGGCTGATAGACAACCAGGTGAGGTAAGGTAAGGTCAGATAAGGAAAAATGCTAGGATATGGAAACTAGAAGTAGGAAATCAAAAAGGGAAGAAAATATGAGTGAATTAATGGAAAGTGTAGATAGTGGAGAAGTAGAGGGGAGAAATAATAGTGAGGAAGTAGAAATAGATAAAGTTGAGGAATTGGTTAATGAAAGAGAGGATAATAGGAACTTAGAACAGAACGAAAAAAAAGAAATGATTTCTGGGGTAGAGTCAGATGACGAAGATGAGGAAATTTCCTTGAAAGATTTGATGAAATTTCTAAAAGTTACAAGTAGGAAACAGGAAGCTATGAATAGGGATATGAAAATCAGTTTCAAAGCTAGTATTAATGAGTTAGGTATGAAGTTGGAGAAAAAAATGGAGGAAAATAATAAAGAACTTGAGAAAAAGATTGGTTGGGTAAATAGGAGATGCGAAGATGAGAATACAGAAATTAGAAAGGAGATGTTAGAAATGTGTGGTAAAGTGAAGGAGGAAAATAGTGTTGAAATAGGAATAAAAATAGATGAATGTGAGAGTAGGTTAGATGATAAAATAAAAACGATAACTACAGATATATGGGAAAATAAAGAAATTTATGAAAGCAACATAATTGATTTAGAAAATGGACAACAGAGTTTAATTAATAAAGTAGAAGTAAATAAAGAGGTTAAAAGTAGAATGGGTGAAGCAAGAGTAAGGAATGCTGGTGTATTTGTCAATCCAGGGAAAACGAGAGCATATTTGATAGTAGAGGGGAGGTTATGTAAAAATATGAAAGATTTAAAGCGGTATGTAACAAATACAGTATTTATACAACAGATATCAAAATATTTCCATAAGGAGTATGGAGATATAGGAATTAGAAAGTAGGAGTTAATATTTCGGGAAACGTATTAATAATACGTACATCTAAATTTAATGTAGGAGATCAGGTCATCATAAAACATTTAAGGGTAGCAAATAAAAGAATTAATATGAGTGCGAGTTTAAATTTTAACAAAATATTAGTACATTACATGCATTAAATTTTGTTTAAATTTAGAGGGGAATTTATGCTGTGATATTATGACCACACTGGCGAAATATTGATAAAAAGATCAATTTTAATATATTTATTTGATTACCTTGGCATGACTCATTTCTAGTTCAGGAATTCTTTAATTTAAATTAAATAATTGAATTAAATAAAAATATAATAAAAACTTGGCGTGGTTTCACTTTGAAATTGTGAAATATTTATGTTAGTAATAAAACATGCATAATCTTGGGGGGAGGACTTCAAATTTGTAAAAAGTGTTGAATAAGTTAGTTTTATTTAATTGTTAAATTATATTTTTTAAATGTAGAATAAGTTAATTTGGAAATAAGATAGAAAAGAAATTTTAGTACTTTTAAAAGTAATCAAGTTGTTAAGATGTAAAAATTTAGTTTTAATGGTGGGAACTAGAGAAACGGGGAGCTGAAAAAAAAAATAACATCGAAGTGAGGGGACGTAAATTGGAAACGCTCCTAGAAAATTGTAAAAAGTTGTGTAAAATAATATTTTACTATTAATTAAAAGTTTTTGCCTGTTAATAAAACAGTGTATTTATTGAAGTCAAGTGTAATAAAGCTTAGTTCAACGACAGAAAAAGGTAAAAGAAAATTTTAAATATAAAACAATTGTGTGACATTGAAAGCTGGAATACATACAAGTTACTAGGGTAACATAATTCTTCGACTAACCTGAAAAGGATAAAAATTATTAATTATGTCAAACAAAATTGGCAATTGAAATCAAGACTGAAGATTAAGACGACCGACGCGACGTAAGCAGAAGACCATAGCGATAAAGAAGAGAAGGACGACCTACATAGAGTGGAAGATCTACAGAAATTAAGGTACTGTGTGTTAAAAAAGAAAAGTGAGTGACATAAATAAAACTTTGTTATATAAATTAATTTTCTTTGTCATAATTGTTTAGTATAAATTGTAAAAGATTGTGCATGAAAGTTTAACATCATTTTAAAAGAAAGAACTTAAATCTTGCTATTTAAAGGGGAAGCCACGTTTTGTCTTATACAAGTAAGAGAACCCTGAGAATTATAAAAGAGTACTCAAGCCGAGGTTATAAAATAGATCCATTTGTAATAAAGTTTGTGTAAATCATTAATTTCCACAAGTGTGGGGTATTACATAGCAATAGATTTTTTTTAAAGTTGTCGAATAGTAAAAAGTTTAGCTTCAGTAGATATTATTTATATGATCAATAATTTCTGTGCAGTTTACAAGTTACAGATATGACAGTTAGCAATTCCATCCCAATCTATTATGCCGTATCCAATTATTAATTGAACTAGAACAAAATAGACTAGTTTAATTGTATTTAGTTTCAAAATATTTTTCAGTAATTCAAATTTATAAATGGTTTTCCTTATTTTTACAACTAGCTCATCAACATGACATTTTCATTTTAGATTAGAATCAATATAAATACCTAAATATTTTATTTTATTTGTGGCAGAGATTTAAGTGAGCATTTATATTCCACAGAAAAAACTGTTTTAAAAAAATTGACAATAGCTTATAAATGATCACACCAAATAACTCTCAGACTGTTTTAAAGATTATCTTTTTGACGCGATCTAACGTGGCAGTGTGCTTACTCAAACAATATTTTGATAAAGAAAGATTTGCATTAATAATAAATATAACCATCAATTAGCATGTACCTACCTAACTATTATTTTATTTATATCACACAAGAGATTACAGTTAAATATGATATATTTTTGTTAAATTTCACAATTTTGCCACTCCTCTGATACTAGTAATATTATTTATCAAACTTATTTTGCTTGATTTGTAAGTTAAGGATAACTCTTAGTTAATTCATTTACTTTTTTATTCTCAGAAAACGGACTTAAGTTTTGCTGATTACTTCCACTCAGTTTTCCTAAACTTTCGGTGCTATCATCATCAATAAATTTACTAATTCTGTTAAACACGTTTGGACTTTCATTCGAGACGTTGAAATTAGATACCCCAGGATCAACGCTTGTATTTTCTGAACGTTGCAGTTCGTTTTTGACTGGGTTCATGTGCGAAAGATCTAAGACTTCGGCAGCTTGGTTTTCAGTTAGCCAATCCTTAACCTTATTAGTGGAATCCCTAGCAGAGTCTGAAAAGTTCTTTTCAAAACGGCTTGTTTTTGGAACTACACTGTTGTTGGGAACATAAGTTGCTGCGGTTTCTCGTCGATTAGTTGCTGGTCTGTGGTCATTATTTGAACCAAGTCGAGCTTGATATTGTAAATTTAGCTTTCTGTAAGTGCCTTTTATTTGAGTGTGTGTCTGAAACAAATAAGAAATTTCAAAGGTACTCGTTCAGAAAAAATATTTTAAACTAAAGCTGTCTTTTCTTGTTTAAGTTACAAAAACTAAACTTGATGATTATTGTTCTTAATTTTCAAAACTGCTAATTTTGTTGTTCTGTTTATATTTATTATTTTTGCAACAATTTGAAAAAAATAGACAGAAGTTGCCAACTTAACTTTTACCTCTTTATTCCAGTAACAAAATAATACTGCAACCATTATCCCTTGAAGGGCTTGTATAGAATAGCTCACGTAGTAAAAGATATCCCCAGCTTTGCATGAATCATTGTCCACTATATTCCTGTTTGCTGTTAATATAAATGGCACACCAAATAGTGGGATCAGAAAGGACATAGCCTTTAGAGTGGATCTGAAGGAAAATTAAATTTTATTCGCAGCTGTTTGTAAAAACAGTGACAATTTATGCACAATATATTACAAAACGGGTAATACTAATGCGTTGATGAATGAAAATCGTAAGCATATTGACAATGTGAATTGGATAAGTATTAATTAATTTCTGGTGTCTTTCTGAAATACAGAAGCTATAGAAATAAATTGAAGACAACAGTAAATAATTTTTGTTAAAACGTTAAACGCTTACCAATTTCAGAATAGCCTTTAATCCGATGTTATGTGAAATCACTTCTGGTTTTGTAAGAATAATGAATTAATGATTATTGTTTACAACCGTAGGCAAAACATTTTCAACAATAATCGAATGGGTATTCTAAACTTAGCATATTTGCAGATTATGGTCCTTGTTCCTTTCTAGCGCCGGTTAGGTTCCTAATGTGAAACTTGAAAAGTGTGTTTCTTCTAAACATTGATTACTTAAATTCGTTTATAAATATTCCTCAGTATACTATGTCTTTTAAATAATTTTTAAATCCAGTTAATACTAGTAAACAATATCATTATCATTATATTATTAAAAGTCTGAAGATCTTTTTGACCATCTTACAAACACCATAACAAATTTAGCTTTCTGAAAACACTTGTTTAAGGCATTTGTATTTTATCACTTTATCAGTGTTGTACTCTCCTAGGCTCTCTCTAGAAGTACACTTAGTTTAAAGCGAATGGTAAGAATAGTATCCTATAAACTATACTGCCAAAATGTTAGGTAATATTTTAAAAACGAAGCAGCAGTACGAACATACTCTGTAGAAATATTTGAAATTGTTATAATAATAAATTTGGCTGAAAACAATGTGTTGTAGGTATTTCCTTGTAATAATTTTACTTAGGTCATAAACATTATTTTGTTATTATAATTTTTTGACCTTTTCCTTACAGTATATACAAGTCTCCGTAACAAGCTTTCACTAATAAAAACTAATAAATCTGCTTCAAAACTGTTGCATTGTTAAGTAACCTATTAAAATCGTAAGCCAAAAGTGAGTTCAAATAAATCATAAATACCATCAAAAAAATTTTAACAGTACAATATGCTTACGTGGAAGCCTTCTTAAGTATTGAATCGTAAGATATTCCATTAGCAATTAAAATGTACGTGTACTTTGTATGTTGAGCACTGATATTCTGCCTCAGTTTGCATAGAAGGGTTCGAATTATGTCGATTAGCAGAATGATATTGATGCTCAAAATTGCAATTCGGAATCCATCTGGTATCCATTGGTACCACGAACTGTCCACCATCCAGCAGAATTCATCTGCCTCGATTGCCACTAAGATTGTCCATATTGTTGTTGGTAACAAGGAGAGAACTGTACATTAAAAAATTTTAAGCAATTAGAATTTCTGTTTGGCAACGAGTACATTATTTTTCAAGCAAGCTTTGTTGTTAATTGTTATTTAGCAAGGGTACTTGTACATGTTTTAAAATCAATGATGTTGTTTTAAATGGTAATACATTACACTGCGATTTTATGATTATAGTTTCTTGTTACCTGCAGTTACTGCGTACATTATATAAACATTGGGATCTGCACTGAATATCCTGACGATAAGTTTGTGTAAATAAAATCCATCCATCAACATACAAGCATAAATTGCATTAGCAGCAACACTGCTAAAATAAGCTAATATTCTGCAACCAACGCCATTTTCAATTAAAACATCGTTAGATTCTTTGCTGGATTTTAATGAGTCCAATATGACCAGTTCTTTCGACATTATGGTAAAAATATTTCTCAGAATGCAAGCAATCAGCAAATTTCTATGTAAGTTCACCCGCAGAATTCTTAAATTCTTATAACTTGTGAATATTACCACCGCAGGAAAGCTCAAAGCGATAGATACATATAAAACTGTGACATGAAAAGTATGGCGCCTCCTGTATACAGGAGCTGTAGCACAGGTGCTGTAATCGGTTTGTTGGTTCCATGTTCCATTACGGAAGCACTCTTTTTGACTATACACTAAAACACAAGAGAAGCAAAATCATAGTAAACAATATTTTCGTGTGAGATTTTTTAATTATTAAAAAATGTATTTTCCTTTTCATACCCAAACATTTATAAAATGTACTTAATTTAAACCCGTCTTCTCCTAGAATTACTGGGTAGTTATTCGGTCGGAAGCCTTTAGTACCCGAATTTTCTATTTGAGAATTTTTCTTTTGTAAGTTATGAGATATTGTTACCTCTTTTACAGTTAACGAATTTATTTTGTTATCTTAAGTTAGTTATAAAAGGGTATTCTTGATAGCTGTCATTTAATCAGCTGCCTATGCTTACAGGTTTAATAATTGGTGACCGAGTGATATTGCAATAGTTTAAAGAGAAGTTCATCAACCATTTAATTTAACAGATGGTGATAAATAACTAAATTATCTATAATAAAGCTTATGTTACTTATAAAATTTTCCAGATACTGTTATCTGTGACGTCATAAAAAATGGGTTAATTATGAACATAAATTATTAGCAACGGAAATATTTATTGCAATTGCGGCTTGCGCGCCAGCTTTTGTGCATATGAATATTTTTTAGTTCTATATTTTACTAAAAAAATAGCAACGAAAAGTCACAATAAAGAAAAAGATGAAAAAATGAACATGCAAAAACAAAATCAAGAATATTATGTAGTGTACTACAATAAATACGAAATCTTAAAGGTGTTTTTAGAGTTAATAGTTCTTCATAGGTAATATGCTTTAAAGAAACGGGTTTTTCGTTCAAAATACGTGAACATTAATGATAAAGCAAAAACGGAACTAATTTAGTACAACGATGTGAATCTAAAGCTCAAAGTAGAAATGATTATCTAATTTACACACCAAAGTTAATACTTTTCGACGACAGATCGTGTATTAAAGCTTTTGTTTGGTATAGGTTATACGTACAAATGCATGGAGCATCGTTTGATGAACTAGTATAATCAGGACAAGCTGTCTCGCTAATGGAATCGCTTTTTGCCGGAAGAAAACAACTCCAAGCATCCCACGTAGCAGGGCACGGGTAATCCTGCGCTGTAAATTTAAATTACAGTTTTGGAATTATCTAAGAGCTATAGTTTACCTTACTTGGAAATATGTTATCGTTACTCATTTTGTGTATACAGCATGCTTCTCCATTTTTAGCGCAACTTTCCCACTTTCTAAACAGCATATCGGTTTTAAATGAGCTTGCAATAATTTCAGAATACGCTGGATCTGTATAATCGAACCCAAACGGTTTACCATCGTGGGTCTATAAATTCAAGTAATATTTAAGATTAGTTATGTATAGCTACTTGAAAACTGAAAGAACTAATCATCTTCATCTAATTAAATCCCAATTTACTTTAACAATAACTAAACAAACTTACTAAACCAAATGGTATTGTGTAGGTAACATTTTCAACTTCTAGTTCTTGTGACGTTATTCGCAATTTCTTTATGAACCAATCTTTAGGATTATAGTTATAACATTCTGCTCCTACTTTCCAATTCCAATATGACATTGGAAACAAACCATGATCTCGATATCTGCACAGTTTTGAACTCTGAAATAATTTATCAATTTTATATTTACGAGTGATCAATACACAACAAAATTTAAATTTATGGCTGTTTCTTTTTTCGGCTAATACTGACAAACTAGATGAAACAGTGACTGAACTACTAATTAGAATTGAGTTAAATCATAGTTTAAACATTGCTTATCTATGCAATTTTATAATTTTAATTAAATTCAGCTCTATGTTACACTCGGGGATGCGTATTCTTGCTATATTTTTTGTTTAAAATTTAAATAGCGTGGTTATTTTATATTATTTACATTTTTCAACATCTATGGAGTTTGGCTTGACTAAAATATAGAGGAACACAACCAGATTGGTACGATTATGCTATATTTAATTGTGAATTAGTTTGGAAATGTTTAAAAAGTTTAAAATATAATAAGTTTAGGCTTACTTGATCAGGGATGAAGACAAAAGAAAGAGGAATGTTAGTTGGTGATGGCTCGTCCTGAAAACAGAGACAAGATTTTTGATTCTCTAAGAGCTATAGCTCTTAGGGAAACAAAAATTTGTTATAACAAAACGAATAGAAATATTTTCAATCATTTTGGAAGTATTTAAAATTAAGATAGTGTAAAAGCGCCCAGTGGTGTGTTTTGGAAATAATCTAACCAGAGAAAAGGAAGTATATCATTCAACAGTTATCGAGTTAAGGATACCAACAGTAATTGTGAAAAAACAAAGATAAGTGTCTGTTTAAGAAAAGTAGAATTTTAAAATTGCTTGATTCAATATAAACTAATATAATTTGAAATTGACATTTTAACAAATACCCTGTAACGTGATATTTGGTTGTGTTTCTGTTTTTTATTTATTTTATCCCAGTTTTCCTAAAGCTGTATAACGACCCTGAGATTAAAAAAATTCATTAAAAGTAGAGTTCGACATTTTAGATCATATTATAAATAAAGCTAATTGTGAGATGCAAACATTCTAAAATTGTCTTCAATATGTTAGCAATATTTATTAGAAAATATAATTTCGGTAATTAAAGTTTTATATACAGAGGTAGCTGAACTTTTGTAACACCATGTTGATTATTAATAGCTTAATTACTGGAAGGAAGACAATATCGAAGATTACTGGTTTATTACTGATTTAAGATATCATTGCGATTTGTTCTAAAGTAGGTAAATTCAAAATTATTCAAATCAGTTGTAAATGTGCTACATAAATTTTCATCGTTGGCTTTTTTAACGCTCTTCATTATGTTAATCACATGTTCTGTTTGTTTAGTAATGATTAGGCAGTCACCACAAAAAAAGTTATATGTACATACGTAGAAAAAGCTTTAGTAATTACTAATTAATAAGAGTAAAAGTTTTTTAAAAAAACTATTAATATTATTTAATAATGTGTAACTCATCGATGTTTCGAGGAAGAAAAAATTAAGTAGGTATTTCCTGTATGTCTACAACATACGATCGTATCCATACATTGGTATAAATTAATCAGAAATCTCATACTCATGATAAATGTAAAGAATTGCACTTACATAAGTTTTTTGGTTTACATAACCTCGACCTCGTAGACGAAATTCTTCGGGTACAGGTAATTCAAAATAACTAAAATCAAAGTTTGAATCGTCCTTTGTTTTTATGAATTTCTCCACGTTCCCCTATAAGTAAACCACTAATTTAAAACAAAGACTTCGGTAATATTTTAACCATAATCTTACTTCATTCGATTCCACAATTATAATAACACTTAAAAACAGTAAACTCGGAAAGTTCCACATTATCCAATTTTTGATTTTGTCGGAATAATCACTAATGGCACAAAAATGTAAAACAGCTCATGACCCTTTCTTGTCAACTATTCCCTAAGTGTTTTTTTGTTCCTGTAAACACTGCCTTCGTAAGGCGCAATTGTCATTTGTCGATTAATTTGATATTTGATCGCTGATATGCTACCTATCTATTTGTTATCAATTAACAAAAGTCATTGAAGTATGTAGAAAACTAGATAAGACGAATTTGCTCGATGACGAACACGACGATTGTTCAAATTGCGATAACGTTTGATGTGGAAGTGCTTACTTATAACAGGTTTATAAGAACATTCTTCTTAGGTATCTATACTAACTGAACACATTCAGAATAAAGGTTTTGTTTTATGTGAAGTACTCTTCAATAAATGTTGTTGTAGCTGCTTCTTGAATTTTAATTTTCAATAAACTTAAAAACACAATATTAGCTCAAAACTGCTCAACGTATTAAAAAATAGATCAATACAAATCATAAATTTTGTACAATTTTATAGTCGGAAATAAAAAATACATAATTAAATTAATAAAAGCCCAATTGTGTACATACGAATATATCAATTATATCTAAGCACTAAAAGGATAAAGAATAAAGGTTGAACAAGATTTGCAACAAAGTCGTTTGAAACTTCTTAACTTGCAATATTTCAATAAAGTAGGCAGAGAACAATATTTTGATTTGTCTTCGGCACAGCGTTTTTTCTTACTTCCTTTACAAAGAGGGTTGTTTTGACTCCTGTATGAACCTTTGCATACTCTACGTTGAACTGTTGGATGAATTCCACATGTGTAGAAGGTTTCTCCCTCCGGTGGTGGACAGTGGGTACTTCTTGTTGATACTCCTGAACCACACAAAGCAGAGCACTGAAAATAAATTAATCAGCTTTAGTATATATAGACTTTATTCTAGCTACATAGTATCTGTAACACTGTGTTGACTATTATTCAAACTGCAATATTGCTAAAACGGTTTTAAGTATTTATTTATGTTTAAGAAAAATGTACCTATTGTTACAAATGCTGATTCCTTACCAAAAAAAGTTATTGAAAAATTTTATTAACTAAAGAATTACTGCAAATTTTTTAATTAATGTTCCTTGAAAATAGAAACTATTTGTCTTCTACCCTCAAGATTATACTTACTCAATGATTTGTTGCAAACCAAAATTTAAGTCGATTATTCAACGGATATTACAAGAGCCAATAAAATGCTTCCATTTTCTACATTAGCCAATCCAAAAAAACTGTATTCGAAAACTCAACGTGTAGAATTTTCACTATCACATTAAATAATTAAGCAACCGCTTGTCAGCTACTGACAGTTTTGCAATATTAATAATTATTATTTTGTAAATAAAGCTAATTAAAGTTGATAAATAAAATAATATTGTTGAATAATCTTTCCAAACACCAATCGTGACAAGAATTTTTTTGAAAATGATTTGTCATTTCCATACAAATTAGTGCAAATTTTACTCAACAAAATCACCTTGAAATTTTTGAGCAGATTTTGTTTTGTAAAATTTTGACGCAATTTCCATAGAAACGAAAAATCATTCTCAAAAAAATCTCGAAACTTGTTGTGTTAGCTGTGATAATGTTTTTCAAATAGAAAGCCTGTGTTTTAAGCAAACAAGTACAATTTCTCTTATCAATATTGTTTTGATATAGTAAGTAGGTGCACAATAAGTGTTTTTCAAAAATAGCATGTTAACAACATCTCAAATAATACTGTGATGATTAACAAATTTGATAAGCTGTTTTATAATTTGTCATAACGTATTCTAATACAATTACAACATTTGCATATCAATCCTCAGTGACGGCACTAAAAAAATTTGTTTATGAGCGGCCGGGGGGGGGGGGTCAAGTTTAAGTTAGGAGGGGGGGCACTTAAAAATCAGATGTACTAACAATTTTCTAACTATTTTAATCAAAAATACGACTTGTAGTTAAGTTAGAGAATATCATTGTAGTTTTATTTGCATAATTATGTATATGTATGTATGTATCAAATGAGACACAAATTTTTTTCCCGGACAACTTAGAATACAAAATGTTTTTTATTGGACAAAATAAAATACAAAATGTGGTTTTTATTGGACAATTTAAAATGCCCTCTCGCTTCTGTCAACTGAATTAAGACCAACTTAATAATATTAATTTATATTTAACTAAAATTGTAAATTTGGCGTTTTGATTTGATGTTGATTGTGGGGGTGTAAGCATAACAAGAGAACTATTTTATCAAATTTTAGCAATGTTCGCTACCCTAAACAAAAGCTTAGTTTGATATTCTGCATTTCAGCGGTTTCTAGCTTACCCAAGTTTATAAAAACCAAAATTGGGTTTTAATATCGCATTTTACTATAACAAATAAACATTCTTTAAAAATAATTATCGGGTGTAGACTGTAGTTCATCAACTCCAGCAAAAATATAAATAGTTTTGATAAACTTAAACTACTGTATTTTTCTTAAACATGTTAATGATTTGATGGCGTCATCAAACTTATAAGGTGCTATGAAGGGGGGCACAGTTAAATTCTGGAGTAGCCCATCTCCCCGTGGTCTCGCTACTGTCAATTTTGTTAGATGATTTATTTTTCAAATGACTATAGCAGAAGTATCACGTTATTTGATTCTTTATGTAGGCAAAGTTGTTCCATGTTAACACTAAAAATCTTGTTCTATGCAAATGCTTAATTTACAATCTATTCTAAGATTTTTTTTTAAATTGGAGTTCAAGAATTATAGAGTCCGTGTAACGAACTGAGATGAGTGTAACTATTGATAAAGGAAGAAATTACGTGACTTAGAGAACCCACGAAGAAGTAGAAGACAGTTTCTGCTTTAGACCCTTACAAATAATTCACATGTTACTCTGCAGTTGAGGCTTGTTCCTCTCTTTTTCTTTCACTTATCATAATGTGATTTGATTGCTCATTGGAAAACTTTTGATTTTTCTCAAATTGTCTGACAAATAAAAGCATTGCTGAACTTTAACACGTGCCTTGAATAACTTTTACCATTAACGTACCCAACTTTAGGTATAATTTTTATTTTTGTTTTGAAGAACTGTACCAAACATAACAGCAAAATAACTGTACCTGAGACCATTCTCCATATTCCCAGTAAGAGGGACACGGAATCCTATAGCAAGGTCTAACGCTGATAGGTCGAAGTCCAGCACATTTTGTCGGACTAACCATAAACCTCCACGGTTTGTCTAACTTGGAGCCATTATTTGCGCTAGCTATTACATTCATTACTAATTGCGGAACGCAATAAAGTTCTCGTGATTGAGTACCATAAGAACCGCAAGTTACACTGCAATGCTCCCATTCTCCAGTTATCCAGTGGAAGTTACAACTGAAACATTTATTATCTAAATCTTAATTTCAGAACAAACGTCAGTGTTTGCTTACCTGTAATTATTACAAATTTCTGTAGGTAAGGTAGGTTTAAGAGTTAAGGAACAGAATTTTCGGCGAACGATCTTATTATTTTGTCCATCCCAACAGGCGATAGTTTTTTGACGACGGCCCCCTCCACAGCTGGCAGAACATGGACCCCAACCGCCCAACACCCAATTGAAACGAGTTAAAGCATTTAGTGAATTTATGTGAACGTAATATTCGGAATTGAGAGAGATATTTAGACTCAAATTAACTTCACTTTTGGGAGTATAAAGCTAAAAAATGATTAATCAAGTTTAATTAGATAGTTTTAAAAAGAAACATCGTATTTTACTTTACTGGAATGAGAAGATTTGTGCAAATCTGATATTCCCAATATAGCTTTAAAAAAATTATTGTTTAGTACATAAATTTTTGTTATAAAAAATAATGAAAGATTAAAGTAACCTTAAAAGACCAAAGAGATAATTTATTCAATTTTCAACAAATTGCTAATTTATTTTAATATATTTATATAACATCAAATGCTAAACAAGTAGAAACTTTTAAATTAATTTTAGCGGGTCGTGAGCTTGAAGTGGGGTAACTTTTAGATAAATTGACTGGGTAAACTTCATAATTAGTCGATTAGCTTTAATGCGGTTGTAAACTTTTCTGACGAGAAAAATTTTTATTTAAATCTTACCAAAACCACCATTTCAACTAACAACGGTCCATTAGCCCAAAGCCTATGACTACCCTTAAATTTTTTGTAGTAAAACTTTGTTCCTTCTATGATTTCCGCATGAACACCTGAACTTGGAATTGGTATAGCGTACTTCTTTTTCATTCTATTTTTTAATATGAAAGCAGCAGTTGGATTGTCAATAAATAGCATGCTTATATTTGCCTCCACTACAATCTGTCTGGCAAGTCTTGGTATTACTGCAACTCTACTGACTTCTATAGAACAAAAATTCGTTTTATTAAATTCAGAGTTAATGCAGTAAGCACAGACCCTTTTTAATTTGCTTCCGGTAAACGGATATAACGTTGGAGCACTCGGAATTATTTCCTCCACAGATCCCGCACGCGTCTTCCTTCACTTTAGAATGTAATTGGCCGTCGCAGCCTAAGGGTTGGCACACTCCCTACCAAACAATTAAATGCTTGAAATTGTTAAATAAAATTTAATAGTGTACCTGTATGCAAATGTCGCTGATATTTTCATACGAACATAGAGTGCCATCGATTAGGTTTTCCCCTGTTACGAATAATTCCCTTGTTTCTTTGCTCATACATATTAATTGACATTTCATTTCCACTTAAAAAATAAATCGATATTAATTGATTTATAAAAAAAACTAGAATCGCGTAAATTTATTAATTTGCCTTTATAAAAGTGGCCATGTATTTAAAATCCTGTGGTCATTACACTGAAGCGTGTACAGTGAAGAGCCGTTTATCTTTTCAGTGTGCCTTAAAACGTGTTTGTGGTAAAAACTAACTACACCAATAAAAGTTGAGAAACTTAATATTGATGTGAAGATTTTACCAGAAAGAGCCTACAACATTTAACAGTTTTCAAGACAAGAACAGACACAAATTTCGACGGTGTAGGTATCTAATATATGTATCAAGAAAGGCACGCTGCCGCTGCAGTAGAATACTAATTTCACCAACACAAAATCTTTCTGATTAACCATAATGAAATACTATAATTAAAATTACCTAACCTAACCAAAACAAATGTGAAACTGCTTGAATATCCATAATAAACAAATGCTACGTATTATGAGATTTGCTTTGATTATAATTATTACCCTTATCATACTCATTCACAAAATAAAGTTTAAATTCCTTTTGTGCTACTGTCATGCAGCTTTTTAGGTTTAATATTTTTTTGGTGCTCGAAAAAACTGCTCAATGATGAACTAAACAGCTGATTATCTAAAGCGTTAATTTGGAATCTCTCGAATCTATAAATTTAATATGTGTTTTTTTTGCAGTAGCCGCTGTACCCTTCTGGTGTTTTACAGAGCACTAACCAACAGAAGCGGCTGCCGTTACCAGCAGCGGCTTTTATAGAATTTCAAAAACTTCTTGAGCTACGAATTACACAACTTAAGTAAAGCCACCAAACCTATTGTATATCACAGCCCCAGGGTCACAAATTTTACCAACTGAGCTAGGTCCGGTATTTGTTATAAATTAGGATTAACAAATTTATTTTAGATAAACTTACTATGGTCACTTTCATAAGGCAACCATGTCAAATTAGCCCTCCGATCCATTATTTTCAAAATGCTCACAATATTCTGACATTGTTGAGCTCTCAAATCAGCAATTGGTTCAGGACAAAGATTAATATTACAAATTTTCCATTCTTCTGTCGCTCCAAAGCATTGGTTGCCCCCGTAGGACGGTCTAAACATAATCAAATTGTCTCGTCAGTAACAATTCCGTAACAAAATTCCTATAATATCGTACGGTGGGTTATCACAGAGTCGAGTCCGAAATTGTACTCCTCTTCCGCATGACCTGGAACAGGATCCCCAAGAACTCCATTCACCCCAACCACCATCCTGAGGATTATGCAAGACCGGAGGAACCCCAAATCGCAACTTGTCCACTGGCTCGCAATATCCGTTTATACACCACTGCAAAGAATTTCAATATTGGTAGGGGATACAGCAATTTATACTGGCAATTAAGGTAAAGCCTAAGAACGGCTAATTAAATATCTGGGCGCTTATTTTCGTCGATTTTAGACATGTTTATTGAAAATAGGAAATTGTGCACGAATACTCCAGGGTTTTACATAATGATAAATGAAAGATACTTACGACATGATGAATAAAATTAGTAAATTCTACTAAAATTCATGACTGATATTTACTATTGATTATCTAATAATTAACTTTTAAAAAAAAAGGGAACCGACTTCAAATAAAAACACAAAAGTGACATAAGTTAACTAAAAAGCAAAAAATAAATGTTTTTTTTTTATACAACAGTTTAATACTTATTTGTTGTTCCGTTTAATGTAATTAAGAAATTGATGTTTATTATATAATTATTAATTGTTTTATAATTTTGAAGTCGGTGCCAAGTAAAACATAAAAATTATATACCTTGCGGAAATAATAACAAATTAGATTCGAATTTTTATGTTTTACTTGGCACCGACTTCAAAATTATAAAACAATTAATAATTATATAATAAACAGCAATTTCTTAATTACATTAAACGGAACAACAAATAAGTATTAAACTGTTGTATAAAAAAAAACATTTATTTTTTGCTTTTTAGTTAACTTATGTCACTTTTGTGTTTTTATTTGAAGTCGGTTCCCTTTTTTTTTAAAAGTTAATTATTTTACAATTTTAAGTGATGTGTAGACCTAGTAAGGATGCTTCTCGAATGAGGAAATGACGGCTAGTTGAAACGGAAGATGAAATACGGAAACACTAAAAAGTCGGTTAAAAAAATAGATTTTGAGGAGTATCTTCGAAGTTCAAGCTCCAATACCAATGAAATTATAATGGGACCACCTTGGAACTATACTGAACCCAACACCAAAAAATCATTAAAATCAGTTCATAAACAAAAAAGTTATGCCCGAACATACATTAAAAAAAAAAAAAAAACATATATACAGACGAATTGAGAACCTCCTCCTTTTTTTGAAGTCGGTTAAAAATAGAACTATATATAAAAAAAAACTTTTTAAGACGTTGTTACGCAAAACAGTATAAAATGCCAAAAGTATATTAGTTCTTGTCTGATTGATGATAATGATCTTATATCGATATTTTTAGTACTTATATCTATGAGAATTTTATGTGCCTTTCAAAGAACTCAAAATTCTTAAACGAATTTAAAACGGTTTCATACATGTGCTGATAGAAAAAGAATAATTTTCTCTAAACTATTTCTAAAATTCAAGCAAACATACACATTTACAGCAAACTAATTAGTGCTTTGTGTTACAAAATATTTAAACAGCAAAGTTTATATAAAGCAAATTATGGAGAATTAATAAAAATTCGTTGAAATTTTTCTGTTAGAAATACGAGCTAGTATATATTACATTTAAACCCACTCTCAGGATAAAAACTATTACAATACTGTATAGCTTGCTGGTACTGAATAATTATGTAAACTACTGTTATATTTAAAGTATACACATTCGATTATAATTTTTTTTTTCTAAAATCTCTAATGTGTAAAACTTTTCGATTAAATTAAAATAATCCAATTATGCCTACGGAACCGAATGTTTGAGCGCGGCCGTTTGGTGTAGGACCGTTTCGGCGTAGATTTAGGCGCAGGGTTGTTTCGGCGCAATAGTACTTTATAGTCGTTTATTTTGTAGAAAATTTAGTGATTGTATTATAATCGTTGAACTATCCAATTTGATTAACAAATTGTTAAATAAGTATCATCATCATTTGGGTTTTACTGCAAATATTAAAATTTTTTGGAAAGAAAAAAAAATTTAGTTAGAGAAACTGTTAATTTTACTAATTATTTATGTCGAAATTCTGAATCTCGTGTTAAATGTTAATAAGTAATTGAGTCCTTACTGATCAAATAATGTTCTTTCTCACACCGAAACGTTCCTGCGCCAAAAGGCCTCTGCGCACAACCGTCTCTGCGGCTTAATCGCCTCGCGCCTAGGCGCCCCTGCGTATAAACTTCCCTGCGCCCAGACGTTTCTTCGCACAAACTTCCCTGCGCCCAGACGGTTGCGCCCAATTGTTCTAGACCGTTATACCTACGTACACATATACAGCAGTAATCGTTCCTTACAACTTTGAAGCAATTTTATTTACTTAATTTGTTTAGAATTAAAAATAGTGGTTAAGTAACTGACATCGTAATAGAAAATGTTTCTGTTTTATAAAGAAGATAGCTGATTATCGTTTCATTGTGATTTAATATTAGGGATACTATTACGTAAGAGAGGGTTGTACAAACCTAGCTGCTGTTTTACGTTACACCAAAACCAAAAACAATAATTGTTGAAGCTACTTTCTTAAAAAAAATTGACAAATACATAACAATATTTAATCTTAACCGTTTTCAATTTTTGCAATAAAATCTTAAACGAATGTACTGTACAATTACGACAAGATTCAGATAAGTTACAAACCCAAATTAAAAAAGAAACGACACCTTAAAATACTTACTTTATCAAACCCACACTCTGTTCCTTCTAAAGGAGGTCCTTTCTTAGTTTTGCAAACCAATGGAGATTTTATGTGACCACACCACAAATGCGAGCAGGGTTCGATAATGTCGAAAGCTCTACATAGCTGAAACCTGAAACAAACGACTTTGTTCTACATAATTTCAATAACAGTGTCACAGCCAAGTCATTCAAGTTCAAGTTTAATTAATCAATATATTCCCAGTAGTTCAGGTAGTTTGCGCATAAATCCATCATACCCTTCTCCGAACTCCATGCGACATTGCTCGTCCATGCTGAAAGCCGCGTCTATAGTTGCATTTAGCACGGTCTCTCCCATTCCAGGTGGTGAATTTTGTAAACAGGTCCATTTACTGAAAAGGTTAAACTGGGGTAAATATAAGGCAATATACAAATTGGCTTTTGCCACATACCTCGATTTCGTTCTAAATTCGTTTCTGGAACATTCTGACCAGGTAAATTTATGAAATGTTGCCGAAACCATTGGAGCCATTACGCTCCCTTCTAAGGCTTCGTCTCGACAGTCATTGCCTAACTTTTTATCACCATCATGACTTAGTCCTAAGCTGTAATGATTAAATACACGATTATATTGTTATGCTAATTATTTAGATACGTTGTTTATGTATGTTTCGCTCTAAATTACAAATTCTTCGCTGAACTAAAAGTAATAAATTACTTTCTAATTCTATTTTAACCAGCAGTTTCATCAAAGACTATCGCGACAATGAAATCTTCAGAACTGCCCTGTCCAATTACAATATACCTCTTGATTTGTAAATACAGCCCTTTGTCAATCTACCCTCTTAAAACCAAGAACCGAAATCATAAAGCTTAAGATAAAGGCCTTGTGGACTGTGGAGTGGAGGCCACTAAATAAACTCGTTAACCTATCTCCCTACCGAAAATTCATTAAATATGCAAATCTCAAAAGGATATTGCGGAAACGAATCTCGTTATTTAATTTTAAAGATCGCACGTCGAAATTAATCAAGATTTGTCAAAACATACGCAGCGTCAGTTTTCATTTAAAATTTAGAAACTCTTTCGTAAATATCACCAAAATAAACCTACAAATTTTGAAAAAATAACAGCACAGCATATTTCAAAATTAATTAATGCATATAATTTGTTGTCCTACTTTTTGAAGATAGTATGCAACAACAGAAACAATGACATGTGTGCGCACATTACAACGAAACAAATTGATAATTATAACCTGAATAATTTATAGTTCCCGGAACAAAAACTATGAGTACCCGCAGTCTGACCTACCTACGTTAAAAAGCTTATTTTAATATTCATGACGGAAAAGAAACATTTATATATTGGGTAATGTCGAAACCGACTATTCTCTGTACTACGAGGAATCTTCTTATCGTAAAGGTAATGTAATAATTAGATAAAGCCTCTCATATGATCAGTAATATCACAGCCTATTTTTTTTATTTGTTATTATTTTTGATCAATTTTTGCTGCTAAGACTAAATAAATGCCAATGTTTACCCAACGCATTTCAACAAATTCTTCGGAGGCCGTGCACCGCCACTCAAACGTGTGTGCTAGTTATACATTAGCGCTGGCTTATAGCACAGCTTTTAAAAAAATCTAGTAAAAGATGAGATAGCATAAAACATTTAGAGATTCAAATACAGGCTGATACCAACGTATCAACGGTGATGCAGTAATATGTACAATTGTCTCAAAACCTAGAGGACGGTGGTTTGGTACCTGACAATGTTAATAAAATACAGACAGTGAGTAAATGAATTTGTTGATGTGCTGTCTTTTAAAAAAGATGTTTAACATTAAAAATTTCTACCCCGCTGAAGACATGGCGAAAAATTCCAAATGTGATGGTCTATTCTTTATCTGTCGGTTATAAGCTTTAGCAGCAGAGACCAGACCGACAATAAATAAACATATTAAAAAAGAATCCAATCTGCAATTTATGTTCTACTGATTTTTTCGTTATTTGCAGTTAAACTAATTAAACTCTTTGATGGTTCTGAATAACGATGATACCTGCATGGAAATCTTTCATAAATCTGCTGAATAACTCTATACAGGCTGAGTCAAGCTATACGCCTTTTTTTTAGTGAGTTTATTATTAAGAACATATTAAAAATTTTTGGTGTGTATATGTTTCGAAGGGTGCTCTACAACCTGACGCAGTCAGTTTTTTGATTGGACGTCAAATATCAAAATAGCGATTTTCAACTGTTTATTTTTAAATGGAACGGTACCACTTTTTTTGGCTTAAACGATGCTGTATGATGTTTACAATATGATCCTTACTGAATTTTTCCCAATTTTTACGATTCAGCCGTAAAATAAGCATTTATTATGTTAGTCTAGTAGGCCGAGACCTACGGAACTTTGATGTATTTGTACAAAACGATTTAATGGTTGTCAGTAGGTATGCATAGTGAAATCATTATTTTAATAAACATAAAAAAAACAGAAACTCAGGTATTTAGATTACATTAAATAATAGTTACTTCAATAATAGGATAACATCGAATGAAAACTATAAGATTATAAACTAAACAAAATTTAAATAAAAAACTAATTAGTTTTTATCTAACAAGAAACTCGAAGAACTGGAAATGTTTACTTACAAGCACTTGTTTCATCACTAGACTAACATAATGAATGCTTATTTTACGGCTGAATCGTAAAAATTGTGAAAAATTCGGTAAGGATCATATTGTAAACATCATACAGCATCGTTTAAGCCAAAAAAGTCGTACCGTTCCATTTAACAATAAACAGTTGAAAATCGCTATTTTGACATTTGACGTCCAATCAAAAAATTGACTGCGCCAGGTTGTAGAGCACCCTTCGAAACATATGCACACCAAAAATTTTTAATATATTCCTAATAATACACTCACTAAAAAACGGCGTATAGCTTGACTCAGCCTGTATATAAGCTGTACAACGTTTAATAAAACAATTTTCGTTCTTACATGTGAGCCATTTCATGTGCTATAATAAACGCGCTAGTAAGTCCTTCATCCCTGTTTAAAGCACAACTACGTTTAGGATCGCAGGCGCCTCCAACAGGAGCATATCCCGAAGGTCCCCCTATGTCTGATCTAGTTAACCAAACAGCAACATCATGATGATTTTCTCCGGGTGCCATAGATACATGCAATCTTCTATTCCAAGCGTTAACGTTTTCCAATGACTTTTTGGCGTTTCCTGGACGTACTACTGTTTGTTTCTTATTTTCGTACAGGAGCAAGCGAGATATAACTAGTTGCATGTTTGCCTCCAGCGATGAGTCTTGGTAAATTGCGCTTACCTTAAAACAAACATTACGAGAGAGTTCTGAGAATGTTTCTGTTTGACTCGAGTTTGTTTGAAAAGCTATTTAAGTTTTAATCCCTTAACCTGATTTAGTACGAAATTTATTGTTGTAAGGCGATTAAATTTGAAAACTCATCAAAAGTTCCAGGAAAAACGCGGTAAATATATTAGTTAAAATGTTGATACTTTGCACTTACAATGTTCATTAGGGCGAGGACGTATTGCTCAACTCTATCATGGCCGTGAAATGCAATTACGGTTTGATCGACTGCAACTGCAATTTCCAGCCAACGGGTTGGTCTCATAGATGACGAGATTCCCCTTCCATGCCCTCCTAGAAAGTCCATTGCAGTTAAATAAATGAACAGACATATTTTTGGAACAATAATGCTTACCTGAATTCTTACTGGCTACAAATTATAGTTCATTTAGAAATACAAATGTAGATATGAGCACAATAATTCTTATTTTTGTAAAATAGTTAGAAATTAAAAACACTTTATTTCCTCTAACTTTTTGAATTAGCTATAAATATTGCAATTAATTTTATAACCATGTTATTTAATGTCCCGTTTGGTCCAATTTTAAATTTAATCGCAACATACTACAGTAAATTATAAATTTTAACAGTTTATAAATAATATTCAAATTTAAAAACAAATATGTAGCATTCGCACGTTATCGAATAATCCCAAAACAAGGGAAACACCACAGTTGTTCAGTATTCTACAGATAAAGCACGGAGGCGAGATATAAATGCCTTTTTTCCGGTTAAGTCACGTTTACGAGAATTACATGAACGTATTCTGGAGCTCTAACACCCAAGGGGTGGACGATTATTGCGTTTTCAATTTCCAACTTCAATAACATTATTTCAGCATAGGTATACTAGTGAGATATTAATCCAAGTCGAAACTGGATATAACGATTACAGCCAACGTTTTATTGGACATTCACTTTTAATGCAAACAAAAAGTTTTTCGTACCATTCTACATATTTCTAAAACTACAAACTTTTGGATGGTGTTTAAGACATTTGAGTCATTTGGGTTTATTATTATTATTATTTTGATTTTGAGTTATCTCAGGATTCTTCTTCTTGGAAATATTTTCGGTGGGGCCTTAGCCAATCACCGGAAAATGTGATGTTGTTTTTATATTGAGTCTTGAAAGATATTAAGAGTTTTTCGTACTATTCTACATGTTTCTAAAATTACAGACTTTTGAATGGTGTTTAAGACATTTGAGTCATTTGGATTTATTTTTTCCAAATTTTTTATTATTATTATTATTATTATTATTATTATTACTATTATTCTTATTCTTATTATTATTATTATTGTCTTTATTACTAGAGAAAGAAATTGATACGTTTTAAAGAGTTACAAAAAATGTGATCCGAAACAATAGATTTATCAGTTGTTAAACCACCGCCGCTTAGTTGCGAATTTTAAATCTTACTAATTTTTACTGGGAAGGTCAATCGAATTCTGAATTTAATTTTATTGACAGGACCTAGGAATGTGTCAGTAGTTTAATATTTAATTAACACTGTGGGATAAGAATTAAACAGTGTATTATTTTATGGTTCAAAGCTTAAAATTTTTTAGATGCATTTGAGCTCTTTTCTCTACTTCCGTCTTTAAAATGCCATTTATCGAATATGTTTCCATGACGCTAAGTGACCTTTTAAACACACCTCGACAAGCCGTGACTTTGTGCGCTTTAGTCACGGGCTGAAGTTAGCTCTAGGTTTTTTAATCGCAAAAGTCAATTGAAAATCAACTGAAAATCAAGTTAGTCCTCACTTGTCATCAATCTGTCAAAATAATTAATATTGCTTAAGATAATAAAATAATTTCCAAATTTTAATATTCTTGTGTTGGTCGTAGAAAAAGTATAGTATGCAATTCGTTTTAGAAACTTTTCTAGATAATCTAAGTTGCAAGCTTCCGCGGCCGTTGTTAATAACAGGTAGGCTTCCGGGTTCGAGCCGCGTCATCGGGATGACGCGGCTCCAACCCGGAAGTCTAGCTGTTACTTTTCTAGATACTCGTTTTAATAAACACTCGCTCCGCTCGTGCCTAATAAAACTCGTGACTAAAATGCCGTTTCTGAAACTTGTTGCATAATATACTATTAAAATATGGTGTGATAATGTGATAATTCTAAAATGCCAGTTAGATTAAGAAAATGTATTTGAACGTTCTTTATTCGTTGTCAGTTGTCACCTAAAATGATGTTCTTGTTAATAAACGAAATTTCTTGTTTCGACAGATTGCGTATTTACTGCACCTGCCACTCAATCTTCTACGTAGGGGCGTAGAATAGGTATTTCAAATAATAATTTCACACTTTTAATCTACCATTGGCTGTGGAGCATAGCTATAAAAATACAGAAAATGTAGCATATGGAAAAAGTAGAAATTACACATGTCATAGTAACAGCCACAGGTTTAATACCAAAGTACCAAACTGGATCTCCACAAAACTCTTACATTGACATCCATCAAGCAGCAATTTTAAGTACTTGCCACATGGTTACAAAATTCTTCCAAAATTAACCCTACGTTAGTCACGTGGTATATTGGAACGTGGTTAGTCGCATGGTCTACAATCGTAGACCATTTTATTTTTTCTATAGATCATATAATTTGACATTTTGAATGATAATACCTTATTAATTATATTCTCGGAACTGTTCTCAACGATATGGACTAGTTCTCACCCCAAAATATGCGTCTATTTTGTATGGGGCCAATAAAAACACTACTGCATTCATTTTTCAATGTTTATTGACAATCAATAGTAATTTGCTCGAATGACAACTTTCGTGCAACTTTGGAAAAAAAACTTGTATACCTTATAATAAAACATAAACAAAATTCACTCAAAACAGCAAAAGCAGAAATTCAGTAAGAAAAATGGATGAGTTTGAGATCACTGAAAACAGCACATTTTTACTCGCTCAAACAATCAGTGCAGCTGTCTCTCATATGATTTTTGCATGCAAACCTCCCGCACTTCACACAAGACCTTCTAGAAGATTTGTTTATATTTCGTGGACAAACATGACAACGCCCGACATAATTCAGTGGTCTCGGTGGTTGCTGAGGGAGTAGAGGTGGAATGTTTGCAATGTTTGACTTCGCCGCTTCATTTCTCTTGATAATTTTTTGGGGGGCAGACATAATTTTGTCTAAAATGTATTGTATTTACTACACATGTGCCAAAAATTAATAACTAATACTAACGAATACTAACTAAGAGCGGCCGTAGCTCAGTGGTAAGAGCGCGGGCTACCAATGCAGCGGATCCGGGTTCGATCCCCGGCCCGGTCGTTCTTTCTCGCAAGGCAACGGGAAACCAGCGAGGTGGATTTTGCCCCAGGAAAACCTTTCTGGAGAAAAAGTGCATGCACTTCCTGTGGTTCGGAGCCCACGTTAAACTGTAGGTCCCCTATGTCTGTCTGTGCAAATTATCCATCGCCGCGCACCAAACACAGACATAGGAGGGAGGTGGCCAACGCCCTGAATAGGGTACGGCACTATAAGAAGAAGAATACTAACCTAGACTTATCAAAATAAGAGATATAAAGGGCGGCACCGCAGCGAGAAACTGTAACGTCGATGGTCACGCGGTCTACATGTGTAGACCAGTCCTGTTTCAGCCTTGATAAGATTTACAATTGCACATATCAAGCACACCCAACACACTGATAAGGTAGAGAGATTCTTTAGCAACAGCTACTGAGAAGCACGCGCAGTTTAAAAAAACAAACAAAAAAATACCAGTGTTTGAAGAGAGGTGGTCTACGATTGTAGACCACGTGACTAACGTAGGGTTAAAAGAGATGGTGTGTGCTTTGGTCTGCAGTACCCGGTATATTCCTAATACCCAAGACACTCGAGCAATTTAAAATCTAAAGTAATAATAATGAAGTTATTTGTCAGCACACCAATATGTCGCTGTGATATTGAAATATAAATTTCAAATTTTTATGGCAGGAAGTATTGAAAAATGTAATGTAAGAACGATAGAATCAAATAAAATTGTAAGGTTTATGTTTCCCATGTCTGGAACTAACGCAATCAATCATGTACTAGAGAAAATTATTAGCATTAATATTTCGTGCAATTTTTCCGATAAATTTGGAATGATGATCACGAGTGCTCAGCTTGCCACAATTATCAGGAAAAATTGCATAAACGAAGAGTATTCGCCATGATTATTATACCTTAAACTACTTTGAAATTAATAAATCATACATTAAACTAATCAAAGTAATTACTCCGATAATGCCCAAGCGATTGTACTTTTGCGTGATCGTTGTTTTATTTAAACATCGAGAATTTTTTAGTTCACTTTATATGCTGTAAATAAATTTCAAATTAAGCCCAAAATAAAATTCAGATTTAAATCAGATACTTGCGTTGATATATTCAGTGCGACAAATTAAAAATTTAAATTATAAGAAAAAACTAGTAATAACACAACCAAAAGAAAATTCCATGGAATATGAAATTTGGATCTCCAGCATCAGAGACAATTAATACACTACGTAAATAGGCTACCGCGACATGCATTTATGCTATACCTGCGGTATAGGGAAGTATTGATTTCATGAAAACTTTCAAAATCTAGATTTTAACGAAACTACACGTTTTAGGGCTCAAGTAACCCAAAAAACTGTTTTTTTAAAAATGTCTGTCTGTGGCTGTGTGAGTGTGTGTGGGGGTGTGTGTCTGTGTGGGTGACGCCTCTACTGGCCAAAGTAGTGGACCGAATTTAATGAAATTTTAAATCAAGAGGTATATCAAAAATTGTAGTTCTAGTTACGCTTTTCAAAAAAATCCAAAACCGGAAACGGAAGTAAGAAATGTTTTTTTCCACAACATAATTTTAAAAATTTTGAGCACGGAATCTGAGAGAGAAACTTAAAGCAAATCGAAAACATTTTTACCGAACTCTCTAGCTATAAAATGGCGGCCGCTACAGCTTTTTGAAGATCTCGACTTTAACGCCTATTTACTCGAAAAATAGTTGTCTGATCGGGATCAGCTACCACTTCTGTAAGAGTCCTTTTTAGGTAGTAAACGTTGAAATAAAATTTGCAAATCTGAAAAATATCGCAATATATCGCTTTACAATTTTGACAATTTAAAAAAAAAAATTCTCAAAAACTATCTACACGTTCCTTTTTATACTTTCTAAGCCGATAGAGCTTGCATTAAACTACAAATTTATTTTTTACTTATCTCCCAAATTTTATTGTGATGCCTTCCAGGATTAATTACTTATTCAAAAACTCAAACGCCGATCGTGATAAACTTTTATCAGTTCGATAGACTATTTAAAGTACTTTATTAGGATTCGCTAAATTTTTCATCTATTTTAAAAATTAAGAAAAAAAAACGATTCTTTTTAATATCAACAACGCGTTTTCCGGCAGTTGCGTGATTTTAACTACGCCTATCGGTTAGCTTAAGTCACAAAATATGTTTTTCAATTTTTGCATACTTTTGATAACTTCCCAAATAAAGCTATTATAGCCATTTTGGTCCGACATCCGAAGCGGAATTTGTAATGGGCCGAAACAGTTCGGTGGGCTTTCGTGCTACTTCTATGGGTAGAGTTACGGTACGGAAACCAATTGAACAGCCTATCGCAAATTCAAACTTCCGCTAATTGTTTTCTTAGACATGTAATACTCGCTGAACTGTGCAACGTTATAATTATTAAAATTTACACTTTTGCAAATGCGATAAGTTTTAGTAGGAGAAAGTCCACTCGAAGTCCACACTTCAGCTTTTTTAGTTGTAGGAATATAAGGAAATAATACGATTAAATGCTTCGTTAGCAGATACAATATTTAAAATAATTAGTTTTTTTATAATAATAATGGTGAAAAATTCTGACGTTTTCTCCCCAAGGGTACTAGAAAACGTGCTATATAAAATATATACCAATTAAAGCATACTTGTAATATCAGCCTCCCAAGCGGTATCAAAGAAGTAACCAAGTTCTTCAGACTCGACTTGTTCCCGCCACCACTTGAGGGAGTGGTTACCGAAAGGCAATTTTTCAGACACGTCTCCGTTATCACTCGCTTCGCGTTCTTCCAACATAGTCTCCGAGTCCGACTCATCTATTTCTATTGTGTCCCCAGTCAAATTAAAGAACTCCCACTTTTGCGTCGGTTCGTTGAACTCGTCAATACCGGACGCCTCTCTTTTCAGCCGGAAAGACGGTTTAAATATTTTACTTTTGTAGATGATATGGGTACCGTTTGCCCGATCGAAGGGTTGAACGAAGTAAGCTGCCCCAGGGATAAGAACAAATCCTGTTATTTCGGAGCCACATACTGCCATGGCAACGGTGGACGTTGCTCCAAGACCTTGTACAACCCCTCGTTTATAATCACATTGCTTAAGACGCTGATGCACAGTTGAGTCTCCAGAAATCCATTCGCTGGCGAGCTGTGGCGTCAGAAGCAAATTGTGGTTGATATTAAGTTCTAAGACCCAATCTCCTAGTTCAACGATTTTCAATTTATTCTCTTCTTCGTAGTAAACATTGCTATTTATATCTCTACGCCGCCGTTCGAGGACGTCGATGATACGGGGGTGTACGATATCAAAGTCTGAAGCGTGAGAAAGGTCAACAACGGACTTGACACTATCACTGTCGCATGAAAAAAAACCCACAGTAACAGTCGACACCAAGATTGTCACAGTAAAGAGACGTTTAGCAAGATTCCGACACATCTTCGCACATTCTGAAGCAGACTGGATTCCAGTTACTGAATTGCTTCTGTAATGAGACCGAACACATGGCCCAGTCTCAATCTCCGCTTATATTAATACATTAATTAAACACTTAAGAAACATGTTGTGATGATGCACTCCACTGAAAACCAACACATAATTGTTTCACAAAGAACGTCTTTTTAAAATTGTAACATAGTTATTTAGACAAGTCGATAGTGCTTTGGCTGCTAGAAATTAAGTGAGTGAAAACAACATAGTACTAACAAAATGTTTCTTACGTACTATTTAATCCCAAATCAGCCCATGCAGAAAACAGTCACAAAAAAGCAGTTGAAAAAGCTCCCAAAATCGATATCTTCAATAGTTATGAGAAATGAACAAACTCTTCATAAGCAACAAGGCTTTTAAACAGGGATGATAAGGAAAGATCACACGGGGAAAAATTTCTCAATATGGGAAAATAACATCAATGAAAAATCTCATCTTTAAAAATTTCTTCAAAAACTAATTTTAAGAGCGTTTTTAAATAAAAGATGCCTAAATTTAGGGCAAATATTGGTTCTTTGCATGTTGAATAAACACTGCAATATATAATATTTTTCAAACTTTTGAAAGAATATAACCTCAAGACACTTTGAAGTTAATTTTTTTTTCTTTGAAAACTATGCAGTAAGAGAAATTATGTGTCGAGTCGATAGAAATTTATTGTAATTGCAACAATAAACAAATTTATAAAGTAAGGAATACGAGTTGAAAGAAAACATTTAAATAGTAATTCAGTTTCATTTAGAGGTTTATTAAGAATTCTGTTTTTTGTTTACATTGTATAACACTTTATGTTACATACTTTTACTTAAATTGTATTAATTATTGAAGAAAAAATGTTTCATAATTGTCATTGAAAAAATGTAGCTGAAAGTTTAACAAAAACAGCAGTAAATTATTCAACATAATAAATTTGGCACAAAAGACTCTTCGTTTAAGAAGGTGTTTTTAACAAGGGCAATTTTAAACTTGTAATCACGTTTTAACATTAAATATTATACTAAAGAAGTAAAAATATATTAAATCTAATTTAAAACGTCTCTTATTAAGAAAACTATCGGCACTATTTCCCGAATTGCAGAAAGACTTTTCGCAACAGGTAGTGCAGGAATAAAGTTTGGTTCTCTCTCCAATAATGATGCATCCGGGATCACAAGTTCCGGTGCAATTCCTTTGAAGCATCCACAGCTCTGGTTTTCCAGACATGTCCCCAGTTTTACCAATGGTCGTCATTGAAATTCTCTTTACCTAAATAAATAAAAATTGCTTTGTTTTTATTTGATATTTTATTAATGCTAATTTTAATGCGTTATTGATTAAAAGATGAAAGAAGCACTTTGCCTGAACGTTATTTATTTTCAAATTATTTTTGTATATTAACATTCTAACCCCAACAGTTATAACACTCTTCATACTTTGCTGCTTGCAACGCTATAAACAATTCTTACTTATAGCTTGTACTCGGAACACCTATACCAGTACAATAAATACCGTAAATTGTAGTTGGAAGCCGAAAATTTCTTCTCGCAAAGTGATAATAAAAATTTCATATACTGAATGTTTGCAAAAATGTTTGAGATTAAAAAAACCATAAACTCAAATATACATATAACTCTTCACTCAAAAATAGAAGGGGAGCAGTAGTCATCTAGATTTCTAGTGCTGCAGAATAAGAACCTTGTTCTACTGTTACTGATAAACAATTTTTTTTTACAAAAGTTGCAAGATTCTAAAATGATACTCAATCTCTGACTTCATTAGCTTACACAGTTTAAACAAAAATCGTGTGGCGAGTTTCTTACATCTGAAAACACACTTCATTAAAATGTCGAAATTAAAAACCTTTATCTTATCAGTTTCCAGTACTGGAATAGAGAAATTCAAAAAATGAATAATACAACAATAAAGAAAGAGGAAGAGAGTTTTGCAGCCACGCAAATAACGTTGAATTTCAGAAGAAATATTACATGCTACACAAAGTAGTCAGTGATTTGAATAAATTCCTCCCATACGCAGTCTGACAACTTAAAACTTTGTTAAAATTATTTGATTCAGAAATATGAAACGTGCAGAAATGAATTTGAACCGACGCGACGTAATGTTATAACATTTTTTTAAGAGGCGCTTTCGGCTATTTTACATTTGAAAATATTTTTTATGTATACATATAATAAATAATAGTTGTTTAACAATAATAGATCGTAATTCTTACTGTAGTGAAAACTTTTAAACTCTTGATGTAGAAACTTTTTTTTGTACTAAGATCAACGCTCAGGAAACAGTAACAATTTTTATACAACACTGTCACACTACCTATCTCGGGATACTCTCTGAAAATTGTCTTTAGCTTTTCAATAGCTCTTTAATAAAGGATACACAACAACAACCTTAAACATGCAACGTTTGAGGTATCATATTAAAACGTGTCATAAATGTAATCTGTTGTTCTAGAATTTTCCATCTTAAATCTAAAATTAAAAAAAAAAACGTTTTATTTTATTAACTCCCAAACGTTAACATTTTTTCGAAAATATACCAAGCTCAAAAAAATTTTATATTTTGTTTTTTTAGACCATTTTCATTCTTTCGTTTTTTTTATTTTTGATTGTTAACATTTCCTAATCTTATCGTTTTATTTTAAAGTTGTGTAAATAAATTCATAATTGTAATGAGCTAATGACCTTTAATTTTAAATTCAGATTTTAAAAACTTATGGATGTTTAACAAGGTCAGCATTTTCTAGCTAAATAATGTGCTAAATACATAGCATCCGTTTAAAATTTAATTAAACAGTGGGCTTACTAGTAATATCTATACAGATAATACAGGTAATCATTCGATTATTCGAATAAACATGTACTGAGTGCTGCAATGCAACACATAATTGATTTTCCTTTTACGATACGCCACACACATCAACGCGATTTAAAGTCCAGTGTGGTTAGTTGGGAAACAAATAAAGTTAAGTGTAAAAAATAAATTCAAATTGTTGTTTACCAGCTGCTATACTATATGGTAACAATTATCACAGAGAAATTTGTTAGTTAATTAATATGTATAAAAAAAGTTTAAATTGTCGCTCGAGCTCTAATCATCTGCCTATCGAAAACTAAGATAGATATCGAATAGTTTTTTTCTGCCTTTTTTGTAGAGTTAATGCATCAATCGCGTCAATTTTCTTTACAACTTTGATTACATGGCATAATTTTACAAAAATATAGGGGTTTTTATGTGTTATTGTAAAATTAAATTAAATTTTTAACAGCAAATTGTTCAAAAATAACAGAAATTGAAAACAAAATTTGAAATAATTTCAATATTAACAAAAAAAAATGTTTCAATCAGAAAATGGAATTTTATTGTTTTTTCAATATTATTTAGTAGTTGGTGACACTACTTAAAAAGAATTTTTAAATTTCTCGATAAAGAAGATAAACAAGCTACAAATTAAAAGAAAATCATAATTTTACAATAATTATTTAATGAGTAATAAAGATTTCAAGATAACAAAAACATTCACCGCTTTAAATTTTTAATTTTTACAAAAATTAAAAAGATATAATGACAAAATTCGTTCAAAGTTATTAAACGTTATTTTATAATCTGTAGATAAAATGTAAATTTTTTAGAATTTTAAACAACATTAAGATATTTTACCTAATTATTTATCAATCGGTGCGCAGGAGCTGATCTTCTAGTCACGAACGGCGCGCCGCGGCGGCGAACAGAGCGTTCCGAAGGCACTTTTGATAAATTTTTACAGCCCAAACTATTAAATTTAGAAATATACTTTCTAGTCTTGCAGGATCGGAAATTATCAGCTGTAAAATTGCCCGTGGAACTACAACCACTGCTGGAGTGGTTTGAGGATTAAATACGGAAACATTTAAGAGGGTTAATTCTCCCCTCTCATTTATTTTTTCGCTAAGGAATTTTATCTTGTGGTGTAAAAAGGGGGGCTATTATTTATTCAGGAAACCTTACTTGGAATTTCTGGAATCTTTGGGAATCACTTATATTCAGTACGATGAATTCACGATTCCCGATTTCAGAAATGACATCGGAATCTATCCAAAATCGTGTTCTGATTTCAAACAATTCCTTACGTGAATAGCCCCTTGATTAAGGAAAACTAATACTAATCTTATTTATGAAGTTAGGACGTTGATATACACTGATATTAAAAACTTAAAATGTAGATATTATTGAAATATGGAATATTTTTTGCAACAAGTAAAGTTATCAATTTTATTTCTAATGCCAAATATTTTTTACAAAAAACTTTTAATTACAAATGCTGCTGTTTCTTCAAGAAGGATCCAATAAATATAAGCCATACCACAATAAAAAGCGGATCGTAATCGTAACCTTTTCTCGATCCCCGTAATTTAATGCAACTCGCTCTCACTTTCGAATGGATTTCTTTATGAAATTTTTATAAACACACACCATTTATTGTTTTCAATAAATATTTTGTACTGTCATTGTTTTAGTTTAGTAACTTATTTACTTTATCATTTCAATTTTATATTTTTTTTTAACGAGGCTTACAATTTATAGCTTAAATAGTTTTCTAATTTAAAAAAGAAAAATTTATGGTTTCATAAATTATGTATATTTATGTATTTAATTGAAATTCTGGTAAATTCGAAAATATTTTATATGAAATCTTCCTTTTAAATTTAAAAGATCGTGCGTCTGTCTACCTCAATATATTCTTATTTATAACATAATTTTTTGTAAAACGAATGTTACTACTATTAATAATTCTCTTTCAAGTTAACTAAATTTCTTCATTCTTTTGGAACAAAAACCTATCAAATTTTCTACTAACGTTTTTTATAATTGCTTACTGCAAATTGAAGAAAATTATGAATCTATACATGGCTCATTCTCACATAACGGGAGAATTACACTTTAAATTAATTAAATTACTACATTTAAAAAAAAAGTGCTTTCCCACTGTATTTTTTGGCCTGATTGGCTGGCGAAAACCTCAAAGTATTACAGACATATAGTGCTGTGAAAACAAGATCTCTAAAGATTTTAAATTTTCATTAAACTAATTTTACAGCAGCAATTTTAACAGTCATTAAAAATTAAAATGATAAAAAATTGAAATGTAAAACTATTTTTGCGTCTAGATAATTTAGCAAAACAGTTAAAATCACTTAGTTGAAAAAAAATAGTGTTTTAAACATGAACTTCTGGAGCAACAAAGTTTCCATTTCTCACACATTAGAAACAGCCCAAACGTTCATGAGAATCCTCCAGGATTCGAACTCACGATGTAAGTGTTATACAGAGCAGACTTATTAGTGTGAAGAACCTCGGGGTAAACTAATGTCTTTCCTTAATCTCCTTAAATTACTATCTAATCTATTCTCGTCAATTATGTCTGTAACACAATTCAAACCTGGCAAATTCTGGCATCGTCACTACAGTTGGTATGAAAAGTACTAGAGTTGTCAAGCTTGGCACATTTATCACCATCGACCATGGTATCACATCGGTAACACACGAGGGTGGGCAATTTTTCGGTGGCCGCTTTGGTACGATGTTCGCTATCAGTTATCTCACCGGCATAGGCTGTAAGTAATCAATACTTTGGTTACTGTAGCAACCGCGTCATCTGGACCGCTAACATTTTATTGAAGATACAAAAACCTGTTTCTATGTATAATATTCTTATAATCAAATAAAAGCAAATGTAATGATTTTTAAGGAAATTTCAGGTAAAAATTTGCAAACATATTTTAACAACACCACTCACCAATAACTAGATGTAGGCCACCTAAAATGATAACCACTGTATGTAAACCCCACTTGAAATTCATACTACGCACAATAAAAGAAATATAACTCCATAGAAGTGACAGTCATATTCCTAGTAAACTTTATCACTGAGTTACAACACTCTTGTGTGTTGATAATAGAAGCGAAACAATCGGTTCGCCATTTTGTTGCCACAGCGCAGGTCAGAAAGCTATCAATATGTGAAACCTCTCTAGTATGTAATAATTTTACAGTTTTCGTGTTTTTACTTGAGTCAGTCAATGTTAATGATTATGGAGTAATGATTAGGTTAAAGGTCACACTAATTATAATTGTCTAATTAATGTTCTAATTGTACAGAAGAATCGATCGAAATCTATTCAATAAAAATAGAAATTAATGTGTGGTACTACTAACTCTGATTTATTTTTTTTTAATTTTGGTTTAATGCTTACGAAGAAAAAAAATTAATATACTAAATTTTAAATGCAAGGATATTATTCATACTTTTCTTCAAAATTATTTAATATAAAACGATACAAGTGTGTATTATTTACAAGGAAGTTTAATAATATCGGTTTTCTTAATACGATTTCACAATAATTCGTTTATTTTCTTCAGAAACAGTTTCTCATTTGTACCTCTCCTGTTGCCAAGTAACTAAATATAACTATAGAACAAATTAACCGTAGAAGGTAAATAAACTATAACTGAAAGACTGTTAAATGTCACTTCTGTTTCTTTCCTCTGAAAATGTGGGCTTATTGCTTGAATAATTCCTGAAATGATGTGATAAGAGCTAATAAAGAAATGGCATGCCTTAGCCAACAAGTAAACAGCATCTACCAGGCACACCTCGATACATAAATGTATCAATTGTTCAATTCTACTATAGTCAACAGCAAATAAGTTGTACACGGCCAATTTCCAATTAAAATAAATCGGTTAGAAATTGATGTTTTTTCAGATTATTATTAATATACCCAAACATTTAAATTTATCGAAAAAAGAATAAGATTTCATTCATTTGGGCAAGTGATCTGCTACCTAAAAATATACATTTACATAAATATATTATTCACTACTATCTTCTTCAATTTGGGTTGGAAAACTAAACATCATGAGTGTAAAATAAATTGCCAATGCTATACAAACATATTCGAAAATCAACTTCAGCTACCTTTTAGGTTCTGCTTGCAGATCATTAACACCATTAAGGATAGTTCGTATTTGTCTTTGAAAAATCCTTGCCAATCTTGCACCCTTTTACACCAGGCATCTTTAGAATTTGTGTCATTTTGGTCAGCAAAACGCCAACGTGCTACACAGTAAGCTATACATGTAGTAGAGAGTAGCAAAGCCAAATTCTTTCAATCTCTATTCCAGTTTTGGACACATAACAGTACTGATCAACTAAATAAACGTCCCTTGTTGTTTTTTAAGAAAGCTACTTAAGACTTACATGGTCTAATGCTTAAAATTTGTTCCTTAATTTCTGAATTAATGTCTTTGTCTAAATAAACTGCCAAATCGCTAACAAAAACTTTTTCATTATTTCATGAAAATGGTTCTTTCGATTTTTCTATAACACTTTCAGCAATATTTTCAGCACGACTTTCAACACTAAGTTTAGCACTTTCACTTGAAGTTGAAAGTACAGGCTCTATTTCACTTCTAAAAAAAGTGTCAATTCTTTTCAGTTTTTCCTTCCTTTCTTTTAAAATTTTACTTTTTTGGGCTTCACTTGAACGATTATGTTTCATTTCTATTTTTATTACTGATAAACATTTAAATTTTGTTTGCGTTCGTACAGCGCTCGAATAGAACTAAAGTGTCGTATAAAATTATCAAAAGTGATGAAGTGAACAAGCCTCTAGTTTTGGTCAATAGACAAAATATCATTATCGAACTTAAAACATACACCCTAGTATCAGATTAAAAATTTATTCAGGCACTGATTACGCTTTGTTTGTATTATGACCTTCCAAGGAATTCGACCAGCATTTTACACCGTAGGATAAACAATTATTGGTGTCGCATCAGTTTACAGCTCTTACTAGCTAATGAATCATATAAAAACTAAATCGTGTAACAAATTATTTTTTCATGTTTAGAAATGTGAAACATTATTCTTCCTTTTGCTTATGGGTTTCTTAGACGTCGCGTCGGGGCTGGCTGCTCCCCGACCCGCCATGCTGGAATTGCGGAGGTGTTTGTTCCGCCACTGCTCATAATAATATAATAGTAAACAAATACGCGTATTATTTATAATTGGTCTTTCATGGAATACTCCAAAAGCAAATACGACTACAATTACAATTATCAGTGTTATCGCATGAGAGCTGAGTACCACTATCTTCATCAAACCTTCGTTTTGCATTTTGCAAGCTGTTTTTAAAGAAAAACAGTCAAACTTTATCACAAAGCATATTTTGACGACGAGTCGACGGTGAAAGTGATATGCTTCGAGAAATTTGGGCTTTTTTCAAATTCCACCTGAAATAAATTACACCAACTCTCAGCTCAAAGATCCTTAAACCTGTCTACTCCCAATACCCTTTTATACATCGCTGTTTACATACCTCTACTAACCAAAAATCAAGACTTACTTCTGTCCATGTGAGGATTATTTTCTCTTGAAGAAGGCGGAGGCTTGGACTCTCTGACAACTAAAAAGCAACCTAACATACAATGATGAAAAGCACCACATTCACACACACAAATAAACAAAACATGCAGAACGACAACGAACGTAACGCACCTCATCAAAGCTTCGCAAACAGCCCTAAGACACTCACCAAATAGTTCAAATATACCAATGTTTCAGAACAAAGATCAGTCGATAGTACTCACCGCCATTAAAGGTATAAACTTGTAGGAATACTTAACAGCAATACTATAGTCACAAATCCAAAAAACATTAATTTTGCTTCTAAAATAACCAACAATAGAATATAAGAATATGTGTCCACTTTATAAATAAACGATTAGCCGACAATTTTGTAACCCACCATCAGTAAATTAAAGTAGGAAGCGCAATTGTTGATACAAAATAACTAGTAACTTCTGTCTAAACACTTGTGATATCAAATTTAAGTCCAATTATACCGCACGCTATAATAGAAAACATCCTACGCGGACTTAAACTAAAATTAGTATCTAAAATTAGCTTCCTACGAGCAAGATTACTACAAAACTAATTCAGTCACATACTTAGCTGTAGAAGACAAGTGTATGTTACATTCGACGAATCAATTATTATTAACTACGATGGAAGAAGTTTCAAATCATTCCTCTCGACTGACAGCCTGTGTTATCCATGCAGACAAAAAGGTCACACATCTTTAACTTGCCCATACTCACGCAGCGAAATACATAAAAAAATGACCAGCCTCAATAATCTTAATAATGCACGAACACCGAGTTAGCAAAAAGCCAACCAGTTAAAAGACCAGCAAGCAGCTCAACATCATCAGTAAACCAAATAGAAAGAGAATTAATTGAAATTCAAACTTTGCCATATACACTGATAATGCGACATCAACTAACCTGGGAGACTTATTTTCTTCAAATCAAACGAAACTGACAACTAAGAAACCTAAAAAGACACTCTCACTCGAAAACCTCGACTCATTAATATGCATCAAAGAAATAATTGACAATTCACCAACACTATTTATTTTAACATAGGATGAACTAAAAGATTTCATAGAAAATATATCTGGATCGAACAACTCTATGACCATTTCTATAAACTATACAAAAGACCTAAAATCATTACAAAAAATGCTGAAGACATTCCACACCTCACAAAAACATCTCAAAAATACATTTGCGAGAATACATAAAAAAAGTCCACCAAGTAATTGTTGAAGGCGCTGGAGATGAACCAACCAGCTCATCCTACTCAGACTATTAACAAACCATAAATGGACATTATCCAGTGGAATACAAACGAATTCCACAACCAACTTGAAGAAATCAAATTAATAATAAATAAAATTACAACTACTGTATTATGTTGGCAAGAAACAAATTTTAAAAATAAGTATGCTGCCAAAATAAGAGGGTGTGCATCTGTGCAACCTTCTTAAAAAACTGCGCAATCCAAAACAAAGCTAGCGGAGGCGTAGCTATATACATAGATGAATCGATTTCAGCCACCGAACCCGTGCTAAATATACAACTAGAAGCTTTAGCAATATCAACGACTTTTGTAATATAGAAAGCTGACAATATGCAACGTATACCTACCCAACAGTCTTAACTTCAATTCAAATGTTTAAAGTAACTTAATTAATCAACTCCCGTCTCCACTACTACTCGCTGGCGATCATAACTGCCATACTACGTTATAAAGGTGTGTCACATTAAATTCAAGATAACGCACAATAGAAAAAGTAGTTAAAGATAATAACCTAATAATCTTAAACGATGGAAGTCTAACATATGTAAATATGTCAAATGTAAAATTCCTTGCTATTGATCACTCTGTTACGTCTCTTCAGATCACCCTGGACTTTTTCTGGGAAACTCTCTCCACTCTACACGGCAACGATCATTTTCAATTAAAATTACTTACCAAAAGAATATACTTATAAAAGCTAAAAAAACTCATTAACCACCACGTTAGCAACTAAAAAAATCGAATTGGAACGCCTTCGCAGAAACCGTAGATTATGATCTTGACAACCTACAACATTACGATAATATTAATATCTATTACAGAATCCTTCTCAAACATCATAACCAAAGGTACAGAAAAAGTTCACGAAAAAACCAAATCTTAGTGTTACCGGCTACCCGTCCCCTAGTGGAATAACGATTGCAAAGTGTCAATAAAAAAATCAAATCCGCCTTCTGCCAATATCGGAAAAATTAAGCCCAGGAGAACTTTGTTCTCTTTAAGTAATTCCGAACAGCAGCCCGGCGAATAATTAAAGAAAGCAAACGTGCATCATGGAATGGTTAAGTACCCAACTTCAACATTTTATCACCAGTATCGAAAGTATGGAAAAAGTACGAAAACTAAAAGAAGAAACCTACAAAAACGTGGCATTTTGGCTTTAAAATCAGAAAGGTTTTGAAATTCTAAATACAAATTAATAAGAGTAATTTCTTGCTAAAAATAATATTTCTTGAGTTATTAATATATTTTCAAATATCAATTTCCTCCCTTCCGTTGATTCAGTCCGAATATTTTACCCAACCTTATGCTTGCAGCGCAGCGGTCGGTCTTTCTTCAACCGCTTCAAGATGTTACAACTTATAAGAACTATTTACTTTAACTAGTCGTGTCTAGACAGGTGCATATCGAAAGTGTTGGAAAATATAAAACAATGTATTTAAATGTATAGGAAAGTCCAGGCGAAGTGTTTCGCTCATTTTTTAATTCATATTCGATAACGATAATTCTCATTTCACATTTACTCCATGCAAATTGGGTAAGAATCGGCAATTAAAAATTTCCTTAATTACTGCTTATAATACAGTTTTCTAAAAGTGTGGTAAATATTTTGACTACAAATAGCAGATCAAAAACAACATGAGTCCGAAGACGAAAACTGTTACAACCTTTAAGAAATGCAAATGTCAAATCACGTTTTAATTAATAACTTCGCTATAAATTTAACTTATGACAAGTGATTACCTACTAACTTGTTAACAACAAATTTAGTATGGAGTTGCTCAGAGTGGCGTTATTAGAGAATTCTTTACAAAATCGAAATAATTTATACGCGCTTATTATCGCATAGTATTAAGTTACACAGTAACGAACAAAGTGTAAGTGTAATTATTATTTATCATTATTATTATTATTGATATTCATCTCCTTCATTTCAATGGTTCTGCCAACATTGTGTAAACTTAATCATTTCACTGTAGTCCGTAGCTCCATTTATCACAAAAACAGTCTGGCTAATGCTTATTCCGGAATTGGTAATGAATAGCCAACGAAAGTTGTGCGTATATTATTGGAAAATCAGGCTATGCTCAATTAGCCTGACTTCCGATTGGTGCAGAGTCCATTTTCACTTTCCAGGCATTACAGTAATTGACATTTCTAAGCACAGAAATTTGTGTGAAGCTCCTAATCCTGTAATAATTTAGAAACTGTCTGCCACACAAATGCAATTAAATTCTACGGAGAGCTGCTGTGAGGATTGGAATCTCTCATACCAAACACCAAAAGAGCATCAGATCCAAACCGTTGATTTCCAGTTTCAGTAGCACATTGTAAAGAAACAATGTTTTCAGTCTGAAAACGTTACTCGGAAACCAGAGAAACTATAGAATAAAAAAAACAGACTACGCAGTTATTTGTTTCTTTTTAAATCAAATAAAGCTTCAAGTTAGAACTTATTAAACAAATAATAAATTGAATTTGAGCACAGTTTAACTAATTTTTAATCTTTTGTTATAATTTGAAGCTGTAAAGTTAATTGCGCGAGACGTGCTACATTCGTTTACTTGTTAAAACATACATGTGGAAAATATGATTTTTGTTGTTACATCAATAGATAAAATGTTGCCGCAGTCGCTTTCACGATAACAAAGTAAGAACGGTGGCAAAGTTAAGAACGAACGTTTTGCTTAATACAAATAAAGAATGAAATACAAAATTTTAAGGCAAGCTTTCTCGTTTAAATAATTAAAGCAAGATAACTTATAGAGCCATTCCAGCACATATTTGCAAATAATGAACAGATTCATATTTTCTTCGTAACAATTTTGTCTGATTTTTAATGTTAATTTATCAACTGTTGAATGCATAAAAGAAAATCGCATGGTCGATACATCATGTTATTTAAATCTCAAAAATTGGTTTAAAGCGCTCCCTACGAGAGTTTTCTAAATTAGTGGGTATTTGATTTTACTATATATCCATAACTTACAAAAGCCATCTAGGTGTATGCGATAATCTCGTGGCATTAGTTTAACAGCTAAAATACAAAAACCGCGTAGATATCATGCCAAAAAAAAATGTTCTTTGCAAACAACTACCAGTTCTGGTGAATGGAAAGATAGGTAGTCTTCCACCAACATATCAAAAAAAAATTAAGTTAATCACTCTTCCTATTTTTCAAATATCGCTCCTTTAAACCATCACCTATTCAGGTCACAGCAAAATATTTTAGAACGGTAAAAGTTTGAACTAAATCGGAGAATGCGAAACATTTTATAGACATTTTTTTGTTCAAACCTCAAATTATTTTTGCTAATAAATATAAAAGCTTCTTCAATGGTGAAAAAAGATCATCAAGAAAGTGGAACTTATATTGTTGTAGTAGATATAATAAAATAAATAATTTCACATACAAATTTCAGAATCACTATCATCGTGTCAAATACAGCACAATATTACCAGAATTGATTTTGTTGATAGTTTTAATAATACCATCATAATAACATATTTCACAATTTAATTGACGCACCGCAATTTTGTATTGAAAACCCAAATTTGTTAGTCCAGTAAGTTTGAATAACCACGTAACGGTAGCAAATCAGGTGACGGTAAAACGTGATTCGGTATCCCTCCAAAACTCATTTCCATTTCAATTGTGTTTGATGTAACTTGCCACAGTGTACTCTAATAAATCAGCCTCCTATATAATTTATAATACGACCTCTTCGATCATAATAACATAAGTTTAATAGAAATGCGATTCCAACCCAAGTTCAAGAGCATTTTAACTCACATTATTCCTTTATAAGCTACTTATATAAGCAATTAGAGAGATAGGTGAAATACTTTAATCGCTTTTAGCTTTCTCGCTACACGGACTATCACTAGAGGAAAGTGTTGCTACGTTTGAGAATGCAAGAATCTCGAAAAACCAGGTTTTGCCATGATGTCTATAATATGTGTGTGTTTGCGTGTCTGTGTCTATGCGAGGCCAAATTACATTTGTTGAAAATCTAACAATCAACATAAGTTCTTCAAATTTTTATTTTAGATATGTTCAAAATTGTTTTCTTCCGCTGTAATGTACTGGATCATTTTTTTCTTCTACTGCTTAAACGCTCCAAGCCAAGCATCTTTAGGAATACTATCAAAATAGCACCCAATAGCAGTATCAATCTCTTCTTCTAAAAAAATCTTCTTCTCCCTAAGTTGTTATTTAGTCAAAAAATAGCCAAAAATCACACATAACAAGATCAGGCAGTATAGAAGATGTTCTATTACCTTAACCTTATTTTCAGCCAAGTACTGAAGAGTCAACGCTGCAGTGTGCGACGATGCGTTATCGTGATGTAGTATAATTCCATTCTTTGGAACTTTAATCAACACTTCCGGCAAACAGTATTCGACGTACCATTTAGCTGTGACTGTATTCTGATTCGTTAGCTTAATAGCACTGACTAGACCTGTACTCCTAAATAATACAACGTAGATTACTTTCTTCATTGCACGCTGCTTCTTGATTATGGTTAGCGTTTCCTCATCTATATGGATCCCTACGCGACAAGAAAGCCGTTCTTGTCAAGTTGGCATATCAAAATATGATATATAAGTTTCATCGCCTGTCACAATTTTTGAAAAAGCACTTAAATCTGTTTTAAAATTATAATAAATCATTATGCAAAAATGCTAACGGGTTAATTCCATTTTTACAGTAAACACGTTTTACTAAAAGTTTAATATTTCAAATACTATACAATCTATATGGACAAGCAAAGTGCCAAAAACGACATATTAATAGTTGCTCTGCATGTTTTGTTTTCCACGGCCTACCCGATTTCTTTATTTTCAATAAATTTAATGTAGCTTTGCTCTCGTATACACTTACAGCTCAGACGTCTTAACACAAGAAATCCAAGTTAAGCTCAAAAGATTGGTACCTAATCAAAAAGTACCGAGACAGGTGCGCAAAAATAATAATTGATATACAGGGTGTTAGTGAATAAGTGCGACAAACTTCAGGGGGTGATTCTGCATGAAAAAATAATGACAGTTTGCTATATAACTTATGTCCGCAAATGCTTCGTTTTCCGAGATACGGGGTGTTAAAGTTTTTCTTAAAAACCGACTATTTATTTATTGCTCTGAAACCTGTCGAGATATGCAAATGAAATTTGGTGGGTTTTAAGCGGTAGTTATTGCGAATTTTTTGACATGTAATTAAGAATTTTATGTTCATCATTGGCGCGCATACGGGTAATGATCTCAATTTTTTTTAAGAAAAAAATGGTACGCCACTGAGATATTTCAAATTAAAAATCATTTTTGAATTTCTCGTTCAATTTGTGACAAAAAATCTCTCTTGACTTTTTTTCGTATGGGGCGCCGTTTTTATGCAAAAAAATTAAATATCTTAGCGCGTATTTATCATTACTTTAATACATTATTTATTAGCGACGCTAGTAGGCTACTGTCAACATTCTGTTAAATACGAATATTTCAACGAAATGTCAAATTAGCTTTTCTTCATTTTTAAGCTTTTAGTTTGGTTATAACATTAATGTTAATAAGTAATTAATTTTTCTTTTATCGAAAAGAATGGAAAATTATACAAATGCGGAATTATCAGACATGCATTTTGTCTATGGTCGAAGTAATGGAAATGGTCGGCAAGCTCGACGATTGTATGCTGAGTTGTATCCTGGACGTAGGGTACCCCATCACACAATATTTGCTCGTCTTCACCAACGTTTGCGCGAAAATGGTACATTTAAGAAACAAACGGCTGACTGCGGGCGCCCTCGAGAAGTACGAACTGTGCAACTAGAAGAAGCAGTTCTAGAGTTAATTGCGGAGTCACCTGAAACAAGTACTCGAAAAATTGCCAACATATTGAATGTAAGCAATTTCACTGTATTTAAAATTCTTAAAGAACAGCAATTGTATCCGTTTCATATTCAACGTGTGCAAGCTCTACTACCTAGAGACTTTTTTCCGCGCCTAGTTTTTTGCCATTGGATTCTTCATCAAATTGCTCAAATTCCTAATTTTTTAAATGGCGTTTTGTTTACTGACGAGGCTAATTTTGGACGAGAGTGTATACGAAATTTCCATAACAATCACTTCTGGGCTGAGGAAAATCCACATGGAATCTTTGAAGCTCATTTTCAGCATCGGTTTTCAGTAAATGTATGGCTTGGGGTAATTGATGATCATTTAATCTAAGTTGCAGGCTTCCGCGGCCGTTGTTAATAACAGCTAGGCTTCCGGGTTGGAGCCGCGTCATCGGTGCATGAACTGCCGACGTTTCGTCCTCGGTTCCACGGGACATCTTCAGGGCTGTGGTCACTTTGGGATCTGGAACACAACTGGCGAGACCGGTGCAGGCACCGGGTTTATAAGGGACGGGTGGGTAACAAGGTGTGAATGCTGGGTTTGTGATTGGCTGTCGGGCTGTAGGGGTTGAGCGGTTGCAGGGCGGGGCTTGGATTTACTCGGAAATAACAGTTTGTAGGCATTGTGCAGGGGATAGCTGTGGTCTCGGTTAATATTGTTAGGAGTTTTGTGTATTTCTATGGACTCACGGATCACACGGTTGAGGTAGGTGGAAGAACGGGCTAGGATTTTGGTTTTGTCAAATTGAATGTTATGGCCTGTATCGTGTTTATGTTCTGCGATAGCCGACTCTGCGGGACGTTTCAGTCGAGTGCAGCGCTCGTGTTCAGAAACTCGAACGCTGATCGGCCTCTTCGTCTCACCGATGTAGGCTTTCCCACAGGAGCAAGGTACACTATACACACCGCAGGATTGGAGGGTAGGTAACTTGTCTTTGGTCGGAGAAAGGAAATTGGAAAGTTTTTGAAAGGGAGTAAAAACGGTTTTTATGTTTTGTTGCTTAAGTAGTCTGCTGATGCGGTAGGTGGTCTTGTGTATGTAAGGTAGAAATGCTACAGAGGTAGGTGGTGTAGGAGTATTGGTACGTTCTGTGTTTGCGGGTTGGGCCTTTTGAGTAATAGCGTGTTGGATGTCTCGTTTGTTGTAGCTGTTTTGGGAAAGGACAGTCGTAATGTGGTTGAGTTCGTCTTTTAGGTGGAATGGTTCAGAAATGGCAAAGGCTCGGTTAACTAAGGAATTGATGACAGAACGTTTCTGGGCGGGATGATGATGGGAATGTGCGTTTAGGTAGCGGTCAGTGTGTGTAGGTTTACGGTACACGGAGTGTCCTAGTTTGCCGTCAGGGCGACGACTCACTAGGACGTCGAGGAAAGGAAGGTTGTCATTGGATTCAATCTCCATAGTAAAATGGATGCTGGCATGTTGGGAATTTAGGTGAGACAGAAAGTCGGAAAGGGAATCCCGTCCATGAGGCCAGATAACGAAGGTATCATCGACGTATCTGAACCAACATTTAGGTTTTAAAGGTGCGGAGTCTAGGGCTTCCTGTTCGAATGCTTCCATAAAAATGTTAGCAACGACAGGAGAGAGTGGGGAACCCATGGCAGCACCCGACACTTGTTCGTAATACTGTCCACGGAATAGAAAATAGGTGGAGGCCAGGCAATTTTCTACTAGGAGGGACAAGTCAGTGGGTTGGTTGTGTAAGGAAAGTATGTCCTGGATTAAAGAAATGGAATCAGGGATAGGAACCTTAGTGAACAGGGATTCGACATCAAAACTGACTAAGATATCCTCAGGATTCATAGACAAATTTTGAAGTCGTTGAACAAAATGGTTGGAATTTAGGATGAAAGAATCAGTTTTGCCAACATAAGGTTTAAGAATTTTGGAAAGGTATTTCGAAAGTTTATAAGTGGGGCAGTTGATAGCACTAACAATGGGACGTAAAGGAATATTAGGTTTGTGGATTTTAGGAAGTCCGTACAGTCTTGGTGTCTGAGAATGTCTGGGAATTAAAGATTTTTGAATTTCTTTTGGAATTGAAGAGGATTTTATAAGAGCAGATGTGGATTTTTCGATGCGGGATGTTGGGTTGGAGGATAATGTGCGGTAAGCGTCATCGTCGAGTAGTGAAAGGATTTTATTATCATACTCCTCACGGTCAAGCACAACGGTAGCGTTGCCCTTGTCCGCTGCTAATATTTGAAAATAAATTACAATAACAATAGAAGGTATGTACATATTGTTTTTTACATGGGGGCACAAAAATGTTGTTTCCGAGGCCGAAAATCTTAGCTACGTCTTTGGTGTTGCGTGAATCAGAAAATACGAAAAGAAGTAAAGGATGTATGCGAGGAAGGTCTCATAGCGGTTGCACGACGGCTTCTTTTTTCAAGTATCGAGGTCTACTAGATTTGTCAGAAAAAAATGCTGACTAAGAAAGTGCGACTTATTATTTCTAACGGTGAAAAAAATCCGCTGCGCTGAAATAAATTCTCTTCACCAGCTTCGCAGAAATATTTAGGATATTTATAATGGAAAATTCTTGTTAGAAAATGCTGACGAAAAGAGTCTGTAAAAGGTATGTTTGTCATTGTTAAAATGGGCATTTGTGTGATAAAAAAAGTTTGAAATTAACTTTAGTTAATTATACATACATACATCTCCGCGCACCAAACACAAACATAGGAGAGAGGTAACCAACGCCCTGAATAGGGTATGGCACTGTAAGAAGAAGAAGAATTATACATATACCTATATTTATCATTAATACGGGTATTATAATTTCTTTGACGTAATTTGTTCATAAACAAAATATTTGAAGAATGTTGAGAAAGTGATAAAATTTGAAATAAACTCTACGTCTTTCTCTTAATTATAAAGCAGGACCTTTGGAAATTAGTAAAGCTGGTTAAAGGGTAGCTATTATTCGTAGGTAAATTAAGACGGTCATATTACTCTTCTAAATTTTATTCAGCTTCCTAATAATAATAATAGTGTAACCTAGTAGCTAGCTCATTAGATTTGCCAATTATGAAGAATCTGCGTTTTAGAAATTTTTACACTAATAAAAACATCAAGGTTAATTCACAAAAATACATACTTATTTCGACTGTATTGTCAATGTAGAAACAGTTCATTAGATAATCCAGAAAGCCTTAACATTTGGATTCTCTTGTAGTGCTTAATAATAAAGGTAGATTGCTATGTATGTTGATTTAATTGCGGTTCTTCTTTAATTTAAATTGATAAAAAAAATAATGCTTTTACAATAGATTTAAATTCAGGTAGAACATAAAAGTTTAGCATTGAAAAATGAAATAGTGGTGTATTACGTCCACAAAAGAATTTTATTACTTGCAGTTACCCTATGATTATATGAATGCGCTATAGAAGTAACTGTTATTAAATAAGTTATTTAAGGCATTATTTGTATTATACTTTCAAATTTTCAACTAAAAGTATTAAAAAGAGTTTGTTACAGAACTTCCAAATGAACAAAGAAGTAGAATAAACAGTTAAGCGTATTCTTCTTCAACAGCAGAGCCGTTTCGTATGCGGAAACATTCTTCAAAGCCGTTTCGGTGTCAGCAAACGAAACCCAAAACCTGAAAGTATTTTAGAAGATACAAGATATCGATTTCAGGCATCCATATTCAATTATGAAAATCGTTGTCTCCACTGCGCCACCATCGCAATTCGGTAGCTTTAATAGCAATTACGTGAAAACTCTTGCGTCAGGAATATTTTATGCCCCCGAAGGTTTATTAAATAGTCAAAAACAAGAACTTTAGAATTCCACAGGCGCAGTCTGGTTTGACGTGCACAAATGCCCACGTAAAACTTAGTTAATGTTATGTTGCCATCCAGCTGAACAAGGCACAATACGCGTATAAATGAAACTATTCATAGGACGTACAATATCAGAATTTAAAATGCCTTGGAAGCTGTGCTACAGGAGCTTTATGCCACCATTGTTCTATTTAAAGCTCAGGATACCGTGACAAGAACGAGCTTTCTGGTACAGATCGGATAAGTTCATTGTCTTTTGACTTATATCGCTGAATATTCTGCTCTCTAAGCAAATTAAAAACCATCTAATGCTGCTTAAAAAACTTACACAGTAACTGGTAGATACAAAGATTAAAAGTTCTAAGAATCTGTAAGCAAAGCTGCCTTTTTTTATTTGAAGTTAGATTATGTAAAATTCATGTTGATTGTAGTTTTTAAATCACAAAAAATTATCAAAAATACTTAAAGCTCGCTTATAAAAGAAATAAAGACGTGCAGTAGCAGCATAATATTGCTTAGGTGTGCCAAGCACGGTTTAAATCATAGAAAAAACATTTTTTTGAATATTAAACCTCTATCAAATATTTCTCAAGATAAAAATACTAATACAAGTTTGTTGAACAACAGGGGCTATATCGTTTATTTAAATAGGTAAAAATAACTGCTAAATTGATACAAAGTTACATAACAATAACCTCCGAGCACATTTTTCAGGTATTTATTTTAATTTTTAGGATATCTAAAAACAACTAAAAAATCAATTTTCGGTTTATACTGCAGCTGTTTTATTAGTCAAAACTTTAGATATTCGTAAACAACATTTTTCGAGCAATGTTTTATAACGATTGCAATCGCTCATCAAGTATTATGAAATTGGGTCGTCTACTATATTTTTTAATAGTTGCAGCCTACTACTGGCGTTATTAGAACAATAATCAGAGTTTTGACAGTGAAATATAAAGTAAACTTGCGATTTCCAATTAATCAATTTTCTATCGCTCTATTTACATTATTCGTCTCAGACTTGAGTATTTATGCCCTTAAATATCTGAATTGTAAAAGTTATTAAAACTGATGAACTTTATAATAATCAATAGAAATTTAACAATAACTGAGCCATGCATGTTTAAGAAAAAACTTTAAAAATCAGAAAGCTTTTTTTAACTGTAAATAATGTCTTTGTCAATGCAATTTAAAAAATTTTAAGTAACCATTACATTTTTCTAATAAATCGAAACGTTTTCAGCTACAAAGTGTTTAAATAAAAATAAAATAAGAAAACGTATAAAGTTACTTAATTCTGCTTTTAAGCTTTTTTAGTTGTCAAAGTTAACTAGTTCCAGTAATTAAGATCATTTTGGTTCGGTTTCAGATGAGATCTGCTTCAAATTGTCTAAGTTCATGTTCTGATTATTGAGGTTTGTTTTTACTGAAAGAAAAGAAAAACACAATCAGATTGATACGATTTTTATTTATGTTAATTTTAGTTATAAATTAGTTTAGAAATGTTTAAAAAGTTTAATATGTAAGAAGATTTTAATTTTATTTGTTTTGTGCATCGTTAAATGTCATTATGGATGTCAGTGTCATTTTGACAATTTGAAAAAACTCATTGATTATGAGATTTGTTTGTTTTAAAAATAAAATGGGAAATCAAGGAAGAAGACAAAAGCAAAAAAAAGGACATGAATCATTTTGGGACTCCTGAAAGAAGAGATATTGTATAAAAATAATATTTTCTAATAAGATAAAGTCGATAACAGAACATACAGAAGTATTTTGAATAATATTAAAAATATTCAAAAGTGTGGTAGGTGAATTAAATACTTGGACGCTACACTGGAGGAACCTGCGAAGTTATATTTACGATTCCCCATAAATACAGATTGACATTTAATAAAAAATATTTTTTGTAACGTTGATATTTGTTTGTGTATCTTTTTGAGTTTTATTTAGTAATATCATATCTTCCCAAGTTAAATAACGACCCTGAGGAATTGTATAAAAGAGTCTCATAGAGCTGTAGTTGGTGATTGCAAAAATTGCGGGCATTAGGAGAATGATTTTCTGGTAAGTGCATGGTCACACATATATCATAGCAATATACACGATGTTTTGAAACCCGTGGACACGAACAGTGAAACGGTATTCTACGGAAAAGGATGGTGAAGCACTTCACCTGAACTTTCCCGTACTTTAGATATTGTTACTTACCTTATCTGCAATATTATTTATTGTTTAACATTTTACCGCCACTCCAAACCGAGCAGATCGCAGACTATACTAGTAAATAGGAATATGTCTGAGGTATTAGTCGCCTGGGTCAATACACCTAAGTGACAACAGCTCTCATTCGTAAATCTATTTTCCTTTTTCTTCCGTGGCGTCTTTTTCCTCAGTTTTGCTATCCTATATTCCGAAATTCTATATTTTCTTATATTTTCAAAGAAAGGAAGATAAGAAACACGAAAATGTCGCGACATGGGACAATGAATGTGATAGATACTTGGTTGAGTTAATTTATAAAAAATTTTTTGAAAAGAAAAATTAGAATTTTTAAAAAATATTTTACGCCGTAAAATAAAACCAAAAACGAAGTGACAATATCGTCGCCTCCCGTTTATCAAATAAAAATGCATTAATTTTTAATTATCAAAAATTCATAGAAAGCGTTACAGAGAAATTAAAGAACTGGGACGCAAAGCAAATTATAGCTCATCCTTTGCTTAAAGAATTAAAAACAAATCGTGCGGCTAGTGTTTGAGAAATATTTATTTTTAATTTCCGAAGTTTTAGAAGAGAACTGAATTTTGCATTCTATTATTTTTAGATTTTTCATCTTAACTAACAATAAAAATATTAGTTAAATCGAAAAATCGTAGGAACGTTTCGTTTAGTTTCTTTTGTTGATACCGTCTTACAGTTCGAGTCTGCTAGTTCCAAAACACCCTGTAGAATTCGCTATGTAGGAATAACACTAACACGTTTAATTTCCTTCTTAAAATAAACGCATGGAAATAATGCATATTCGCAAAGAGTATAATTGCTGTCACCGTTATATTTTCTTACACCTACCGATCGAACAAGAAAAGTATCCAACCAACATTTTATCAGATATCGGAAAATGCCTGCAATATTTGCAGTTGCTCATGAGAGTTAACCAATTCGAAATTCCATTATACTCTGCTGAATCAAATTTAATAAATAACCTACGAAATTCCGCTATAGTCAGTCTGATTAAATAATAAACAGATCTAAAAATGATCGATGAAGAAACAAAACCTTTATTACATATTCACGTTCAATTTTATATTAAATATCACTTTATTTATTAAGTGAGGCGTAAGAGTAATTTTTAAAGTTAAATTTCTTCTCCATTGTCCATAATAAAAATTACGAACAAAAATTGTACTACCAAGAATGACTTTACATTTACATGTAATATATTAAATATGCATTTGCAAATACTACGGGGAGCTTTAAATATTAAATAAAAAAACGTCTCAAATCACAATATTTGCATACTATCAACTATTCCATTTTTAAACCTGTTCCTGCAAGATTATCTTTTCCCTCGTTTTATAAATTTTTCGATTAATTCTAGAGGCCACTCATTTTTATAATTCCTTTCAAAACCTATCCTTATAAACTCGTTTCCTGCAACATTCGTTCTTGGTTCCCTGTAGAATCATAGCATCCAAGTTTAGATGCTTGGCTAACGTTTCAGCTTGTTCTTCAGTTAAAGGTTTCTTAAGAAACTTGTTATAAATTAGGTTAGAGAGATGTCGTTGCTTACGGACACTCAATACAGATTTCCAGTATGGTCTAAAAACAACTACAAAATGAATGTTGCAGTCGTCTGTAATCAATTTAGTTGTATGAAAATATTAGCTTGATTTGCTACTAAATATTTTACTTTAAAATATCTTACCTACGACTTTTAGACAGAAACAATTTAGCTTAATAATAACCTTCAATCAGTCTGCAGTGGTGGTAATGTATCATAGGTATATTTCGAATAATGCTAACTATCTGAGAAGAGAAAACAAATGTAGTTCTTCCTCAAAACTTTGATAATCCCGTAGTACCCTCATGGTTATAATGTATTGTCAATTATAAATGTTCTGTTTTAAATTAAATTGTTTCAAGAAACAAATAGTTACAATTGTATCGTATAATAGATTAACCGTTTTAAAGTTCTAAAAACAACCCACTTAATCAGAAAATTGCTGCTTTTAATATTACAAAATATGTTGGCTATTCATTAAAATTAAAAGAGTTCTAATGAACAAAACTTCAAGCTTGAGTTTTCGGCTGTCCTAGCTAGAAGATACAGGTCGTTATTTCTTACTTGGAACGTTTTAATCTTATTTTCGTATTTTATAATTTTTTCAGACAAACAAAAATTATCTTCACTTATTTTCACAAAACTATTAATACTTCAGGTTTCAGACATCGTCTTCAAGAGAGGATGTCCAATGCCATACTCTATTTTTCTTTTAATACTTGCAGTTATTTCTAAATAACCAATATTTGCTTCGAAACAACTTTACCTAGCACTTAAATCAATTACAAAAGTAAGTTAAATAACAAAATTCTGTAGCACTAAATGTAATGCGTGTCTTGCAAATTAAAGTTTTAGAAAAATAATGTTCTCTGTACCTTAAAAAAGACAATTTTGATACATAATATGAAAGTTAAGAATTTGGAAAAACTAATTTTTAATAAAAAAAAGCAAAGTTAAGCACCACCCTTTACGCGCTTTCCCTTATTGCAATATAGCGAGAAATGTACTAATAAAGTTTTTTTGTGAAATATTCCTTCAGACAATTTTCTTTTAAAACCACTATAATTCCACAATATAAAATACGTATTGTTATTAATCGGTATGAATACAAAACTAAGAAAGCTAATTTAAATGAAAAATATACCAAGTCACTTTTAAAGCGGCAAAAATGAAAATATTTTTGTCAAAACAAAATTCTGCTGAAATGCTTACATCGTACACTACCAAGCCGTTTTATGCATTAATAACAATTAAAAATTACAATGTTAATACTGTCTGCACACCAAAATAGATGATAATGAGCTTCTAACAAGCAAAATTAGAATAAACAAGTTGTTACACTACCAATTATTTATATTAAAACTTATATTATTAATTGGACTTTTTTTTGTAGTTATTTGATCATAATTTTCCATTCACGGCCATATCAGAAAATACGTGAATTATATGAAAGCTTTATGAAGTAGAAATTGTTTGGTTTTTATTTCTAGGACAATTACTATTCATGTTACTTTCGCCCATGAATATTGTACCATAGGACTATGGTTAAAAAATAAAAACGTTCAATAAATATTTAACTATTAAAAAACAATAGTTTATTAATAAAATAAAACACTTGGTTATTGTTTCACAATTTATTGGTTTTTATTTACTCGACTCGAGTTTCAACCATCTCGGTTATCATCAGGAGTTTACAAATAAAACTAAAACTAAAACCTAAAGATGTCGATGATTTGATTGATGTACGTGATTTAGGTTTTAGGTTTAGTTTTATTTGTAAACTCCTGAAGATAACCGAGATGGTTGAAACTCGAGTCGAGTAAATAAAAACCAACAAATTGTGAAACAATAACCAAGTGTTTTATTTTATTAATAAACTATTAATTTTTAATAGTTAAATATTTATTAATAATGTTTCACCATGTGGCAGGCACACAATCAATTCAAAATAAAAACGTTTAATTTTTTTCTGACTAAAATTTATTATTGGACGCTTAAATTAAATTTTATAAATTAGGTTAAACTCTAAACAAGTTGCTCTTTTGGTGGTGACATAAGATAAAATAACAAGAGCTTTCGGCAACACACAATTAGTTCTCACAAACACTGTTTGCGAATCACTAATGGCACATGAGTTTATGTAACGATTGCTCTTAGACCAAGACATTTGCAGATAACAAGATCAAAGCTCGCTACTTTACAGGGTAAATTATTACCTAACAAGCGGAACAGAATAAGCCATACAAAATTGTTATTGTGTCAAACAAGTTTTGTGATGTTGCAAGTTTCGAGAGCTGTCTGAACATATTATTCGTTCAAAGTTTTATTTCAACCCAATGTAATTTAGATACGGTCGCATTTAAAAATTACACAAGTTCTTTTCATTCTGGAAGTTGTGCATCCCGGTTTTTATGTACCTACTTTTCTGCTTTGATCAATGGAGAAGAAATCCTGAATAAACTTTTATTTTGATTTGGAAACTGTATAATATTGCACTCCGTGTTATTCGATGCTTTCTTTAAATTAACACACTCAATGATTAGTTATGTCAAACACGTTATTTCTATTTTGATACACCTTAAATTTTATTTTTTTACCAAAAACTTAAATTTTTAATAACCAAACAATATTGTTTAGGTAAATATAAAGTATTCGTTATTACTCAATATTATCAGTTCAGTTACTTTTGAAGAACAAATACGAGTATCTTTCAATATTGGACCGTAATTCACTTTAAGATTTGAAACTCAAAGAAAAGAAAATTGTTCTTCAATAACTTTAGAAGTCTATTTCAAAAATATATTTTAACAATAATTGCATTTTATTGATCTTCTTTATTTAACTTATTTTCATAAAGAATATTTCTCTCAATTAATTTAACACAAAATTTTTTCCTTAATAAATAGAATTAATATGTCTCCGTTGAAGCCGAAAACTCCATTTCTTTCTTCGTTCTGTTCCACTTCTTATTATTACACTCAATGACGTAAATTCTGTGAATTTTTTTTTCAAACGACATTCAAGCGTTGAGTTTAAAAGCTCGAATACTTCAACGTCTCATATTTTAGAAAGCAACATGAATTAACCAAAAGCTTCAATTCAAGCCCCTTGCAATTTAGCAGAAAGTTTTCGACCTCGTTTTTCAGATTTATTTATTACATACATTTACTTTTGATTTTTAGCATGTTATAGCTCTGTGATTCAAACATGTTCGAGTTTAGCAATTTATTTTACCAGTACCTTACATGTCTTGAAAAATGATTGAAGTGAATCTTCCCCTTCCAATAGTTTTAATATAAACCCAATAATGGAAACATAGAAAGCAAAACAGAAAGACAATTTATATACAAATTTGTAAACTAACATGTAGGCAATTGTATCTAACAAGTTTGCCTTTACATAATTGATTTAAATTAAACATTAAATAGTATTAATAGTCACGTTATAAAAACGAAAAGCCGTTTAACACTGCCTTCTTCATTAAATATAAAATTACGAAAATTATAGAAAAAGATTTGAATTTTTATTCAGCACAAAACAGAGGTTTGGCTAAATTTACAGATCCAGCAATCTACCATCTAGTAGAAGGGATTAATCATAGCAGCAACAATCAAGGCCGCTCGATAGGTTAAATCAACTACCCTAACCAAATCTATCGAGTGACATTGGCAGCAATAAGCCAAATCTTTAGTAAAAATATCTTCCTTGATCAGGATTTCAACTTGAGACCTCCAAGCATCCGGGATTAGTGCTCTACCAATGAGCTATCAAGGACGGTGCCAACTGCGGTAGAATGTCGCATTTTCAAATTCCAAACGATTGGATATTTTATTTTTAAGATATTTTTACTAAAGATTTACTGTTCCAATTGGCCGATATGACTACGAAATTTATATTAATATCAGTTTCTATTTTCTCCTATTTGACGCAAAAGAGTTGGTCCGACGACAAAATTGTACTGATAATTTTCTATAGGAAATTTTGCGATCTATAACTTTGTTTAATATTGTTTTTGTATAGATGCCACTGTTCACGAATAATTCGCAAAAGCTACTCTTGAGCGGCATTTGTAAAAAATCGCGGCCGAAGCTCACATCAGATCATTCAGGACTTTTAGTATGTTAAGCAAGAAGTCAAGTATCTCTATCAAAAATCAGCCTTGTTCAAATTTTTTCCGCTATTTGAGAAAAACGCTTCTAAATCTCCTGTGTGCTATATTGCTACCAAAAATATCCAACGTGCGTATGTGAATCGTGTCGTGAATGTAAAGTTATAGCATTGAGGAGTGTTGATTTGGCAAGAAATACAAATAGAATCATAAATTCTCTGACACCAGTCCTCTGAATGATATTGACGTTTTTGAACAAATTTAATTTTTTTATGCAGTGCAGGTCAGTATTGTTTCTTTAATTTCTGTATAATTTGTTATAAGTAGAATTACCTTTTAAAAAACGTTTGTCATTCCTCTGCCTTGTAACTTATTTTATCTGGATACATTTTTTGTAGAACTGTTATGATAAAACTTTCATTGGGAAATGCATATCTTTTAAATTAATATTGCATTATCATTTATTATAAATTTAAAAAAATATTAATGTAAGTCATTCCTTCGCCTTTCACATCGTTCCTCTGCATACACTTTTTTTAAATCTTTGTAAATATAATAACACTAAAATTTTGTGTTCCATAGGTGACCCTGTTGCTTATTTTTATAATACATATAAATTTAATAGTTTCCATAGACTTAAATAAAAGCAAATATTATTTTCAAAACATACTTTAAAAAAAAGGAGAATCACCCTACTAGGACTGGGATTTTTAGGCACTCTAATAATTAAAAGTCTGTTGACTAACCGCCACGTGGAAGATGGTTGCTCCACAGATTTCTAATAGTTTTACTAAATACACGACTGCTACACAAAGAAATATAGACAGGCGTCATTTTGTAGATAGTCAAAGTCAGTTTTGTGACATTTCACAAATTCAAACATTTCAACGTTAATATAAACATTTAAATCTAATTTTTAAGTTGTGAAATCTAATTTTCGAGAAATGCAGCACGCGTTTTGGTGGTGGGTTTTAAAAATCGCCGGCAAAAAAGAAACAATTTGCAGATTTTCTTTAATATGTAATACTACTGTTGTTGCTGCTATTAATTGTAATCTCTCTACGTTACTTGTTAACACAGAAGAACGTTTAAACAAATGATTAGAAGCTGTAAACAGACAAGATTTTAAAGCTGCACAATATACGGTTATATTTATTGCATTGCAGCAATTATTTTACACCCCATAACGTCTGAGAAATGACGCAATTTCATCTGTAATTTTATATTCCTCACAATAATTATACAGAAAGCAAGATACGTTACCAGTAGAACTTCCAGAACGATAACCTATTGATGTAAAAACAAGTATCATAAAACTGTAGGTATAAGCAATTTTCGTCTTTCAAGTTAATGTAATCGCGCTACAATGCGTTTTAGTTTGACATTTTAACCTCCTACAAAATGATAGCCGGTCGGCTTTACTTGTTTCACTGTTCAAATGCTAGAGTCGTGTATCTAGTAACATTATTACTTATTAGAAATCTATGGTTTGCTGACTCTTGGGGGCTCTAATTACAATAATATACAGACACATTTACGTTACAATATTTAAAACAGTTGCAAATTGATTTAGGAAACTAGCAAAACCCCTCGACTACGCCTTACACTTTTCCCTTAAAAATGGTAGCAAAAAATATTGAAAGAGATGTAACGATAAAATTAATACTAATACCTTCCGCAGGTATGGGAACCCGCAAACAATAAATAACCTGTGTCGAGATTCTGATTTAAGTCGTCTTCGATCCGCGGCCTACAACGCTACCTATTTCATTCGCTAATTTAATATTAAAACAAAATTAACCGACAAAGCAGGGAGCATAGCCCACGGGTTCCACTAATTAATCGCCAAAGCGAAAATGATGTTCAATAAAAAACCACAAAACCCGTTTTTATTATTCCTCTTACAAATTTAATTCGACGCTTTTGGTCGTTAGAGAGTTCAAACCTATTTTTCAATATTTATTGTCTTCGAATTTCACTTTAAGTTAGCATAAAAAATTTTGTTTAAATTTGCCAAACAATGTTGGGATTTTACAGTTCACCTGAACAGCCTATTTTTTTCTTTTAAAGCATAGCGTTCAATACAAAATCTGATTACCTTGAGTCCTCAGAACTTCAACGTAGTAAGAACCTCTTTTTGTATAAATCCTACGTAATTCCAGCTTTCTTAATTAAAAACGCGTCCTTCGTATATTCACATTAGTTAAATTACTCCAAACTCGAAATAAGTTGATTTAATATAATTCTAATGTATCCAAAAACAGGCTCAAGTAGGGTAACATCCACACTAAAAAATTAAAATAGAATCAGACAGAGGTTCGGAATTTATGCAAAAACTTGAGCAGTAAATAAATCCTCCCTCGCTAAAACACAATAACAAAGTGTCGCCAGCTCATGGAAGATCCTGCAGCAGCCGAGGGGAGGACCAATCCTGATCCTGGGCAGTAGCACCCCAACATTCGCGTGTGTCGCACCGTTTCAGAGCACTCCGTTTCGTTTTCCGCAAGGATAACGTTTCGCTTAAATGTTTTATTTACGAAATACTGATTAGCTCAATTTGGCTGCGTATTAATATATACAGTCTTAATAGGTAAGCCCAAATTGTGTCGCTGTTATCTGTGTCCGAATAGAAGCCTTTTAAGTGTTTAACTTTATTATTATAATGATTGGCACAGGAACGCCGTTCAAGGTTGAAAATTATGGCTTCAATTTTTAACCATTGTTTAATGTTTGGGGTTGTATTGCTGCTCAAATAGAATTTAAGATTAGTAGAATGCTCGTTAAGTCATAAAGGACGCTATAAATGCGTCCCGGTAGCGAACGTAAATTCACAGTTAGAGTTTGGAAGATTAGAGCAGTGAACACAGCCCTTCGCTATTTATATACACCTTCCATGTACCGCCTGATATTAACGTACTTAACCATAATCGATTTTCCCGACATTAATATTAACTTATTTCGAACATGCGCAAACAAATTTCTATCTTGATACTGATGAAAAAATGTTTGATATGTAGAAAATACTACTACTATAATGCATTTAACTTGCAAACGTCGGGGTTTTGTAATAAAGAACTTATGGTGGTGTTCGAAGCGTCGTCGTTTCATTACTCTTCGCTCGCGATTGTAACTCCGGGAATTCCGGGAGTCCGGTTTATGGTAATCACATCGAGGAAAGTTTAGGCATAAATTGAAAATCTAGAATGGCATTTTAAATGTAAACGAGTTCATCGGAGGCAAATTGTTCTTTAATGATGACTGATATTTCCATAATACAAACTTTTATTTTAAACCAAATTAAGCTTATAATAATGAGCCTCCAGAAAAATGTTGACTTCATAGAGCACCTGTTTTAAGAAAGATAAAATCTTATCTTTGTCGACTAATCACGATAGCTCACGCTCAAAACATGAAAGTCAAATATTCTCTTGTAACTTTCAATTTAGCAAGTTCAACTTTTTATAGTGCAAATTCGGCATTTTAACTCCCAATTGCGTCTTTGTAGCTTAAGAGTTTCTTTTTGTATCTTAAAACATCCCCAGCTTTGCAAACTTTGCCTTTTAGGATTTTACAAATTTAGAACTTGGGTAATTTTATGGTACGTTGACACTACTCCCAGTTGTCAAAGGGGGTGGGCCTGCACCGCACAATGTTTGCCCTTTTTTTCTGGAAATGTTAAATTTCGTACGGCCCCCGCATGGGGGGTTGAGTCCTTCCGAAGCTTTATCATTCCCGGAACTTTTTCTTGTCACATTTCATTCGGTCGTTATTTAGGCTTTTACAAAGTCCTGTCAGTTTGCATCTTACCTTAGTTTTGTTTTGTAAATATTTAATTCGACAGATGTAAAATAGCTTTTTCCTGGTTGTAGGTTATTTAACTGTTGTTTTCACTGGTTAATTAGAATTAAAATTAATTCGTGTACATAAAACTTCTGACGAGTTGTAAAATAAAATCTCATATTTCTGCATTTTCATATTTAATTTGAAATTAAATACAAGTTTTAGAAGTTATTATTAAAATGAAATTGTTTTGATAGAACTTCATTCCTTAAATAAGCAGTGCGTTCTCTTTTTAATAATTATGTTATTAAAATGCAATTATACTTTAAATTTGTTCTTTTGTCTTTTCATAAATGGTAGCAAACAATAAGTTTTTTATTTTCTTCTGTCAAATGAGCTAGACGCTTTGATGATGTTTCAAAAAGCATTCTGATTATGGTGAGTCAAAAGTTAAGCGAGTTGTGCATATTTGAACGTTTTCCTTATACTCCGAGTCATTTTATTACATTACTACATAGTGCAAGTCATTAACTAAACTAAAACCTCCCAGAAGTATTTGCATAATAAAAAAGTGTTCCTGTGGTCATTTCATACCTGAAAAAGTGAAAAATCGTTGATAGACTAAATGAGGATTAGCACAGATATTGCGCTTGTTCAAATAAATTATTTACTAATCATACTTTACAACTCTGAGCTTCTTTTTTGAGTGCATCAATTGTTTACTATAACATCCTTTCCCATTTTTTGGTAAAGTCATGTAGTTTTAATTTTTTTTTATTATTTCTGTTGTTTCCTATAAAAATATGTGCTGTTTTCTAAACATCATCTATTTTTAATTTTTTTTTATAACACCCGTATAAACCTATATTTTCCCAATTAATGAGTGTAATAAATGCGACTTATTAAATGATTTTATTGCGACCCTTTAGTTATTCGTGACTATGCCATTATTTAAAAATAAACGGTTTAAATTCAGTTGTAGTTCTTAACTATTGTTTAGTTTTAAATATTTCTTATAAAAAAATTGTCAAGTACGAAATTTTAACAAAGCATTTTTGATCACGTTCCAGCTTTAAACAAAATTTGAAAGTAAAGCCAACATTTTTCGTTGAGTATGAAAACTACGGGAACGTTGTTCATTTTTCGTTTAGCAAAATTTAACCTTTTACTAAGACCACATGCTTCAAGATCTTTACTATGAACTACTATTTTTAAACCAATTTTAATTAATTTAATAATACATTTGGCTTGACGCATCATTAAAAAAAGAAGCAAAACTTTATTGACGAAATCGTTGGTATTTATGAAAAATGACATTCTTAATGCTTTCCTTCTATCAATTTTGTTTGCATTCTCTTGTAGAATATGTCAATAAAATGCGCCTGAATATTCTTGTGAAAATATTGAAGATAAAGTTAAAACCTTTATATGCCGGTTATGTATGACATCAATTATAATCTGTTATACGTTATACGTTATACTTCCCCATACTAAAACTTATCGTATTTGCAAAACTGTAAATTTTACAATTATAACCTTCTATTCCATCCATTCAAATTCATAGAAAGCGCCACAGTGAAATTACAGCTTCAAAAAAAAAAAACAAAATGTAGCCAATATTATATTATTTACTAATACTTGTTGTTGCCATATTTGCAAAATGTGTAACTTTTAATAATTATAACGTTGTGCAGTTCAGCTAATATTAGATTTCTAAGAAAACAAGCAGCGGGAATTTGAATTTGCGTAGCCTGTTCAATTGGTTTCCGTATTGTAACTCTACCCATAGAAGCAGCGACTACTGCACGAAAGCAAGGTAAGCGCCCGCTGAAGCGCTTTGGCAAATTACAAATTCCGCTTCGGATGTCGGACAAAAATGGCTATACTAGCTTTATTTTGGAAGTTTTGGAAGTATGCAAAGAATAAAAAATATATTTTGAACTAGAGCTAACTGATAGGCGTAGGTAAAATCACGTAACTGCCGGAAAACGCGTTGTTGATATTAAAAAGTACCTATCGTTTTTTTTCTTAATTTGTAATAATTGAAAATTTTAGCGAATCTTAATAAAGTACTTTAAATAGTCCGTCAAACTGATAAGAGTTTATAACGATCGACGTTTGCATCAATTTCAAAAATTCCTGGAAAGCGTCAGAGTAAAATTTTGGAGATAAACAAAAACATTATTTGTAGTTCAATGCAAGCTCTATCGGTTCAAAAAGTTTAAAAAAATCGTTTAATCAGTTTTGTAAAAAGTTATTTTAAAAATTTGAATAAATTTTGAAGCAGCGCCATGCGCCAGTGCGATCGTTTTCGGACTTTCGAAATTAATTTTGTTTCATCGTATACTTCCTAGAGCACTACTTTTTGAGTAAATGGGCGTTAATTTGAAGTTAAAGAGTTTTCGACTTGTCTTAGGTTCTTCTTTCAGATTACATGCTCAAATTTTCAATATTTTGTTTTGGAATGACTAACTTCCATTTCCGGTTTCGGATTGTTTTGAAAAGCGTAACTAGAACTACATTTTTTGATATACTTCTTGATTTAAAATTTCATCAAAGTCGGTCCAATACTTTCGCCTTCAGAGGCGTCACCCACCCACCCACCCACACACACCCACAGACAGAAATTTTTTAAAAACCACTTTTTTATGTTCCAATGGTCCCAAAACGTGTATTTTCGTTAAAATCTAGATTTCGAAAGTTTTCATCAAATCAATACTTCCCTATAATAGTAGGTATGGAAAAGTAAAAATGTTTGTTATATTTTAGAGGTAAGAAGTTTGAAATAGCCAAATGACCTTTAGGGTTTTTAGATAGCATGTTAGTATTAGAAAAGACTGTGTCAATTTTTAATTTTTATCTAAAAAGTCTTTTGTTCGAATATCTCGTTCTGTAGTTTTTTTTTATTCTTTATAAACGTCTTGTCAATATGGTTTTTCTGCCAGAAAAAATATTTAACCAATTACGAAATACTATCTTGTTTTGGCTATTAAGCAATTGCATACCTTTCTTTCACTGGATTTTCTCGTTTTCCGTAAATATCGTGAATAATATGTTCAGTTTCAATATCACAAACATTATTTTTATGGCAATTAAATTATTATTCTCTCATATCGCCAACACCAGCGCGGTTTATTGTATAAAATTATACATTGTATGAACTGACCATTCTATGTTTTGCAATACAAATTGCAAACTTAAGCCGAAAGTGCTTTCAGAGGGTTAAAAATGTTTATAATTCCGGTCCACTTTCGTACGTACATTTTATTTAATCTCGCCCAACAGGTCGCTGAACGTCACCCGCCAGGCCTACAAGCGTTGACGTCATAGTGGAGGGTTGGGCAACAACTTACATAATGTTATTTAGATATCAAATTTAAGATTTATGTGTAAAATTTAAAATTTTACTTCTCCACTTAATTTACTATTGATATATTGCAACTGGATAAATAAAACGAGCTTTTCCATTAATTCTACGCACGGAAGTTGTGTATGTACTTAATGATACCAAAATGAGTTATCGATTATTTGTTTTAAAAACACCAAATGATGTGAAAAGAAAAAACTTGTTGACTTAATAGTGTTTGCCTTGGCATTAGTTCACTTGACACAACTAATTACTTGTCAGTAACTACTCGGGGTGTTTGTATTTTCCTACTCTTATTGAGATGGGTGTGGTTTATTCTGCTTCTTTTTTTCTAAAATATCCGATACTTATTCAAGAATGACGTGTAATAATTACGTAGTACAAATTATCACATACAATACGTAACTTTTAACATTTTGGCTTCAAATTTGAGAGTATGAAACTGCAGTTTTCCAATTATTAAAGTGAAACCTTTGGATTAAATATTTTTATATTATTATACATATACTATACAATACATATACTATACATATATTATACAATTTGGCTTTCCTTATCTCTGCCGTTTCTTAGCTCTTTCTTCTTGGTTTTATTTTTCTTTCTCATTTTCTTTTATTAACATTTAAATTGTTATAATGAAAATACAAAATATCTAGTACTTACTTACTTACTTCAAGTACTTACTGATTCTAGAATACGCATCTGAGGTTATTCTTCAAGTGCACTAATAATGACCCCCTAATAACGACTCCCTGTTTTTTGACAGATCAGCCTTGTTTTCCATGATTTTATCTGAGTGATGTTCGCAATAATTTAGCTTTATTTAAATTCTTCTACTGTATAGCGTCTGGGCTTATACCGACACATACACACACAACACATATACGCACGCAACACCAACGCACCATGGCAAATAACTGGCTTTCATGTATCTGCAGAAACTAAAACATGCATATCAGTCAAAATGTCAACGTTGAATCAATAGAAATACCTTCTAGTCTAAGATCTAGCAAAATTTTATTTACCTCATAAAAGAAATATTAGAAATGCTAAAGATCATCCTGCCGATAAACAATCGCCGGTCTGATTTACGAAATAATTTGCTTTATCGTATCATTTTGTTACTGAGCCTTCTCCTACTCTATCATAAACATAAATACAGGGTGTGTATAAATTGGCGAAAGAACTACATTAAGACTTTCGATTTTCGATTTTATGACCAGCATCGCCACGTGTAGTTCTTTCGCCAATTTATACTCTTCCTGTATAATAAATCCGAAAACAAAAATAGTTTGCTTTTCGCCAATCAATTATTTGATAAATTTTGAAATACTTTTTTTCTTACTGAACTCGTTTGCAATGATAAACTTATGTATTATAAGCAAATTATTGCCGTGATTATTTATTGATATCTGATTTGTGTCAAACATGCGCTTTCGCAGTCAGATTTCATATATTCATGAGTTATCGCTTGAACCAATTATAACATATCAAAATTTTAGTCATTTTGCATTAAGAGGTAAATAAAAGCAAAACTTGATAGTGGTTAGGTCGTTCTGATTGGCGAAAACAAACTATTTTTTGCAGATTTCAGTCATTTCCCTAATGAGCTAAATAAATGCAGAAAATAGCGATATTATCATTATTGCCCCACGTTAAAGCAAACTATTACGTCCATCAGACCGGCCGATTGTTTATCGTTAGGATGGCATTTAACATTTCTAATATTTAAACTGTATTTCCACTGTAAAATAATTAATATTTTGCTAGTTCTTCTACTATTCCCTTTCCTCCTCTACTGCCGACGAGGAAGGTATAATTTTCTTTATTTTACGGCGATGCGATGTCGTACTTTTACTTCAGTTTGTTCTTCTCCGTTGATAGGTTGACTTAATTTGAGTTTCTTTTTTGCTTCCTGGTTTATTGTCGCTTGCGATTCTTACAAATCTGTTTTTATTCATTCTCAATATAGAAATAGACCTCGGACGATGACGGACTCGGTGAAAAATGGTAAAATAAAAAAACTGAAAAAATGTAATAAGAATGATGTACTTGCCTAATAAATACATAACGAGAGGAATATCTGGCAATTGATAAAAAGCAATGTCATACTAAGAAAGAAGCCGACATTATTGCCTATTTTAGATCTGACGTTTTCGATGGATGTGATTGTGCAAGGGCTGTTTGACAACTGCACTGTACACATACAAAAGCTGAGTCAATCTAAGAAGAGGTTTTCAATTCCTCCTGAAATCCTGCAGGGTTCTTAAAGCGTGTCACACTTCACCCACTCGCACCTAAATGTTAATCTTGCAGAAAGGTCAGAATGTGTATTTGAAGAAATTACAAAACTTATTTTCCTTGAATACGGATAAAAATTTAATTTTAAATGGTGAGATATATGACAAAAAAGTACATTATTGTTTTGTTACGATAAAAACTGCTAGTGGGCTAAAAGTGATCCAATCATTTTTGAGTAATTTTTATTTTTCAAGAAAGGCACTTACAAACAAAATTGCAATGTTGTTTAAATCTCGTCAAATTAACGGTAAATGTTGCAACTAGTTGCAGTGTTCTTTTAATTAAATTTTCAGTAGTTTTATTATTTTGCTATCTTAGATTACTTATTTAAAGCTGCGGGTACTGCAAAAGTAAAGAGCTCTCTATAATTATCTGCAAAGATTATTTCTCTAACAAAATTGCATTATTAATTTCTAGAATACAATCTCAAATCTCGTAAATTACGTAGACCACACTTAGATTGTCTAATTGGATACCTAAATTACACGAAATAATATCCTTCGCTACGCTTACAAATATACGAGATATTCTCCTGAACTTTTGACGCAACAGTTCTTTTTTGAAAGTCGGTTTATTATCTCGTTTTTGCATTAATTAAAAGATCTTCATTAAAAGTTTTAAAAATCTCTGCTGAATAAACATAATTTGATCTAAAGCAATTTTGCAAAGAAATGTCAGTTCTACAAGGTAAAGTATGTTATTTACTAAAGTCCTTGTTTAACTTTAATGGATTTTTTTTTATTTATATAATAAAATCTACCTATTGAAAAATATACCAGAAAAGTTCCTATCAAAGGAATTTTACAGATTTTTTTTGGGTATTTTTTCCTGAAGCTTATTACGGAATTTGCTATTTCTTAACATTGCTTTTCAGAGCTGTTTTGACGCTTTTTGGCTTTTCAAGCGCTTTTTTTCCGGAAACAGCTCCGATTACCGAAACACTCGCGCCGGGTATGTGGGTACCAAAAACCACGGGGAACGTAGCTCAGTGGTCCTGCTAGTATTCTTTAAAACAAATGTTCCCGCTGTGTGGTTATATAACCTTTGACAATGGCATATAAACATGCCGAAATACGTATAAGGTTAAAATAAATAGATATTGTTAAAGTAATTAAGTGTTTTATATACAGATACTCATTAAATATGGACTTTAACGAAGTAAAGCTGGAAGTTATAAATAAAAACATTTCGTAATACTTATTTTAGTTAAATATGATTGACGGTGAGCGTGGCTTCGCTTGTTAATGTGATGTACATCTTTCTACAGAGCTGTTTCCATAGCTGAGCTTTACTGGTATAAGCAGTTAGCGGTTCTGGCGTAAATAAAAATCTAGCTCAGTGGACAAGATCTGTAGTCCAAGAGTCTGTGTGTTTCTCGAGGAATCCTATTTGGAAATGCAAAGTAGGTAGCATTGGATGTCATTACAATTATAAATGCAAATGGTGTGAATCCAATTTCCTTATCTTCGCCGAAAACTGTAACCCCCGACTGCACCGTGTTGCATGCGAATATGCGCCTTATATAATCAATGCGTATAGGTAGCGAGGGTCTTAATTTGTGGGACAGGTAGAAGTGATCTGGATTTACTATATAGATACGAGTACATTTAAGAAATAATCATTGTGATTTATTTTATTTTTACCAAAAAGGTTGAAAACTTTAGAATAAAATTGAAATTCCTTAATCCTATTTATATAGATATTGTTAAAGTGATTAAGTATTTTATATACAGATACTCATTTACTATTACTATTTATTTCATAGAAAATGCGTTCATTTATCGAAGGTCTTCCAAACATAAATTAGGAAAATTGTCATATACAATAATTCGATTTTAAACTTGGACATTACTTATTTGCTTATTTACGAATACAAGAGGGCAATTCACAAAGAATACTATTATCCAAGGTGACCCAGAGAATACCGACATGTTTTAAGTAAATAAGTATGAATAATTCAAAAATTAATATAAATAATATAAAATAATATAAAAATTCAAATGGCACATAATAAGATGGAGTTTTATTTATTTTGTTTAATTACCAAGGTTTGTTCGAAGTTGAGATTTTTAAGAAATTTACAATAAGACTGGAGAGATTTATATTCGTATACTGAATAAGTGTGCTTATACTATAAAGTTGATTAAACATTAAAATTCAGTTATTGCGTAGAACTTCAACTAGCTGCAGCTGAAGCTCCGAAAACAATTAGTTCCAGATGCTGCGAGTACCTTCTGCATACTTACTAACATTTACTTCGTCTTTATGTAATCTGAAGACATTAAGCTCTAAGTAACTCGCAGTTCTATTTGCAATTTTTGAAGCCGTAAGCTAAACTCTAAAACAAGAGAACTAAAATTCCCATCTGTGTCTTCGTTTACAAAGTAAACCCCCGCTTTAAAGGGAACTTCTCGGCTGTATAATACATCGAATTTTGAAAACGGTAACAATTTGCATATTTCTTATTCCACTGAGCTACCCAATCAGGTATACTTCCATGCATACGTATCACAAAAGGGAGAAAGAAAACCAAATTACTGGGTATTATTGCAGATTGGCGCGCAGCACACTCCGTATCGATTTTCAATTGCAAATCCTTTTACCGGGAATACACTCGGCGAAAATGTGACGTAAACTTCGAAACCTCGTGATTTCGGTTAAGAGTAATTGGAGGATGAGTAATAAGAGCTATACGGAATTATTAGGTGATTCATCGCTTCGAATGTAATCAAAGTTCAATTAGCGACGAGATTTTGATAGAGCGGAAGATACGTCAATTCAAAATTAATTTTTAAGCATAGCTTCTATGCCTACTCGCCGGAATATTAAAAGTACAGCAGGACTATATTTAACATTATGAAGTTGAACTGTTCTTTCCGAAGAAAGACTAGCTATCCATTGCGTTTTTCTCTCTATTAACTTATAATATTATGAAGTGTATATTTTCCAAACACTGATTTGAACTAGGAAAAGAATACCTATTCCGAGTGTAGATCTCTGAACAAGATGGAACGAAAGCTTTTTTTAACATACTGCGTTAAAATTTAAATTTGACATTTAAAGAAGAGTGAAACAAGAAAATTATTAACGAAGTGAAAAAAAGTTATTAGTTTTTGTTCTACGGTTGGCGTGCAAAAACATGTTTATTAGATACTTTTAAGGTTATTTCAAAGTGGCTACTTAGCAGCCGAAATGTACACGTGAATGAATGTACAAATAAATGTTCTTGTGAGAACTAAAGGGGTTTTCCTCGTTGTAGCTATTTTTTGACAAAAACACGAACCTTTCCGAAATGAGCGATACGCTCGTTGACTTTGGCACTGCTCTACCAAAAGCAGTTTGGCTCGAGATCCCATCATGGATACTCTTGGTGTATGTGAATGTTTGTGCATGACCATAATATGACCCTGGCAGTTGATGCCCCCCGTAAGAGTATTCTGTGTTACAAAACAAATTTAATTATTTATATTTGTAACTGAAACTACTGCTGAATTTTTTCGCTGACCACACAATCTAAAAGCTGTGATGCGAAAATACGTTAATTCAATTACTTAGTCTGTGTGTGTTTTACATTAAATCACATTGACATTGATTAGGTATGTTAGATTTATTTTTCTGACTAATAAAAATTAACCGTTAAGCTATAAAGCGAACACAATATAAACATGTCACTTTCTCTCTCTTGTATACGGATTAATAAAAAAAGCCAATTTATTATGTTAAGTTTGTAGAAGTGTTACAACAGCAACACGGTTGTTTTTATTAAATTTATTTTGCAATAAAGTTAACATTTATATGTACATTATCACAATTAAGAATATTAAATAAACGATTTCTTTCATTTTCCACTTTTTGTAAATATTTACTCGTGAATGGAAGAGGCGGGGTAACCTGAAATGATGCTTGCATTGCTTCGTTGACAACTTTATTCTCGTTTCGTTCTTCACATCCAAAACCTTTTTTCAGCAGAGACATAGGCACTTCTGTAACAGCGATCTGCGTACGAAGATGCCTGTGTAAGATTCAAAAAAGAAGCTATTTTTGTGTCAGTTTTTCTAAAGTACATTTATTATTCTTATGTTGTACTAAAAAGTGAGAATGCTCTATACCAAGTTTACGTTTTGCACAATTCTAAAAAATCAATTGAATTTCTTTCTCAATTTTTAACGATGTCGACTTTGGTTTTAGTATTCTTTATGTGAAATGAAATTGATGAATCGAAATTTTTAACATCATTGATGGAATATTTCATTAATTCATCTCTTCTGCATGCCCCCGCTACATCCAATATAAGCGTAACCGATAATATATAAAGTTGGTAAATACAGAGTATATTTAAATGCTTTTGCAGGACTTACGTCTACTATCAAAAATTCGCCGTTTAGAGCTTTAGTCAAGAAATGATCAACTTTTTCTGCTGCAAGTATCTTTGATATCTCTGGCTTCTAGTTAAAATATTTGCTTTTTTAAACAGCTATTAATTTCGCGAATTTCCTTATAACAATATTATTTCTACGCACTAACATCGCTTTTGGCATTGAATGATTTGCCCATAAGGTAGAAGTAACATGTTTTGATTTTTCAATAAGATATGCAGGACAGCACATTTTCCGTGTATTTTTGTACCTTTTTTCTGATTACATCACTTGCTGTAAGCTTCATATTGTTTTTCATTAATTTTTCTAATTTTGCAGGCAGTAATTCAACTGTGACCTCTTTTGCAGTTTCTTCGATTTCAGACGAAGTAAAATTTTTGCAAATTTTTTTAAATTGTTCATAATTAAACGTTTAGCTCGTCTCAAATTTCTTCAACCATGTAGCAGGCGCAACAAATTAAAATTCACTTCTAAATGGTTAACCTTGTTTACAATGTTACGTACAAAATTTGCACAATGCTGCCATCCACTTTTGAATTATAAGTATTTTAAAACGTTTTATTTTTTTAGAACTGGCGCGGCGGTGGGCGAGTGTCATAGCTACATAGCTCGTGAACCAAAGGTCGATGGTTCGAATCTACTTAGAGGCGGTAGTAAAATATTTCTAAATTGAATAATCCGCCTCGACTAAGGACGTTTGTACAAGTCCGGCTGCATGGGTTTTTCGGGGTGGGGCATGTTATACTCGTGTACATAGCACTTAGTGCGCTGAGCCGTAATAAGCGGGGTGGGGGAATTCTAGAGTTGCGCCTTTTAAAATAACACTGTTTTTTTTCACAATTAATTATTATTTCAAAATTCATTGCCGGAATTGCAAAAAATTGTGTACATACTACAGGACCAAAGCGTCTATTAATGCCTCGTGTGGCTGTTGCTTTCGACTTCGTCTCAGGCTACAAATTTTCACACTCGAGATTAAAAGACCTACTTTAGTCCCTTGGTATATAATACATTATTATTAGGTAAAATCTCGAAGTTTTTTTGGCGAATACAATGCTCTCCTTTATTGCATAATATTGGCGACGTTGGTTGGTGAAATTAGAAATAATACAAGCTTGTTGTTTAGACAGTAGAAAAACGACATTACCGGTTGTACAGTATTATTAAAACAATATTCGTAAATTAACGCAAGGATTGAAATTGTTTAAATTAAATTACCCTTTTGAAGTAGAAAACCGAACCGTTTGTAAACCGTTCTACATCATTTAAAACGGTATTTCGCGTGCCTGAAAATGAAACATGCGTGCCCACAATTTACAACAATTTGTATTATAACATAAATACCTAATTGTAAATAAATAGCACGAGAGTTTACCTAAAATTCTCTGGTATTAACTTAATATTTTTATATAGAAAGTTTTGCGCTTTAATAATATGCTTAGGGAGTAGAATAATTTTCAGCTTAATCCGTCTGAAACGAGCTTGAAATTCGACGACGATACAATATAATTTTCTTAAAACTTTCTTGTTTACAGCTTGCGGTTTTAGCGAACCGTGAACTTAATAAAGTTGTTTCAGAAATTAAAGCACTCGCTTCATTTTTCGTATTAGAAGAGTCAGTTAATCAATAATGTTGCCGTTGAAACAACTGAATTAGTTTTCTAGTTTGTCTACAGTATAAGCACTTCACTGTTAATTAAAACAAAGTGGTTAATTAGTGAGCTCTAGATAATTTATTCGTACATTTAATCTTGACAACAGTAACAACTGCATCAGCGAAGCAAAACCTTTAGTTTCCTAACTGCTTTCGGTAAAAGCTGTCACTTGAGGTCTAACATTTGGATTACTCTCTGAGAGTAATACGAGTAGGCAAAAGAAACGTCGCTTGTGCTTATGTGAACGTTCAAATTGACTCAAACATGGCAAAATGATGTATATGACTGTCAGTTCATCTCATTAATAATGTATTTTAATACATTTTTCTCAATTTCCTCTAATGTTCCAAACATTGTAATTCCATTTCAAGCATCTAATTTTCGTTTAAAGCCATTTTTTAAATAAAAAAAGTAACGTAACCAAATTGAAACGTCATTCCTACAGATGATGCTGTTTTGTGTTATTCACTGGCCTCTATCTAGTTTATACAGTGTTTTAGATAGAGAAAACTTGCAGCTCTTGTTGAATTCCGAACCACTGCAACAGCTTTGGAAAATTATTAGCTTCTAGCATTTTAAAATTTGTATAGCATACCTATTTAAAAAAAGTATAATCATAATATGTGATAGTTGTAAGTAATGATTTTCAACTATTTATACAAGTTTTTAGTGTATTTATTCTTTGTTTGGTCTTTTTTCTTTATAAAACACTTATGCACGTATGCTTGTTAAATTGTGGTAGCTTATTATCAGTGAAAGTTAGTTGGCTCATTCCACGTTCCTAATTAGAGGTTTTTTTCATTTTATTTGTAAATTAAATTATGTAAACAAGATCCAAACGCTCATTAGCTGACGTCACTGCAGTAAGTTTGAAATTTATGTAGAGCGAGTTTGACCTTTTAATAATTTAAATTTATAATTTCGTGTACTACTTTTTATTCGTGTAAAATTTTTACGTCAACATCAAAAAGTAATCAAATGCAGGCATCTTCGTGTTTGAAAGCTCACTAATGGAAGTTCTTGAACTGACTACTGCATGCTTACGTATATCCACTCTGACAAACGCACATACAAAGCGTATATAATTAAGGTTTATTTCAGTTTCAATTACGCAACAATTTACATTTGTAGCGTGTTAATTTATAAGAGAGTTAATTTTATACTTTGAAGCTCGTAAAGTTACCGCTGCTGCTTTGCTAATTAAATAACAAACTGGAAGATACTGAAAACAATCATTTACAAATTAAGCGCCCTATACCCCTAACAAAAAGACGTCAAAGTTATTCGCTTTTTTATTTTTATTTAACAGCCCCTAGAGGATAATTAATATTCGTCAAAATTATTTATTGGCTTAGGTATATACAAACCACACCCATCTCCGCAGTATTTTATACCAAAAATGTATTAAAAGAGAGGTTAAGGAACAAAATTTTATTGCATAAAAAAAATAAAAGAAACTTCCAATACGAAAATTTAAACTTTCAAATTAATTATATTAAAAATCATACCATATACACACGAGTGCAGCAAAAAAAGAGTAAAGCTGTCGGGTAACCGCCACGGAACCTTCCTCGCATACATCCGCTGCTTTTTTCCCTATTCTCTGATTTAAACTAATGCAGTACTACCAATTGTAGAAGTCAAGTGAACCTGTTCTTCTCTTTTTTTTATAAACTTTGAGTTCAGCTAAACAAAGGTAAACAAGAACTTCTAGAGACTTTCTACAACGAATAGTTGTTCCTATTGTCATTTAAAATAGTCATACCGGTTTTGAAGTCAAAATTTGTCAATTTAAAAAAAAACACAATATCGACCGGGAAATGGTAGAAAAATCGCACTTGGGCGGATCGTCATTGCACATGCGTATGCACATGAATATGAATCTAAGTTTTTATCGAACGCGTTCATATTGAAGTACTCTTCCCTTTTCTCACCCCCCCTATTTTTTGACGGACCAATCTTTCAAACCTACATTGGGTTTTCTGCATTAAATCACCAGGCTGTAAAGTGTATACCAGACACACCATGGTGAAACTGGATTTTTTGGTATTCTCGGACCCTAAAACATGCATTTCTGTCAAAGTCTCTTAACTTCAGAAAATTTTACAAACACAGTACCTGTCTCTAGACAGCTACAGGCGGGTAAAAAGTTTGTTTTGAAATAAAATAATTAAGCCTAAATCCTAATTGTATGCAAAAATTTAAATTTTACTTCTAACTGAAAACTTGAAGATAAAGTAAAAGGTTTCTAAACTACATTAGCAAAATAAGTTTGAGATGAAATTAGTTTTATATTGGATTAGCTTCAAAGTAAATGTGTTCATAAAACTGAAATGCGTTAAATTTTAAATTTAATGGAAACCTCTCGAACAAAGCTAAACTAACAACAATTTAATTTTGTAGTGGTAATACAATAGCTATGGAATACTAGAACTAGGATTTAAGAAACCTACATTTTCTATTAAAAGGTATTTTCTTTGTTCCGCTAATGCAATGTGCGTTAATTAGAGATTATTCCCTGTAACAATTAATTTAAAATAATCTGTTTATTTTTGAAATTATTAGTCTTTGCGGTGTAATTACTAGGCATTTTATACTTCTTCGTTGAAACGTTTTGTTCAAACAACAAGTTTAATATCAAATGTCAATCTAATAATTTGCATATATATATATATTGTTAAAGTGATTAAGTATTTTATATACAGATACTCATTAAATATGGACTTTAACGAAGTAAAGCTGGAATTGATAAATAAAGTAATAGTAAAGCCTAGAACGGCGAAAGAAATGATCAAGCAAAACAAATTGAAGTATAAGCTATATCCGTATATTGGGTTAAAGGTTTCCGTTGAAGGGCCATCATCCGCAACTGAAATTTTGCCTCGTTTTTGCTCCGAATATGTAACATTACAAAGTCTAAGTTAAACCTGAAGGTAGTAAAAAAACCGTGGAGTGGTAGAACAGAATTTTTTTAGTGTTTTGGTGATTCGACACCACAGTTGCTATTTCGAAGTCCAATATAAACTATTCTAACATCAAAAGATTCCTACAACCCTGCAGACAATATTTGAAACCTACCGAAAGACAAATCAGTTTGAAATATATTTTACTCGGATAAAATTAGTTAAATATGAAACATTTCATATTTGCGCACATTTTGACGTAGTCAAGTGCACCTCGTAAGAGCATATTTTGAGACATGTATTTTCAAGTAAACAACAATGGTTACTTTGTTAGGCTTTAAACATAATTTTTCTTGCTTCTTCTTTGTTTCTCAATGCCACTACGGGAACATATTCATAATAGGAAAACACTTTCATCATCCCCTATCCCGAAGGAACCAACCTCGAAAAGTCGATATAATGTCGACTTGTACTAGCACGTAAAAGACGATTTTTATATTCCACCTAATAAAATCATAGTGGATCAATATTTCACCCAAACCAAGTCAATAAATTTAAGACATCCAAATTGTTTGATTGTATATTTGCAATAATTAACTTCATATTCGCATTTCTACACTTTTGGTGAGCAATATTAATAATGAAATTTGTCGCTTAGCTCTGTCCCATACATAAAATACAACCCAAAAAAAACAAATGTTAGAACGTATATGTCACATCCATTCAATTTTGGAAACTTTTGACCTTAAGAATTTGCAATTCTTCTTAAGTGCACATTGGAAGTAAATGTTGAAGAAATGCGTTAAACATAAAACATACTATAAAACTCGAGGTTTTACTATTTACCAAATGTTGAGGAAACTGGAATGAGTCGAAGCTGATGATACAGTAAACGTAAAGGGCGTGACATTTTAGTCCGTGATCTCTTTAATTATGTACGATTACAATAGAGAGGTCACAATACCAATAAATTATTAATGTATGTTAAAAGCAAAAGGTAGCTGGAATTTTAAACTATGTAAGTACATGGAAAATTGAACAACGTATACATTTCCGCACGTGAAAAAGAATGTTCAATTATAATTAACTTTCAAAAACTATGTTAAATTTGCAATTCTTTTTGTTTCTGATTCGTGGTACTGTTGCTTTTGGTATCATCTTATCCTCGAATTGTTTGAGGTAATTTTAATTTTGTAAATGTTTTTCCAGATCTTATATGGGCGTTTGTAGTTTTCATTTGGTATTGTTTTCAAATTGATATTATGCTTATTAAATAGTAACAAATTTTTTATTATTCTCACTACTATTATTACATTTTCTTGAAATTTTCTTATGCAAAAGATAAATTTTATTTTGTTCTTATAAATTATAAATGTGTTTAGAACGTGAGTTGTTAAAACCTGAATAATGCTCGAGTTTGTAGGGGTGAAAGCGTGATCTTATGTACAAAGGATAATATAAAGCAGATGCGCGTTTTAATTAAAGACTGTAATATATTACGGCAATGATTTCAACTCTTCCCACATTTACTCTTGAATTTATAAGACTTCCATTCGTTAAACCTTAAGATCGTTCAGCGTTCTAGTAGTTTGACTAGTGAAGTTCCGTTCAGACGTTAAGAGCTACTTGTGTTCTTTTGTTCTTATTCGACTGAAATGTCTATCGCTATGCAGAAACTTTCATTACTCATATACGAACAGCATTGTTAATATACTATAGATATCTTGTTTCAAACAATATTACCTCAATTTCAGGATAAAAATGATTTTCATTTCACAACTGACGCTCATTATTTTATATTGCCTTTTCTACTTCTTCTCCAATTGGTGGCACGATAAAATTCAGCTTTCGATGCGGTTTTCTTGTCTTATTAAATCTATACGTCTTTCTCACAAGAAACACAAAAACGCTCGCAGTCTGGTTTTACGGTATTCCTTTTATAGCTCGGAATAGCACAGCTTCGACTAAGCTTCTGTTATAAAATACACGTCAGTATAATTTATTCTTTTTGTTGCTAATCCTCTGGCGGAAGAAGAACAGCGTAATCTGAAAAAGTGAGCTTATTTCTATACGTACCGGTCGCAATCGATTCTGATTTATGGTAATCTTAAAAGCAGGAGCTTTACTGATCATAATAGGTGGCGGGGCGGCCAAGGACCCTCACCTAGGTGAGAGGCGTGAACAAAGACACCTTGTGCGGGGTCGGCGTTGTAACGGTCACTTCGGTGATTTCAACTTAGTACGCGCACCTCTCTTCGGAGAGATTCAAGGTTTCCTTAAATGGGACCACGGAGACTGGGTGAGTGACTTCACCAGGCGAAGTGTAGCCCTCGAGATGAGTCCTAACATCTCGCTCTCTGACCGGGTAGCCGCGCATTACTTGGTGGATAAGGGTCCGGCGGATGAAGGTGTACCCCAGGATAGAGAAGTGCGGTTGCTGTGAGAGCCTCGGGCTCTAGGGGTGTAAACAAGTTAGCCCCCAATATGGGTCTTAACACCTGAGCGGTAGCGCTCTCAGGAATGGAAACCCCGCTCCCTGACCGGTTCGGCAGGTGATGGTGCTTTCCAGGATGGAGTGGTTGCTGCTGCAAAGGGACCTGGGCCCTAGGGTGTCACTTGTAGCTAGCCCTCAGTATGGGTCCTAACGCCTCAAGTACGATCGCTGAAGTTAAAACCCTGCTCCTTGACCAGTTAACTATTATGTAGGGGTAAGGGTCTGGCAAGTGATAGTGCTTTGTAACGATGGAGCGGTGTGCTGCTGGCAGCATGATCGCTAAAGTGGAAACCCCCCTCCTTGACCGGAAAAATAGGTGTTCCGGCAAGTGATGGTGCTTTCCAACGATGGAGCGGTGTGCAGCTGGCACTGGGGACTAGGATTCTAGGGGTGAAGCGCACTTTGCCTGCTCACGCCCACTATCTAAGTGTCGACCCAGAGAGTTCGTACTTCTGTACACCCGACGCTGTTAAGGTGCCGGCCACTATGATTAGGCCGGTTACCGACCAGTCTGGGCGGTGCGTAGCTCACCAGTGCTGGGCCCTGCGAGGTCCTAACTGGAAAGGATAGCGCTACTTGGCAGGTGCTTGCTCCGACAAGTCTAACCAGTGACTTTCTTTGACTGGTACCACGGGAACCAATGCCGAGCCCGCGGGGGATTCACACCCCCCGTTTTTGGTCGCGGAGTAGGACTCGTGGTGGCAGTGGTATAACCTAAGTGCAGATTAGGGCCGTCTTAGTGCAGTTCGACGGGTGAGCTGCGTTTCAGCTCGGGCACTGATCTGCAGAATCAGTAGAGATTTAGGTAATCTCCCTCCACCAGTAGGGGCTTAGGGCTCGCAGCCTGATGCCAGGACTGGTAGCCTGTTCTCTTTCTTGTATTGAGGGCAGGCGCGTTGATCGAGCGTATCTCGATCAAATAATATTGTTTATGAACGGATGTATCAAATACTTATCAAACCGCGCCAAATTTAAAATATATCTTTAATTTGAAGTTTTGCGTGCGCCATCTATGCGCAAATCTTATAAAGAGTCCGAAGATTGTCAAACTCTTAGGATGAATTTCTTATATAGACAAATGGTGGGAGTTGCAACACCATACTCTTGTTTACATCACTGATAGAATCATATTCAATTCTAAGAACCCCTCCAAAGCAGCATAAAGGTAGTAAAGAATGAAGCGAAAGAAAAGAATAAACATACGAATTCTATCATGTGTATGATACAATAAAGTAACAGACCTTCAAATTATATGTGATCAATTTATTAATTAATTTGCTAGTCAGGCTGAAAGTATGATTCAGAATCTTCTAAAACATGACACAGCATTAAAAAAAATTTGTAACCTTACAATCCATAAATCAACTTTACTATTTTGCTCTAGCAGAGTTTACGAATATTGAATCCATAGTAAAATAGTTACATTACATAAATGGTGCAGGCATTGACGACAATTTTGTAACAGTAATTAAGTAATTAAAAAATATCATTAATCCTATAGCTGAACCGGTAAAACTAAATGTAATTGCAAGTTGTTGCTTAACAAATCATTACTTTTCCGACGATTTAAAAAAGTAAAAGTAATACCCACATATAAAAAAAGGTGGAAAAAAACTACTTACAAATTACAAATTATAAACTATTAGCTTTTTAGTCATCATGTTATTTTTCTAGGGCGTTTGATGTAGAAAACAAAGCATTAGAAATAATTAAATTGAGTTGTACTTATCTAATCGCAAAGAAGTAGTGGAGATAAACCATGCAATTGATTGAACTGTTAAAAAATAAAGATCGAAAACAAATGATGTTAAAAGCGAGGTGTCGCAAAGATAAATTTTAGGACCGCAACTACTTTTATTAATTTTTATTTTTTTTTTTTAGAATTATACGCAAATGACACGACAGTAGCTATTTCTGGTAACTTTACTGCTGAGTTAAAAAAACAATACTGAATCAGTTCTAGATGAATTAATTAACTAATAATAAATGGTACTAAATTGGTTATAAATATTACACGAACATAATATGTTTTTCATTTAGTTTACCCATCAAAATGTTACGTTACGTAACTTAACAGTTAAAGCAAGTTATTGCATTTTCAAGTTTTTTTTAGATCTAAAACATATTTCCTCAAAATCTCAAAACAGAACATTTTCGTGAAATCAATACCTTTATATACTAAAAGTATAGCAGAGTAACAAAAACCATATGGTATCTAACATTGTAAAGAAGTCTTGACTTTAATTATCTACTGTTAACCTTACTAATAACATATCTAGCAGGCTAGGATTTGTTTTTAATGTCACTATTAATTAATTGTGGTATATTTTGTAGCTAGAATAAATGTTTTTCTCCATTTTCAAAAAGCGCAATTGTTTAACTTGTAAAGGAGTTTTGAAATGTATATATAGAAACGCCAAAAACTTTTCGATGAAGCCGAGTGCTTTAAAGGTCTTTGATCATACTACTTTCACTTACATGTTTCTAGAGCAGCAGGAATATCTTTGAGGTTTTCAGGTAATTCATTTTACATAAATGACTGTGAGCTTGAGAAGTAAACCGAAGTGTTTCTTCCTTATTCATTTAGGATATTTAAGTTTGCCTTACAAGATTAGATTTTAACATTTAACAGTTTTTCATATGCTTACTATTATTTGTAGAGATTTTCTCTATTCGTCTATTCAACGTCGACTTAAAATTCGTGTTTTTAAATATTTTTGTATCATCCTTAGAAATATATTGTTAAGTTTTAATTTTGGCTTCGATATACTACTATTCTTCATTTTATATAGTATATCCACTACAAAATCATATTTCTTGAAAAGTTTCGAATTCGGGATTTTAATTCATTCTGCGGCTCAAGGAACTCCAAGTAAAGGTTTTTGTATATTATCTGTCTGTGAGGAGCTGTGCTTATTCGTGCACTAAAACTAAGATGTTTGTTCAAAGAATTACAGAGAGATATTCATTGAGAAAATCCAAAATAAATGCGTAGATAAGATGCTTTTTAATATTGTTTTTAAACTGAAATAATTGGCAACAGTAGAACAAGATTCACAAATTATTTGTGAGTAATATTTAGTGGGCTAGTTTCCCCACTCCTCAAGACAGGATAGTGTAATAACTGTTAGAGTTAGAATGTTATAGGACCTATTTTTTAAATATACAAAATAAAAAATTTTCAATCAATTCCCGTGTTTATTAGTTTCAATTTAGGGATATCACTATATCAGCAACGAGATTCTGCATAAAAACAATATTGGTTTTCCCACATCTACCTTTAGCAGCTGCTTGTTTATCAAATAGATTTTTTGTTCGTATTTCATTGCGACGCAAACAATTTTTTAAAAACTGTTGTCGACAAATATATCGATTTCTATGTATACGCAAATACCTGCAAATAAATATTCTATCATTTTTTCTAAACTTCTGTTAAATGAATTTATTTTAAAAATTATTGTAAAAATAATTTTGAGTATATTTAGGTGTACTACCTTATTATTAAAATTTTTTATTCTGCTAAATTTTAAGTTCATGTTTAAGCTGCTTTTATAAAAGATCTGTAATGCATACCTTCAGAATATGTAAATTTCTGTGCAAGGGTTGTCCAAATCAGTTACTAAAATCAAATAAAATCATTAATAAAAGTTATTTTCAAAACGATTCGTAATAGTCTTTTCTAAAACCGTTGGTGTGTTAGCAGTTTGCAGAGAAAAAACGCGTTTTGTGTATTTTTATTTTCCATTTTGAATAATTTCAGTAAACAGACAGGATTGTTTGCTTTTCATTGCGAGGCTGCCAAAACAAAGAAATCGCAAGAACTCGCTTGTGGGTAATACAAAAACCCCAAACAATTCTTCCCATCACCTCGTTAGCACTATTTACTCTTGAAAAATACAATATCAAAATCCTGGTCCATTTCAGAAATCATTTTCAAGACTTTATAAGCTTTCCAAACAAAATCTAAATTTCTTGCTTTAAAATAAAAATCTATGCCGCAAACCTGTCAATTTGAAACACCCACCGTCTTATTATAATTACAACCGAAAAATATTAAAACGTTTCGATATTGTAGAGTCAAAAAAATTTAGAATTTCAGAAGTAAAAGGAATCCCTAAAGAGATTCCTGGGAAGCAGCTCGCAGAAGGAAAACTAATATAAATGCAGGGTTTGCCTGGGGTATCTACAAGCAAATCAAAAAAGCTTGGCTTTGCTGTCATACGCAGCCTTCTTGAATTTCTTTTTCCATATCCGATAATTGTAAAGAAAACTACTACGTTGATAATTAAAACAAACAATCATGGTGCTGATTTATTTTTAAAAATGGATAAACTTTAGTAATAAAATTATTAAAGTTACAATTCTGCAAAAAAAATACGCTGCAATTTCTACGTAGACAGATCGTACTGGTGCTGAAAAATGTGTTCTATCTATATTAAATTATATTAAAGAAGGAGAAATGTCTAAAGCACTACCGAAGTACGCAGTTTAAGCAAGAGGCCCTGCAAAAAGCAAAGATTAAGACATTACCTGTGGAGATTTTAGGAAAGGGTCTAAATGCCATCCAAATAAAGTATTACAGAAAAACTGGGTGCCAGCGAAAGTGTAAAAGAAATTTTTAAGGCATGCAGTGTAGATGAAAATAAGACAGAAATGTCAATGAGCAATTGCTCAACCGTTGAAAAATATAACAGTACGCGGGCCTTTACAATTACAGTTAATGGAGCAGGCATGGATTTTTTTAAAGTAACTTACATAAGCCAATGAATTGTAACAAATTTTTGACATTGACATTTGGAGTAATTTAATAATTTGTAAAAACATCACATACACTATGGAATATTAGTTGTCCTATTATTATATGAAATCAGCTGTACATCTTCGTTAATAACTGTACGTTTCTTTAACAACTCTCGCAAGCTGGCAAAATGAAGTGATTTAGATAAACTGCCAGGAGTTGAAGCTGCATGCTTCATCCTCGGCGTTTGTGGTTAGGCTGACATCAGTGGAATATATTTCAATTATACAAACAAACCATATACATCCTATTGAATAATCTTTTGGTCCGCTGTGCAACCAAATTCGAGCCGTCTGTAATGACCGCGTAAGTATGTGTTGCCTAGCAGTGAGGGTCCCACACTACTAAAAGTTAGGTAAAGTGGAAGAGTGCCGAATTTTATATATAGAGTGCTGTTTGCTGTACAAATAGTGGCGTAACTACATAAAATAGGCAACCATTGTGGGCCTCTCAAATATCCATTTTATTTCATTTATTTATATTTATTTTTCAGATGGTCATGAGGCGAGTGTACAATATTATACAATATTATATAACTTCTTTTAATAACAAAAAATTAGTATAATATTAAAACAAATTGCATCAAGAAATTTATTACAATTGTTATTGCTGTATGAATAGTGACGTAACTGCAGAAAATAGGCGCCAATTAAAGGTTCCTCCTTTGCCGACTTATTCAGTTAGTTTTGTTTTTTGGCTTATATCACCCAAACGCGTGCAAGCATACTGTATCAAAAATTCATCAAAAAATAAGCTTTCAATTAAAACCCGAAAGCGGAAGCTAGACCTACGTTTTTAATAGCAATATATTTATTTAAGAAAAACGAATTGTCTAAATCTGAAAATACAGTCGGATAGAAAACCGTGGAGCCAATACAACTTTTTTCTAGCTCTCTAGCTTAAAAACAGCGGTCCAAAAATTTTATTGAAAATTTTGCTGGCAAATTTTTGTGTAATTCTGCTGATCCGGCTCATGCTAGAGCCAAAGTTGTATTTATGTAAATAGGTTCAGATTTACAACCAATTCTTACATCTCGACACGAAGGCCACGGATTCACTTATAATTCATTATGTTCGTTAATTTTTATCCGATCGAATTGAACTAAACGGCATATTAATCACAACGAGATTTCTAAACGCATTTGTTCTTACATATTTTGGCTTATATTGCTAACTTAACCGTAACTGCAAAAATGAAATTGGCGCAAAAAAATATTTTGAGATATAAACATTAAAAGAAGTTCCATATAAGTCCATGTAACTGAAATGAGTAAAAATGTTGCAACTTCTAAACTAAGAAGATTTTGTTTGTAACTGATACATTTAGGACAAGCCTATATTTTTCGTGAACACACCTTTTTCCAGCTTGGGGCTCAATGACGAAGGTAAATCCTACCGTCTGAGACACTGTATACATTTTTACCTTTCATGTTCGGCAAAACCCAACAAAAGTCCGCCCGATTCTTCTATTATATACACACATACAGACACCAGACAGACACCACAACAGCGCCCGCCGCATCGGTCTCTCAAACGAGCTTATTAGCCAAAATGATTAGAAGGATATTGTTTGGTAGTTAAAGCATCTGTTTTTATTAGGCATAATTCGTATATCGGCGAATAAGACCAAATCTAAAAACTTCTATGAAAGATACAATTTAATCTAAGTCCTTGAAAGCAAATACAGATAACCTTTCTGTAGCTATGCTCTGTATTAGTTTCATAGTGATATAGTCAACTACGGAGAGGATATTATCAATTTCTAGACTGTTTACGAACTACAAAGTAGGAAAGCAATCTTACAACCGGAACACAATAAAGCTAATCAAAAGATTTTTCGAGAAAAACTTAAAAATGTCTAAGGCCCGTTCTATATGCAACTGATGGTCAATAGTCAGTCCCGACAGTCAGGACTATCTTCTGCATCAATTTTAGATGGTTTACGATGATTGCATGTGAAATAGTTTATTTAGAACAAAGCAATGAATGGTACTAGTTCGCACGGACCATAAAACCGGCCGGAGACAAATACTTTTCAAATCTCGTTAATCTTATTTTTCTTATATATTTGTTTTAAACAAAAACATATTTAGCATTGCTAATTGCTACATTATGCAGCACAGCTTCCTTCAAAAAGATTGACAATTTCTTTTTAATTATTCATTTCCGAAAGTCTCAGAATTGCAAAGAAGTTTTTAGAAAGCCCCAAAAAATTTTCTTAAAACTGTTTTTATATCTTTTGAGAGCTTGATTACAAACAAAATAAAATTAATTAAAAATTGAAACTCGGATTCCTTTAAACAACGAATTTACACATTAACTTGAGTCATTGCATTCTACTGGCAAATGCACTGACTTTGCTTAATGTTTTATAAAGTACGTCAATGTAATGCGGGCTTATTAAACTTCGGGGTAGTCAAATAAAAAACAGTTGCTAAAGTCTGGAATTTATTAAACATTCCTTTACAGGGAGAGTCGGAAACTTCTCCAAAGCTTTCGACGTTTCAGTAAAGCTCTATGTTCAAACGAACAACGTGTAACTAACGCAATTAGGAAAATGTTGGGATGTACTTCGTGTAAATTAAATCTGTACTTTAAAAATAAGTGTCGTTAGCGGTATACCAAATTTAGTGCAACTATACTAATTAGTAGAATGTACGTCTACTTAGTAGTAAAGCAAAGTTCCACATTTTACACAAATTTAAAAAACATTTTTGATGCTGTTTGGTTATTAGGCAATGTTAATTTTTTGAAAATTACAATTACTTTTACTCGGGGTTTTCAATATTAAATTGAAAAATTGTCTAAAATAATTCCAGTAGTTTTAATTTAATGTTACATTTAATAGTAAACAAGAAAGAAAATTTCAAATTAATTTTTTATATTTTAAGTATAAACTAACAGTATGCAGCTGGTTTAAATATAAAAAAAAAGAAACATTTAAATTTAATTACTAGTATAGCAAGTTTCGCTTGAAGCTCTTAAATAAAAATAAATTTAATTACAGAAATATTTCGTACATGATGTAGATGGTTGACTTCATAATCAAACTAATAATAAATACAACGTTGCTTCCAACGCAACGGCCAGTTTCCAATTATAATTTATCAGGAAATCATACCGCAGCGCAGCACGAGCTACTATCTTCATGCTTTGTTTCGTAGATCTTAATCAGAGTAGAAGCAAAGCACAATAGGCAGAAGCTGAAAGCTCTAGGAATTCAAATACGTATTTTTACTATGAAAAACATATATATTTGTAGAGCCTAAAAAACTCCCCTATGACGTCACAACTTTTCAGAATTCAGAAAAAACTTTTTTCACGCTACCGGCAATGTAAGTGGGCCTTACATCCATAGCTACAGGGATCGTAAATGGCTGATAACATTCGTGTACTAGTTACCCTTGACGACGGAACTTAATAGTGTCACTTAATCCCTAGGAAAATAATGTTGATTTTAACTGTTCGTTGATATGGTAACAATCTCAGACAACTTAGAATAATGGGGCTTTTAAAAAATAATTCCGATGACAGCTGTCAAAACGAACTTTTAAAAATATGATTAAATTTCTACCTGTAGGCCTACTTACATTGCCGGTAGCGTGAAAAATTTAATAAGTAACACGGAATGTATCGACTAATAACATCCTCGGCAGGCGACAAGCTTCGGCTCCGCCTCAGCTCGTATTCGCCTAGCTCGGATGTTATTACGTCCTTACATTCCTTGATACTTAAATAACTATTAAAGTTGATAACGTACATAACATCTTATTCTCTATGAAACCGATCTAATTTTCCCATTTATTTTAAAATTTTAGTAATTACGTTTTCCTCAAACAATTATTAAAAAGAAACAACAATACTATTGTTAACAAATACACAACGCTGTGATGAGCAGCGTCAGCCGGTTCTGAAAACTCGTTTGGTTCTCAATTTATCAATAATTTGATCCAGGCGATGGGTTGGTTGTACTTGCTGTAGGGTATAAATAATGAAATTGACGGTATGTCCTCTAATACATCGATTTTAAAACGTGCTGAAAAATATGCAAAAAATGTTAAAATTGTTCTGCATGGAAATTTTGCTGCGATACAAAATTCACGGTGGAAAAAGTTCCCCAAATAATACATTATTGATTCAATTGTGCAACTGCTGAAGTGTTACTGTAAAAGTTAGTTTAGTAATTGTAGATATTAGTCACAGTTGTGACGTGCATAAAATAGTTTAATCAATATTTCAATGTCCATTAGTATGCTTTCACTAAAAGAATATCGGATTTTTGCAAAATAATTGAAGCTTAGTAGATTATTATTTAATAGCAAAATCAGATTACATGAAAAATATATTAGAAACATTTTATTTATCATTATCAACAACACAGCGATTAATAAATATGTTTTATTTTACTTTTGCTGGAAATGATTTCTCTTCGTACTTATTCAAGGAAACAAAAACTTGTAGAAATATATCAAAAATTATAGTTTCTGTACTATATCTTTATTAAAAGTAATATTTATGAGACTTTTTGTATTTCTAGAAACTTTTAAAAAGATTATAAAAATTAGTAAGTCACAAATTTTGCACGCCTCGCTTGGTACGTTTGCTTGCCTTCGCCTATCTATATTAAATTTCTAACTGTCTCACCTTAACAAGACGACTATCTCTTGAATCACGGAAAGATTGATCAGAGTATACCACAACGGCGGCGGGCCCTTGCATATCGTCTCAGTTTATTGATTGTTTTCGGCGAAAGCGTTATGTTGCTATAATTTGGATATTTATGGCCTACTTTAATTCTAACGGGTCAGAAATGTGCATGTATCGCGCTGAAAACAAACAAGCACATACCAGACGAATTCCGCCATTCCATTCGTCTACAAATTGGCAGCTCGGTCAGGTTTCGCTTATTATGTTTTGTAAAGTGTTTACTACAAATTCTAAACGCTTTTGTGGCTCCTCTATTATTAGTGACAGTGCATTCAATAACATGTCTTACACCTCGAGACAGCTTAGATATCAATCAGCCACGAAGCTCTCATACACATGAAATGTGTTAGTTATATCATTACATCTTTGATTTATATTAATAAGGGCGAAATTAATTTTAGAATTATATCCAAATGTCTAACAACATTTTTAGCGAGTATTTATTAGCCCCAAAAACATTTTGAAAATCTTCGTGAAACCTGGAAATAACTACAAGTTCCGCCGTTTTTACGGAGACTTTAAAGGGCTATGATCGCATTTTTTGGGGGATGTTTTTCTTGAAGATATTACGGGGTTTTTCTTTATTTAAATTTTTGTACAAGACTGTTTTTAGGCTTTTCTTTCAATTTTTTTTTGGCCTTTTTTCGGTTTTTTTCACGAATTTTATTTCCGAGAGCAACTCTTATTTAGATCGACTTAGCGGGGGAAGCATTTGAAGCGGCAACCGCCGGGTATGATAGTGAGAAAAAAACTGGAGCGTAGCCCACAAGCTCTGCTAGATGTAAATAAATTGAAATAAGAAAGTACACATTTATATCTTTTGCCTTTGTCTCAGTATGTTATAAGTTAGAGTCGTAATATAGGTTTTAGTAGAAGGGTTCGTCGTTATTTGCCACCGGAAAACAAGACCACCAACAGTCTATTTCGTTTCTGAAGTCTAAATTTCATTAGACACATGTGTGCATGTAAACATGAATACTCGTCCCTTAATTTAGGTAAGTCGGCGTTTCTGTTTTAATATACCTTAACCCATAAGCGTTTCAGCCCCAAGTAAAACAGAAAGACTTAAAAGCCGCACGACAGCCCTGTGTAAACATGTTTGTTAAACTAGCTCTTGTGTGAAAGGGTTGCCTGACGTACACATGGCATGGGTGCTTCGTTCCCCAGATCCCAATCCATTCTTCTTCATAATCCAAGTAAAATGCCTTCCTGTGCTGACGTTTTACTCTTATTATTGTCTTTATCAGCTACAAAACAAGCTTATGCGAAACAATAGAGTGAAAGCAACGCGATTATATTTAATGTTGTCGCGTTTACTGTTTGAAAAAAGAAAGTGGTTCAGGTGAAAGCGAATCGTATCTTGGAAAAAATGATGCTATAAATGTTTTTTAAACAAACTCACAAAAGTAAATTTTATAAGTTGATGAAACAACTAGTTAACATTTGGCGTTTGAAGACATACCGAACAAGCTAAATTGCACAGTTTATGAAAATCTGATAACCTTCTCGCCGAATGTTTTTTATAAAACTTGCTAATTGCTTTTATAGCACTAAAAAGCTGGTGGTAATTTAACTGCACGATTTCGAATTAAAGAAACTAATGTTAAATACAAAGTATGCCTTACGAATAGCAAGTTTTAAAATAATAACAGCATTGTTAAGATATGTCAGAAACTGTTATAAAAAGAACTTTATGCAAGTTCCCCATAATGTCCTGTTACAGAACATCATCGTTTTTCCTATACATATGTGGCTAGAGACATTTAATAGAACTTTACTTTACATATTGACATTTAACGACTCGATGGAGTTCTATGGAGATTCAATACTCTACTATAATATATGATAACTGTTTTAAACTCATTTTCCTCAACATTAAAGTGACAGATGCGGTCATAGTCACCTTGTTTGTCAGATTTTAATCCGCTACATTTTAGTATTTAAGATGGCCAATATAACTTGTCTGTGTTACTGAAATAAACCCACGACAAGAGATATGGAATCGAATTTAAGTTGTATACAACAAAATAATAGTTGCCAGTATTCCGAGTGCAATAGGAAACATCCAGGATTTTAAAGAACTTTGATTTGACGTGGTATCGTCAGAGTTCGAAGTCCAGCTATTCTTTTTTTTTCTTGGGGAGTGTTAAGTCACACTTTTGTTACTTGACCCTGCAACAGAAATTAAAAAAACAATTCCTTTTATGTTAGACAAGCAACGTAATTGAAAGTGATGGTTTCTTTATTCTTGATTAAATATATATCCTCAAGAGCTTTTTTAATATAAGCCGACATTTAGGTTTTCTTTTATAGACAAATTCTATATGTATAACCCACTGGGGATCCATGGAACATTCTTGTGTGCTTTACAATGAGATGTATAATACTCAGAATATTAAAGAATCAAGAAATATCACACCCAGATAAACAAATAAAATGAAATTTGTATGCAGAATGTTATATCTGTAGGTCTTAATATCGATTATGCCTATCCGGAGAAAGGGTTTGTTTGCTAATCTAGATGTAAACACAATAACTCTACAATTACCAGCTCTTGTGTATACACCAAAAAAAGATAACGGACTACTGGACTTTGTTATTAAATTTTAAGTAAACGGGAACACACGACTCCGCCTAAACTTTCCCGTACTTTAGCAACCTGTGCATTTAATTATATCCTACGCTTTGGTATACAAGGGATTCAGACTATTCAAATTATATTGAGAAAAATGTCTTTATACAAAATAAACGTCATGTCACAAATACAATTATTTATTTATCTACTTTAATTAGGTAATATCAATATTACAATACTAAAAGACGTATCGTAATGAGCTCTATTACGATACCGAATTTCTATTACGATATCCAAATTTCTATTACGACACCATAATGAATTGTCATATAAAAATAACAGTATGATACGAAATATTAATTATTTATTATAAATACTTTAACAAAACAAGCAAATTATTTGTTGTACACATTTATGATACATTTTTCGCTACACACCAATCTTCAAATTTTTTTATATTCTTAGCTCATACCTGGTTTTTGACTTTGCGGGAATCAGGACTGAAATATAGCCCCATTAGCTAGTGCTTCAATATCTGATGGCAGACTGTCTTCGGAATCATCCATTACCAATAATTTATCGCAATTTGTGCAAGCGACGTAGTTATTTTGCAACAAACTGACGGATGATAAAATAAAAAATGAAACCTAGATATTAATGAAAGTAGATAAAACGTTGAACAGTATTCTTATCGTAACATCATATTACTATATTCGATAATTTTATTTTCCTATCTCATATCGTAATATGATTTATTACGATACTTATATCGTAAATATCTATTATATTAAAAACCAACGGAACATTATGACTTGATTATACTAACATAACTACATCTGCAACACAAGGTACACCTAAGAAAAAAGTATTTTTAAATGTATTTCATATAAACGATCTAGCCCCAACAGGTATCACATTCTACTGGGGTGGAACAAATTGCGATCATTCGCTTATTTGCTGACTCTAATAACTATGGAAATGCATACAAGTGTAGCTAAAATCCAGAAGTCTCCTCATCCATACTGAAAATACTGAAAACAAAAAAATAGATTCTTTCACTTCATATACATGTAAACAATTTGTGTTAATTATTGAACAATTTAAACAGAGCAATCAGTGGTTATTTAGAAGATAATAAATAAAAACAAATGTAAGACAACTAAGTATAGTATGAAATTAAAGGAAATCTATTAAACGTTGATTGAAAGTCACCTAAAATTAAATAGAAGTATCCGAAAGGTTCAAATACCGTTACATCCTCTGAATGTGTTTTCAATTTAAAATTAGCACAAAACGTAAAATACTTTAACTACTTTTTAATTATTGAAGTTTCTTTCAAACCACTTAGCTTAAAGTTAGTTTGATTTTATTTTTTACATGTACTTCTGATTACTATAATCTTGGTGTTAAATATTATTCTGTTAATGTGTAAATTAAAACACCAAATAGCATAAACACTTATTAATAATTTTTTCTAATTTTTTATTTGACTTATAATTAAATTGAATAATGTTCCACAAATGTAATCTTAGGTTCATACGGAATTTAACAAACTAAATTTGCCCTTGCTCTACAAGTCTATAGGCTTCTGGAATCTCTTTATTTTATTTCAAATATTTGAATTTAAATCGGCGATGGCTTTCCTCAATACAAATGAAAGCAAAGCGTGTTCAGCCGCGTACTCTATGGAATAATATGAATATAAAACGGAAGTGGCTCGATTAATTTTAAAACGAGCAAACTTATTAATTTTACATTATTTGTTTCATTTCGCAGTACAATAGAAAAACACAGGACACACATAATTTTGTTTATAACAGATGTACAAAAAAAGGTTTGTTCTCATTTGTTTCCTTTGAAAGTCAAGCGTAGAATTTATGCGATGTGAATTATAGATAAAAGGAAACGAAAGTGTACAAGCCTGAAAGAACTCAAAATATGTATATTTCTTCTTCTTAGCGTATTGTCAATCAACTGCCCTCGTCGCGCATATACAGGGCGTTTTATTTGTAAGTCCCCATTTAAGCTTTTGTATTCCTGCTATATTATATGTGCCGTTGCGTTTAATTACAACTATGGATGGAATTGAGGCCACCTGAAGAGTTCTAATGAGAACCAAGAGCGTCGTGCTCTATCGCCGCCACCAAATTCTTTATTTCTATTGTTGATAATTAATTCGGTTAAAATGACGAATTCCTAATTACAAAGATGAAAATTAAATTACCCTGGTTAAACAAAGAAAATTAATTACTTGCACTGCCAAAATTTAAATCTCATACTTTGTTCGTGAACATGATTGATATGCATATACAGATCGATATATTTTCTCTTCTTATGCATGAAATGAAAATCTAAAATACAAATTCAGGTCCCGATAGCTAAATTAAATTGGTCTTGGAAAAAAATCAAGATATAAATAAATACTTTTTTCTTCACTTTACAAAGAAACCAAACTTGCTAAATTTTATAGAATAAAAAGTATGTTTCCAAATGACTGATTCGTCTGCTTTTAGAACTGCCGTAGTACAATTAACTAACCGTTTCAGAAACATAAAATATTAATTTCAAACTATTCCGTAACCCCATATAGTAATGAGAATAAAATATTGTTTGGATTAAAGCTATGCATGAATTATTTTTTTATTGACAAAAATGCCGAACCATAAATGCTCAAACAACATATTTAATTTTATAACAGAAAATTGTTATTGCGTGAGGTATCTGCAGTCATTTAATTTAATATTCCATTCCCATACTATTAGTACAAAAAAATATTGATTTAGAGATTTTAACAAAAACTGCGTTTTGGAACTGAAGAAGTCCTCACGTCTCTTTGTTTTCCCACATTTCCGCCCTGATCCGATTTTGACTGACCTGTAAATAAAGAAACTATATAATAAAACAATGACCAGGTATTTAAGCTTTTAAAACATTTGTCTTTCCTATTTTTGACCGACTTATTTTATTTTCTAATCTACAGTGTTTTTATTTCTATTTTATCTTTTACCCCCAATAACCACAAAACATATTTTTTTTAAATATATTTTGACTGCGTTGCGAATTAATGTAAACGTTCTGATCTTATAGCAACTGTTGAAGTTAGAACATTATGGTTGATTACTTATCAAAGTATAAACAAAACTACTTAATCACTACAAGTAAGTGTAAGTTTGTAAAAAAGTTTTTATTTCAATATAGTTTTATAATAGCAAGTACACTTTTACGGTAAATGTTAAAGCGTTCAAGCAGCAAATGTAAAACAAATTCACAAATCCACAGCTTAACCAACCATTAGCTTCAATATTTAAAAGTCTTTTTAATATTTAAACAAGCTTCTACACAATCAAAATGTATTACAGTCGAAAATGGAAGTATTTTTTACATAACTTATTTATATGATTATTAAGAGTATGAATAATGAAAAGTGACCATTCAAAGTATACTTTTCACATAACTGCCTGTCCGTTTTATTATAAGTATACTCTGCGTTTCTTAAAATAACAAGCTTGTACGGTAAGTTAGATTTATTAGTTATTATAGAAAAAGGGTTTTTCTCATCGGCTAATTTAACTGGACAACATTTTTATTGCGTTTCCTGAAATAAGGTTTTTCCACTTGAGTGTGCACTATTAGAACCAAAAATTCACTTCAACAAGGGGGACTAATCGGTTTTCGCAATTCGTTAACGAAAATGCGGCGTCCAGTTCCCATGATTTATTTAACTGAACCTGACAAAAGCCCGTATTGCATTAGTTTATCTCGTTATGTACAAATCGATTCAATTTGACAACTACTGGCTTGACTAAATTAGATTTAGAAACTGTCATTTCATCTCTGCGTGCTCTACATCCGTCTTTTTGGATTACGAATTGGATTTCAATAAGCTTCAGATTATATTTGACACAGATATGTTGAGAAATAACTGTACTAACTAGTAGATCGTCGTGTTAATGTAGTTAGAAATGTTACATTCTACGTCACGAGAAATTTATTACAGATAAACCTAAACTTTGCTTAAGCATAAAATTACTTCAAAAAAGTGTAGGATATTATCCTTATCAGATACAGCAATAAGGAAGGGCTCACTTTATGATTTCACGAAGAAAGTTAAAACATGAAAAATTCCTATTTTTGGGCGTCGCTGCGAACTTTGCCAACTTTCTCGCTTACGTTTCATAAATATTAAATGATGTTTCCTGAAGATATCTACGCCTTTCAGTCAACATGAATTTTTTAAGCTCCAGGTCCTTAAAAGCGGACCTACGACTCGTAACAAAAAATTGAATATTTACAAAAGGAAAGCTTTCAGAGTAAGTAGATATGTATGGAAATTAAAGCTTTTCACCGGTAAATTAAACAAATCGCTAGTGCAGCAGATTCGCAACTTTAGCAGGTGCTATTAAAAGTTTTTTAAGTGAACTACTTTAAGAAAGACTAATGGAAGTGCGATCTGTACTTTAGAGATGCAACTTATTTCCATTAATGTATCTACGCAAAACTTACTACGTAATTTCTCAGGAAAAGATTTTAGCAAAAATGAGTTTAACATTACGTAGGCACATTTTAGGTAGGTGTATATTGTTAAAATATCAATTTTTCTTGCTTATATGTAGCAGATAGGAAATTTGCTGTTGTGAGATCAACTTTCTGCGTTTCTTTATATTCCTAAAATATTTATGCAACAAGCTGCTGTCACTTATGCTTAGAAAAAGCTGTGAAATATTGAAAGCTTATCCTAATTTTTTTTAACTCTGAAATAAATGAATTGGCGTTTTTACGACGAGCAGTAATTTTAAGTAACAATTGGGCATCTTATTACCTCTTAAAAACCAATTTCTATAGGTTCAAGCATCAATGAAAATTGTGAATTTATTACAAGTTGCGCAGCTTATGTTGAATTAATGTATATACCAAGTATACCCTTAACAGAAAATGTTCCTAACTTTCGGGATCATCTAGAGAATTTATGGAGTAGTATAAATCAGAGTTGGATGATGATATATGTTATATAACCCTAGTTACTTACCAAAATGTCCACACTGGAACGGTTTATTATAAAATTATAACTACAACGTGTCACAGTTGTAGTTAAAGAGATGGCCACCAGGGGTACCTAGAGAGGCACCGACTCCCCTCGAAACTACACAGTTCCCACCCGAGTACACCCCTGAATTAAAAAAGATATACCTAGCCGCAGAGTCATAAGCTTTAGACTGAGACCGAAACATGGCTGTACTTAATAAATTTTTAGTTTGATGCTATAAATCCGCCCACATAGTGCTTTTGTTATTGAAAGCTTACTTTGACAACAAGGCACATGTCGAGTTATGGGATTTTCCAATCGCAAGATAATTCAGGGTACGCCTTATTTAAATACTTAAACCAATCATGGTTTAAATCAAGGTTTTAAAACCGGTAAACTCAGCGCATTATTTTGGAAAAACACGAAAATTTATACTCTAAAGACACTCCACTACCCAAATGAAAAAAATTATGGATTAAAACAGAGTTGGCAGAAATAACGATTTAAGAAAATCAGAGATTATCGGTTTACAAAAAAATCGGGTTTATTTTGTTTCAGTTTTTATAATAAAAAAATGAAAACTTTGACATTATTTAAAACATATTTTCATCCTTATTATATTCCTCTCCATTGCAGTAAAGTTTTATGTAAAATCACTGAAATAAAAAATTTCTTAGTATTTCAACGAAAATATCAAGTATATTTTAATTTAAATTGAGTTATATTTAAATAATTATTCTTTAAATAATTCTAAATATGGGCGAAATACGTCGCTGGTACATTCACGTTTTAAATATAGTCGCGCAAATAAATGATTGAAATTTACATCTACACGGAGTGCTAAGAGATTCAAACGGGACTCACTCGTCCGGCACTGGGAAATACCTACTCACGTAAGCGCTAGGTATTGCGCTGTGGAATCCGGACTAAATAAAACTGATTTAAAATAAAAAATGCAGTTATCGATAAGAAATGAAGTAGAATGCTGGCTTATTTATACGTTATAGAAAAATAGAAGAATTAATCTTAATCAATGACAAAGAAACTAGTTTTAAAAAATGCAAATCAGCTGATGCAATAGTTCTGGGAAGGCAAAAGAAAAATCAAAATTTGTACTAATTTAAAGAAAAATAATTAGTTCTGTATATCTATTCACAACAATTACAGCATAATTATCTAACTAAGAACCGTTTTGTATTGTAAGATATTTAAATATAAACCCCTGCTGAACCCCCCATTGCAACGACAACTAACCATGCTTCTATGCAAGTTACAGCGGAAATTTCCCAAAATTCTTTTTGTGAAAGATTTCTCAAGACTAAACCACAACAAAAAACGAAAGAACAATTTTTTTCGCCAAAATTAGAAAAAGAGAGGAAATATTAACCCCCTTAAATGTTGCTGCACCCATAAATTAAGTTCCAAATCTTATTCTACTATTCCTAGTGAGCACTAAACAGAAATATTTTATCGTCCATGAATCTTCGATTTTCAGAAATTCATAAAAAGCATCACAGAAAAGTTAGGGGACTGAGACACAAATTAAATTGTAACCCATTCCTAGTTATATGTATAGGTCTACAAAATTTTAAAAAAATGTGTAACTAGTTTTTGAGCAATATTTCTTTAAAAATTACGAATGTTTTTATTTAACTTTTAATTTTTAAACATTTTGTGCATAGTAACATTTTGCCTCTACAGGGCTATTACAATAAAAAAAATTGACGTGATCGGTCAACCAGTTTTTGAGTAATAAGGCGCTAAAGTCAACATTTTCAAAAAATCGCATCACGTGAATGATTTCGTGTTACCGCAAGATAACATGATGCGTAGAATGCTTACTCTTACAACGCCCAGCATACTTCATTGGTACATCCTTCTCGCTTCCATGCTTTGACGTTTCACAACGGTAGGGGCTCTAGCGCGGTGCGTTTTAAAACGCGACTATACATTGTATGAGATGAAATGCCCTTAGATTGTAACGAAGTTTTGTATGCAACTAAAACAAAATTGATATTATTACTAATCAACATTAAATAATTAAAATTCTTCAATAATTAAATACTTAAAATTAAATATGTTACGCTTGGAAAGTAACGGACAAGGACATTACAGTCCTCATCAAATAGGATCCAAGTAAATTAGAAAAACCCAAGATTTTATATTTAAAATATCTATTTAAACAACCTTATCACTAGTCTACGTCATTACTAACTACAACTTATCTAAAATAATTAATAAATTAAAACACACATATTGTAAAATTGTTTCCAAATATCTTTTGTTTTATTCGCTTTTCAATGATGTTCCCAATGAATAATAAAAAAACATATACTTATCTGAACTTTCTCGAACTCTGGTTTGTTGGCATCTTCTGAAACAACATTTTTATCATTTATCTGTTTAACTGCTTCTTCGGCTGGCCCTCGCCTTCTCCTTTTAGAATGTAGCATGCGACACTGCGACACTATATGCAAGATATTCAGTAACCTCACGAGTACTTCATCCTTGTGGCAATCTGCTACTAGCCTCAGCATATCTGGTTTTACATCTGCAATTACAAACATATTGGTCTGATTAATTTGCAGCTGATGCCAAACCCACGTTATCGAACAACGACTTAAACCCTAATATCATCAAAGCACTCAGATAATGGCAAGTTAATTACACTAATACCCACCATACAATTATTGATGCTGAATGCTGATCACGAGTCTATCTGTATTCACTAAAACGCATTAATTATACATGCTTATGCCCGACTCGTTTGTTAATAAGTTTTCTTGCTCAATATATTTCAATGTGTGGGTGCCGTTTCTAGAAACTTTTTATAACCTAAAACCTAAAAAAACCTTCAGTTAAAAACCTCTCTTGAAAAGGAAATATCATAAACTATTTCTTGAAATTGAATGTAGGAGGATGTTAAAACTAGTCAGTGTAAACGGGGTCGCAACTTCACTGATATGGGTCATATTAATAATCGATTCAAAATATTCCACACCGTCCGCCAAAGGATTCGTCAGGACTAACTCAACTCAACCATCGGGTTTTGAGGTTCAGTTTTGGCACATGGTAGAAGAGCTTATCGACTGAACCTGCCTTAGAACCCTGCATATACTCTAGCATGCCCGAGTAAACATTGGGGCCTTCCTCATCACGGTAAAGCTTTAAAACAGCAATTTCGTACGATTTCATGCGTGTACACTGATATCAGGACTCTTCGTGCATGCTTTAAGAGGGGTTACTGTCCAAATAAGGCGAAGTTATTAGTTATTTACTATAGAATTGCGATAATCGGAATATTTTGGAGCTGGAAATGCAAATACGTTGTTTTGGGTTGTACAAATAGTTTAAAAAAAATTTACAACTACAACAAGTCCAGAAAAAATCGCTTGGGTAAAACATGCAAATAATTAAAAAACAACACCCCACGTCGTTAAACTAGTATCGCATTTATATGATCACGGTACAAGTTAGCGTTTACAAGACAATATTATATTAGGGTACGTATAGGAAAATTTATATAAAAATATAAAGTACATTGAATAATTTGGAGACTTCTAAGGAATTCATATAATTATAACGAGAACAAAAAATTGTTAATACTTACGTATAAGCTATAAAATATAGAGTTATTAACGTAAATTTTTACCCACTACAAAACGAACAGAAGACAACTAGCTCACCGAAAACAAACAATATAAGTCTTGGTGATCAATAAAAACGGTGACTTGCTAGCTCTTGCTTATGGCCCTGACAATATATCGAATAAAACTATAAAAACCATTGCAAAACATATATTGTTGCCTTTAGAATATATCTTTAACTTATCTTTTTCTACTGGGGTATTCCCATCCGCTTTTAAAGAGTGAGTAGTAACACCAATATTTAAAGCCGAAGATAAAACTAAATCAAGTAACTACAGACCGATTTATTTAATTAATAACTTGGCAAAAATTATGGAAAAGTGCTTGAAAGTACGGCTTGTATCTTATTTGAATAAATATAAAATACTTTCGCAGTGCCAGTTTGGTTTTCGCGATGGACTTTCTACTGAAAATGCAGTATATGAACTAACTAAGACCTTATATAATAGCCTAGACAAAAATTTAAAAACCATTGCCGTGTTTATGGATCTAGCAAAGGCCTTTGAGACACTGTGTCACACTACCCTTAAGCATAAATTAGAAAACTGCTCCAATATCTCGAAAAATTTGCATAAAATAGCGCTTAGGTTTCCGTAGGACGAGGATCACGTAGTTGCTTGCTTTAGAATAGACGTTTTTACTGGTACACGACATCATTTAGTAGAGGTTGTGCTTTGTGGAACAAAATGAGGCAAAAAACGCAAAAGGGGCAAAAACTGACGTACAGTGCTGCGTAAAGAGCGAAAGAGTAAATTAACAAAATTTACGGTTTGAAAAAACGTGTACGTATTTTCATTTTACATAACAAGGGAGAGAATTTTCCAAAGCTTTAATCTAGAATTTTTAATCCTGTTAATATTAAATTAAATTAGTTAATGAGAAAATATTTACAATATGAAAAATATCTAGTTTTATTATTCGATGTTCCTTCAAACATTCGATGTAATCAAAGGTCAGTTCTAAACTGTTAAACTAGCAACCTAAAAAAGCCCGAGTGAAACACAATAGCGCATTCTAATAAGTTTGAATGAATGCAGTCACCCACGGGTTAATGTGAGCTATTGAGATAATCACGAATCCAATTTAGTTCCAACTAATTGAGATATACGTCGACATAAGACAGCCATACCCATGTGTAATGAATTTTACTAGCAGTGGCAAATACTGAAACTGTAGAGATAATGTATTTATTAAATATAAATACGTAGACATACACATTTATAAATCGTGCAGGTAATTCAATTTTAATATTTCCATGGGAAATGGAAGAAGTACGTCGCCTGCTCTTTCCCATGCTTTTAAATGCTTGCTTTATTTTCAAAATATTTAAGTAGAGTTTAATCTGATTTTCACTTTTCTGTTATCTTCAATTACAGAAAGTATTGATTTCAAGAAAGTTTTCTATTTAGAAATTTTAACAAAAAAAAACGTTATCGGGCCAAATATTCCTAAAATAGTTTTTTAAAACATGTCTGTCTGTGGGTAGATGACCTCGCAATGTAATATTTTTTCAAATGGAACACCCGGTATACGATTAAATATTTGGATTGTTGTTTCATGGGTCTGCGATGAATCTATACCATTATACACCATGTTGGTACCACATGTTCCGCCTAGTCTCCAAATCAACATCTTCCACATATCTGTCAAATCCATCTCCAAAAAGTCTCGATACATTGCACCATTACAACTATAACAGATTGATATCACTAAAAACCTCTTTCAAAAGGCTATAGCCCTGTACCATCCGATGCAGAATGTTCCTTAAAAAAAATTGAGATAAACAAAGTATTGCGTTTCATGGTCACCCAGTATAGTTTTGCAATATTTTATTAACCTAACACATAAACCAGAAAGTTTGAGTATTCTAGAAGGTCTTTGGCGAAAACCGCACTCAAAATGACAAACGGTTACGTCACAATAGCGTCACAAACATGACCTGTTTTTTTGCAAAAAAAAGCCCGTAGAATGGGATAGAACCATCACAGGACCATAATATCTATAGAATTGTTTTTGAAAGAGAAATCCAAGTATGTAATCGTATACCGTGGGTTCCATTTAAAAAAATATAACTTTGTGACGTCACGGCTAGGTGTATATTTCAAAATATTTTTAAAATATGCGCCTATAGGGTAGATATAACACTGCACCAACAGAAGTTGGGTATGCGTAATAGTAAATGCAAGATCTTTCGCCGACAGACGACTCGAACACTCTACAATTGACCTAAAAGTCTAAGAAAGTTCATTACACACCCTGCCATTTGATTAATTGTGTGTCATTAGGCGATTCTGTAGTGTAAAGTTTTAATATTTTGATTTCGATTACTCGGCTTGGTAATAACAATTTTAATATTGTTCCAGAGCACCAAACATGAGGAGGTCTTCGCAAAGTCGCCTGCAAACGCAGATGTCAGAGCCCCTAATAGTTGTAGAAGAATCGGATGCTCAAGAAAATGAAGACTCCCGAAACAGACATACTTCTTCAGAAGGTAGCTCGGATGAAGGTTCCCCGACTAATCCATATTTACTATCCCCCTGGAGGCAAGATGCTCGAAAACATTCCTTGCCAACTCCTCAGTGCAGTGGCATCACTGCCAGTCAAGTACGTCGTTTATCAGAAAGAAGTGGAGAAAGCGCCGCTCAATCGGCACGAGAGGCTGCCTTCTTGGCCACCCTATCCGCTAACCCCATTCCATCTCCGGGAGGGCGTAGGCATTCGGTTGTGACCATCTCCAAAGTGCCCAGCGCGTTCTTCGGTCGTAACAGGAGGGAATCCGTCGCGGCTTACCCAAGTGCTGTTGGGAGCCGAATCTTACCCGGTAGAAGAGAATCGTTTGCCGGACCGCCCTCCACAGAACCCCGGGGCAGCCTTCACAATTTGCAGTTGGATATCATGGATGACATAGTGAAGGCCCGTAAAGTGCGCATGAAGATGTGGAACACGAGTAACGAGCGCGTTTGCGAAGTGCAGCCTCTCGATGACCAAGGAGGCGTCCAACGCTATACGAATTCCTCGGGCCGTCGATACTCCGACTTTGTAGGTACTACTCTTACACCAATTCCAAGCTCAAGTAAACGCAGAGCTTCCGAACTTCCTCCATCAGACGCGCCTCCACCAGCAACCACCGAAGCAAGTAAGCTATCAACGGGAATTATTTGCTCTAATACTGACCTAATATCTATTTTGTCCTCTCTCACTTCTTCCGCCATGGAAATCAACCAGTGTGATGCTGCGGCGACAGAGAAATCGGACTCGAAAACATCCAATCTAGAGCAGAGACGCAGCCGCTTGAGGAGCAACAGGTCTAATAGCTTTGATGTGTCGGCTTTACACGCAACTGAAAATAGCAAACAACTCCCAGATAATAGATCCCCATCTCCAGTGCCATCCAACTGGTTCGTTAAACGTCATCAACCAATTTCCTCCAAGACAGATTCACCAAATGCAAAATCAACGACGCATGTAACGTTCGCAAACGAAAAAGTTTCACTAAACACCAAAGTAACCAAAACTAATAAAAAATCTGTAAAAAGTCCATCAGAGGGCGGCAAGGTCGTTTGGGACGAGAGAAGCGGCTCAGTGGTTGATCCTCAACTGCTGGGCAATGCGATAGAAGTGTTTCTGAGACGTGGCGGCCCCGAACCCTCGGACAATCCTAGTAATTTAACAACTACCGCACCTTCACCTAGTAAAGGCGCAATCCCGAAGACTTTGAACAAGAATGCGGGAGCAAAATCCAAGTCGAGCTGGTTTTCAAGTAAAGGGGAGGACAGCGACTACTCCGAAACCTGTGACTCTTCCTCGATCTGCTCAACTTTGAAAGACTTGTTTGTAAAGTAGAATTTTATCAACTTCATTGTATCAATCGACAAATAATAACTTACAATATTTCTAAGTGTTATTAACTGTTACAAAACTGCAATACTAGATACACCGAAGTATTATTGAATTCATTGGGATGGCCACATGTTTCCTACAAAAATAAAATATAAATTAAGTTTTATTCTGAAAATCTTGAACCATTTATAACATTCTAAAAAATTTATCTGAAGATAAAAAAAGCACAGAATTTTTATAAAACGAGCCAACTGTAAAAAGGAGAAGTGTAGAAAATCAGAGCAACATTCAAAATTTTATAAAAAACCAAAAACGTTTTGGGTTTCCTATCTATTCCAAATACAGCCTCTATCGATAAACAAATAAATAATAAAATTCTTGCGTTTTCGAAATCCGAGTATAACAAGCTTTATTCAGAATGTAGCAAGTACTTTAGATGTCATTATTTTCGATTCAGAGAATACTTTCAGAAAAACCTAAAAAACGTTTTATCGTTTAATGCTAGCAACATTTTTTACTAACAGCAAAACGACTCGCATACAACATTTATAGTACTCCCTTTGAATGGCCGTTCATTTTACTTCAAAGCTTTTATGCAGCCGCGATTTGGGAATTTTTACAACTATCATAAAGATGTTTTACTTTATGTGCGCTTATCGTTAAAGTACCGAACAAAACTTATAGATTCGACGACTTGAAAGCTATAGCCTAGTTTTTTTTTCATTCTCGCACTTCTGATTCAATTTACAAATTTTTACGTAATGTTCATCGATCCAATTCTTATCTGCTTGTTTTCAATAGATTGACCTCATATTTAAATTTAGCTGTTCTATCATATAACGATATTAATCTTTTGAAATTTCAAATTCAAGTTTTTGCTCTCTTTTAAAATACGCTACAAGCGCTACCTGCTCGATCGATTAACAGGTGATAGACAAAACGTAAAGCTTTTTATAATAAACGGTTATTCCTGTATTCTCATTAAAGCTGCAATTGCAAAATTTTAGAAAAATTCAATGGTGAAGATAATCGTCAAAAAGGGCCGTTACTAACTATTTAGTAAACGCAGAATACGAATATGAGCTTCATCTGTTGCATCGATATTTAAGCATCCCTCAACTTCTATCGTTTAGTAGATTCATCTACTTTACCAATTTCTAGCGTTCTCTAATCTCAAACTAGTATACTATAGTCTCAAAATCGATTTTGTGTTCTTTCAAACCGTTCGGACAATCAACCAAGTTGAAACCGCGCAGAAGTATTTTGGTAGTGAAATTTTGTTGTTAGGGTTCACGCACTCGTAACAACTTTTAAACTCAATTAAATTTTTTTTTAAATACCATCAATGGGAGAGGATAGCAATATCGCCTCCACCCAAGTCAACTATTTCTATGTGATAAGCGTAGAATACGGATGTAAACTTACTTTTTAGGCGGATTAGTATTTAAGTAAAAACCCCTCCATGATTTCCAATTTTTGGTCTTCCCTAATGTAGAATTTTATATTTCCGGTAAAAGTTTAATTTTTCCCCCTTTACGCCTGTGGTACAGTTTGGCGGTTGCTCTGTTAACCTATTCAAATAATTGACCAAACTTAATGGTCAATGTATTCGTTTTGAAAGGTTATTTCTGCGGTCATGTTCAAGGTAAAATTTCAAAATCTGTCCCTTATTGATGGCAGACCAATCTCGTTTTCTTACTGTTTTATTTCATGTTTGACTGTAGTTTAGGTTACAGGTTACAGTGCTTGGGCTATAAACTATGAAGAATACGAATAGATTGTAAGAAAAATAACATTCATTTACCATTTTTGAAAATATTTATAGTCAAGCAACCATAAATTTAAAAAGATTTTCCATTTTTCCGGAGATTTCATATGCTTAGAAGACATCGCTGGTTTTGCCATACATTTTTTAGAGTTTAGAGACTTAACTCTCTCGTATCGTATAAATCACACTTGTCTGCGTAATATAGCGACGACACTCTGCCGCCTAGACTAAATTTCTTAACCACATAAAATACCATTTTTATTCATTTTAGTGCTTGTACTACGTTCACACATAATCTATTATGAAAGTCAACAAATCTGAGTTTTTCTGGTATTGTTTACGAAGTTTTCGAAATTCGGATTTAATCTCCCAAAAATTTTTCCTGCTCATAAACTAATACTTTTTGCGATTGTCACGCAGATATGTTTTTGCAATATTAATCAAATAGCTTTAAAAGCCGCTACTCTAAAAGAACGTATTCAAGAAAGATTTATAGTGGTATTTAACTAGAAAATCATAAGAGAGTTGTCGACATTTCCTCGAACTAATTTCCGAAATTCATTTTCTATTTCGTGCCCGAAGCTGTTCTGAATCCAACCTACTCCTTCATTTTCTGCGTTAAAATAAATATCTGGTGTTACAGAAACTGTTGCCATCCCATTTTCAGGAATTATGATTTACATTCTTTTCACTTTAATCCCGCAGCGTGGACTGTAAGCAATTAAACGTTTTCTAGTACTGTTATATTCTTGGTGGTAAAATATCTGTGTATAGATGATAACAGTCTGTGATTTTTTTCTGTTTGTGTTCATTTTTATTTATGTATAATATATAAATATTCATGGAGAGAGTTAAACGGACAACAATGAAATTAAAGTTTTTCGACGTTTAGGCAAAGTGGTTCGTATTAATTACTCTTGTTAATAATTTTTCGTTTGTAAAGTTAGAATAAAATAATTCTTTCGCCCGTGACGTTGGTAGTGATTAAACTAGTAATTTATAATGTAGTAGAATACTAGTTTGAAAATATTTTCGTATATAATGTACTTCGCTGGTCGAAGACTTTGTTAATTGTTGTAAATATGCCCTCAATAATCTATGGACCATTTTGATGTTGTTACAGCCCTTAGACAATCCATAATTAATTATATATATGTTGTTAAAACATTCGAAGCTATATTCTAAAGTATGTATATTTTCCAGAGTTGTAGTTGAAACTTTTATAAGAGTTTATGAAACTTCAATTGCAGTACTGAAATTCACTGTTGCACTTTTCCACTGTCCGTTTCATAAGCGCCGTCGATTAAACACGTAGACGACTCTCTTGTGTCCTACCCTCATGTCTGGAAAGTTTCAACGAAAATCGTAATAAAGTCTAAAAGTTTTTAAAGCAGACTAACAATCATGTCGGCGTCGCCCTCCCTTCAGATCAATTTTTTTCTAAGGCTATGGATCGCTTCGCTGAATTGTGATTACAACTGTGGAAGGAACATTTTAAACGTTGGGAAAATAATAAGCTAAATTTAAATTTAAATGCTGTATTACTATCCTTTTATGCATACAAGCATTAAACTTAAAACTTTGTTTTTACAAATCGCACCTGATAATTACAAAGTTGCATCGTCGAGAACAATCCAAAATTCATACCAAAAATCAATTTCCTAGAAATTCTGAAAAAAAATACTGAAATTAGAATGTGTGCTCTGCAAATCTTGATTTAATCCGAATTTAGCATTATTTAGAAAACAATCACGTCAACTTGAACCGCTACCATTAATAAAACGCAGAATTCATAAAAGGTGCTTGAAAAATGATGCCCTGATAACGATTCACGCGATTACCAGTTATTTACGGTTCCATTCAAATAGAAATTTTCCACTTGATCTAATTATTGTTTTAGAAGGGATTAGTGAATTGTCGGTAAAATAAATCGCAGATCGCTTTCATAACTCCCTTGATTATGTGATTTTTTACAGTTAAACTTTGTTGCTTCGACATATACAGGATGCCCAGTTTAATTTAGACAGCATGGGTATCTCGGCTATTATAAGAGACACATTAGATGAATGTTGCCTAATTAGGGGAGCTATTTAATGGTGAATTTGTTTGTTGTTTCTCCCAAAATAGCCATGGCGAGTTACAAGCGAAAACTGAAAAAGTTGAATTTCGCCGAGGTAAAATATCTCTTAGTCGAGTCATGAAGTACAAAGATGTGGAAATAACTCGGGAATAAATTTTGTTTTGCTTAAACTCCTTATTAAAGCATCAAAATAAAAGCTCTAAGTTTTCGACTTCGGCCAAGCCCTACAAACAGCTTTCGAGATATGGCCTCTCAATGGTGAGAATTTTTCGCGATCATTGACCAAAAAACGTACTTTTCAGATTTTATGAAATTGTTCATTTCCTGTTTATCCTACGAAAAAGTGGTCTACAGATGAGTAAAAATACTCAATTCTCTGTAAATCTAAAAAACAACATTTCTCTAACCTTAATAGATCCGAAATTATGACATTCCGAAGTTGACCATTTTGATGCTTTTTTAACACACATAAAGCTTTTTCGAAATAATTGGTCTTCAAGGCATCCCACGTACAAAGTTCTTACCACTAGAAAGAAAGTATATAAAATTTCTTACAAAACGAGTAAAAAAGAATGTTGTAACTCAAATAGTTACCGAGACGGTCTCTCGAAGTTCGACTTTTTAGTATTTTTTTGACCATAAAACATACTGTGTAGGTTTTTTGGAAAAAAGGGTAAATTTCAAGAGACCATATCTTGGAAACTGTTTAAGCTAAAACATTTGGTTTTTTTTTTAGTTTTGTAGGAAGTTTATTTACTTTGATTCATTTTTAAACGACTTCTGACATTCGGTGCACTAGAAGCGAGATATTTCCAAAATTCTTGATCTATGTTGGAAGGTCACAGCTACGACCTATTAGGGCTAGAGGAATGTTTATTTTTAGATTTACAGAAAATTAAGTCTGCTTTTACTCATCTATGGACCTCTTTTTCGTAGAATAATCAGGAAATAAACAATTTCATATATTCTAAAAATTACTTTTTTTGGCAAAACAAATCGCGAAAAAATGGTCTATACGTTGCAGTTTAGTCTGGTAGATGGCTCTGCTAAGGTGGTTCCAAAAACAGACCACTACTACAGTCGCAATAAAATATTAAGTAGGTGGTTCAAAAAAGTACCACCAGCGCGAAAAGCTTTGAAAAAAGTGCTACATACGCTGTACCACCGTGCCGGAAAGAGTTAAAAAAAACAATATCAACACAATTGTATTTTGTTTAGTTATCGAAATATAATGTAAACGTGCATTTTTTAAATAATACCATATTTTATTTTAACATCATTAATAAAATTTGTCGCATCTAGTAAGCCATGGTATTTTGGGAAAACAAAATCAACATTACATTGCTCCCGCAATTAGGCAACATTCATCTAATTTAAATAGCTTCGTGTGTCTTACAGTTGCCGGAATCTCGATGCTGTAAAGTTAAATTGGACACCGTGTATGTGTGTGGAATTTCTATCCCTTACGTGGCTAATGGCTATGGCTAATTTGACTGCTCGTGTGTAACGGACATTGGATTAATTGACTGAGATTATAATCATTAACTACATACTTGTTGAGTGTGCAGAATAATGTATATATTTATGTATTTGACGTTCTGTATGATGTTAAATGTTAATATATACAATAAAAAACTAGTTCAACTATATTCCAAATATTTTAGTGTGCAATTAGTTACCGAGTAATTACAACTGACACTCCTAATAGGTTATTGATTTGTGCTGCATAAATAAATTATTACACATTTCAAGGTTCTTTAGTACTGGAAAGTAATAGCTAATTTTATAGTGATGAATTATTTCTGTTTATAATCTATTTTTATACATAATGAATATAAATAGGTAACTTATACATTTCATATGTTGCATTTTGCTGAAACACCTCGAGTGTTACATTAAAAACAAAATTTTAAATTTTGTTTTCGACTATAACTCATTTGTTATTTATATTACATATTTCTAGTTCACGCATTATTAAGACACTTTTTCATGCTGAATCTAAATTTTTCATCAGATTTGGTATAACTGTTACCATTGCTTATTTTCGACTGTCAACTTTTTTTTCTTTCTAATAGTTGGCATTTTAAATTTTTTCGGATTTAAATAGAGTTTTTAATTCTGATTTCAACGATGTGTCACACTTTGCATTTTATTTAAGTTTTGAGCATAAAAATTTCATGAGTCCCATAGAAACAGCACGTCATTTAATTTATTTTGAAAAAATTGTAGGAAGCCATGAACTGATGAAAGCAAAACAAAACACTACTTTTATTTACTTTGGATTTTAGATACGGTAAGTACGCGAAAATTTCAGGAAACTTTGTTTTGAGCGTAGGCTGCAGGTTAAGTTATTTTTTACAAAAACAAATGAATGACATAGTTACTAACACACAAATTAGAGAGTTTATTTTAGACGAGCTTCTGAGCATGTTTTACAAAGGTATCAAATGTTTTGAACATTTATTTAATAATTGTTTGTATTAGTGCAGTTCTAGTGTTATCTGTTGTATTTATTTAACCTGTTATTGAAATTTGCTATGTCAGTTGCAAACATAAAAACTGCAAGTGGTATTTTTAGTAAATTGTGTATGTTAGAAAATTTGTCATTCATTTGTTTTTATAAAAAATAACATAACCTGCTGCCGACGCTCAAAACAAAGTTTGCTGAAATGTTCGCGTACCTAATGTATCTAAAGGTAAAAGTAAATAAAAGTAGTGTTTTGTTTTACTTCGATCAGTTCATGGCCTACTAGAATTTTTTCAAAATAAATTAAATGACGTGGTCTTTCCATGGCACTCATAAAATTTTTATTTTCTGTAATAAAACGCTCAAAACTTAAACAAAATGCAAAGTGTTACACATCGTTGAAATCAGAATTAAAAACTCTAAAGAAAAAAAAAGTTGAGTCAAAAATGAGCAATGGTAACAGTTTTACAAAATTTGATTAAAAATTTAGTATCAGCATGAAAAAGCGTTAACTAGAAATATGTAACATAAATGATAAATGAATTATAGCCGAAAACAAAAAATCCAAAATTTCAGTTTTTTCCTGTTCTTTCAGAAACTAAGCAAGATAGGTATAATATCTTGTTTTGTTATTATTGGGCATAAAATTCCACAACTTATCTCTAATTTAACCATCGTCGTATCTCTTCAAATAAGCGAGATCCCCATAGTTAACACGCAATTTGATACATCCTGTATAATATGCTTTGTAAAAAATGTCGAAATAAACAAGAAAACAATATACAGATCCGAAAGGCTGTACGATGTTTCAGAAGTGAAAACTAAAATCCTGAATTTAAATGAATTCCGGATGGTAGATTGAAACTATTGATTGTAAAACACAATTTCCCTAACAAATTGATACAACTCAGTTTCTCTGCATTTTCGGCACCCAACGAACTCCTTTAATAATTAATATGTGTAATTTCGCGAGCAAGGTTTTGAATAATATCCAATTCGAAATTCCCAACTCAGAACCTACAATTTTACCATAGTTCAACGATTATTATATTAAATTACTAAACCGTATTTGTCATATTGCATGGATTTTCGAGGGCGTGCATCATCGTTAGCTGGCTCTCTACTCCACTTTATATTGACTCAAAAAATGTTATTAATTTAGTTTTAATATCAAAGGCTGCTTACTTTCATTGTTTTGGCGTATTTTCTGGCTTTGCGTTTTCCTTATAAGAAAATTTAAAGACCAACATTAAGTCCAAATTTTCCGGAACCCATCTATTTTGCAACAGTTTATTTAATTTTGTCTCGTGCTGCAAACTGTCAATTAATTCAAACATATATAAAACATATTTTGAAGTCAATTAACTTATATTCTGCTACTATGAAATATTTTTATGATGTTCACGAACACGAATAGCTTGCACAAAATTTTAAAAACTTCGTTATATTTAGCAAAAGAGCTTTCATAACAGAACAAAGATCGATCAAAATTTGCTAACGCTATTTTCCACTGAGCAACTTCCGCGTCCCTCATTAATCCGAGCAACATTCAGCAATTTTTAGATGCTTGACCGCAAATACGCGGAAGGACGAGGGTTTAACCCTTATGAATCCGTTTTAGACCTTCATCACGTTTTCACTTTATAAAAAAAGTATAAAGGAATCTATAAACAAGATCGACGTTGTATGAAACCCATTAATGGCCATTTAAAAAAAATTAAGGTCAATTCTGTTTCCCTGCATTAAAAATAGTCACGCAAGAAAAGAAAAAGAAGTATAACTACTATCTATATGACGTGAAACAGTGGTGGTAAAAGTCTACCAGCGTTTCGTTTGGTAATTATTTGATTATTATTATTATAATAAAAATAAGCGACACAAACATACGTGGTAGGTATAGAAGCATGAATAATTTAGACATCGATCGTTTATTACACCTAATGAAAACTTTATTTGTTACAGAAAAAACAGCAATGTTCTTTGAAATTTAAAATTTAAGTTATTAATTGGTAACAGACCTTTACCTAATCCCTAAGCTTATTATTTTTATTTAAAAATAACATAGGCATAGAACAGGTGTAAAAAATATCCATGTTTTTAATCGGACCAATATTAAAGTCAATTTTTTTAAACTTAAAAATTTTAAAAACTAGCTCATTTTAGTTTTCAAAAAAAATTTTTATATCTTAGCATTGTAATCTTTAACAACTATTGCTCGACATAAATTAGTATCAATCCATAATAAAGTAAAAAATTACAAAAAATATGTACCTAAACTAAATTATTAGCATATACCCAAAGTATTACTATTTCTTCTTACATTTCTTTATAATTAGTTTGACAAAACAAAGCTCTTCAATATGCTTAATTGTTTCTTTCGGGTGCTTATATTGCAACATTTTTTTTAATGTAAGAAACACTTTTCTACAGCTATCGGCAGGATTGTGTGGTTTTATCGCCATCATAATTATTATAACTTAAATATTTACCACAAATGTTGAATGTGTTGCATACTATAGAAATAAAAATTAAGCATTATTGACCTTGGAACCGGGATTAGCAACAAACATGGCAAGGTAGAAAAGATGATATAATTCAGTAGTGTCACGCCCTTGAAATTATCATTTTAGATATAACTAATCCCAATAAATTTATTTGTGTATTTTGTTGATAAACCTGAGAAATCAAAATTGCAAAACCGCGCAAAATTCAAAACGTTAAAATTTGAAAAACCTTTTTAACGTCATGATTTAGCAGAATATAATTAGCAGTCCAAATAACTAAATTCATTAATTGAAACCTAAGGCCTATCTTATAACAATATGATTATTACCATTAATACAAGTGTTGCTGTTTGAGAGTCACTGATGTCGATGGAAAATTCCACAAGAATAATTCTTTAGAAGGCCAGTTGCAATTATTGCATATATATAACCTTCCTGTAGATTATTAGTCTATGCTTCCTGGTTATTTTTCAGAAAGAAATTTACCTTAGTTGCACATTTTTCTGCAAAAAAACATCCAACACTATTCTTAAAAGGTGGGATTTGAGGAAGTCTTTAAAATCAACAAAAGATTTAATTTCTAATCGTTTTATTTGAATGAATGCCACTCTTACAGTAAAAACATCATAAATGCAGTTCTTAAAACTAATTTCTAAATAGTGGCGAACATTAGCATATTAGAAGATTATCCGATCACAATGCTATTGGAACAACTTTTTAAAAATGTTACATTCAAAGTAGCTAGAGAAAATGCCTAAATCTGGAATGGTATTGATTTTAGCAGAAGTCAATAAAAAAAGGTTAAGGTTATCAATAATCAATTATTTACTGGTGTGTATTGATGCAAAAAAAGTAAATTCAGAACTGTACGAAATTAACCAAGTAAACTGTACAAAATTTAAAGTTGACCAGAGTCAGCTACTGCGATTTTCTTAGAGGTTTTGCCAGATTGGGAACCAAGGGCTTCGAGTTTCTTAACCACATCCATGCCTTCTACAACAGCCCCGAATACGACATGCCTATTGTCGAGCCACGATGTTTTAACGGTAGTGATGAAGAACTGGGAACCATTAGTGTCTGGTCCGGCATTGGCCATAGACATTATTCCTGGTCCCGTATGTTTTAGGGTGAAGTTTTCGTCGCCAAACTTGGCCCCGTAGATGGATTTGCCTCCAGTACCATTGTGGTTGGTGAAGTCACCTCCTTGGCACATAAAGTTGGGAATAACTCTATGGAAAGTGGAGCCCTTATAACCGAAGCCCTTTTCTCCGGTGCAAAGAGCCCGGAAGTTCTCACAGGTTTTGGGAACCACATCAGTACGTAACTAAAATGCGAACAATTGAAAGATTAGTTTAAAATTATAAATAAACCGTGACTAATTTGGGATTACTTCCGAGGAATGGTAGGGGACGCCATTCTATAAGCGTCAACCAACACATGTCAGAAATACGCTTCATGGACTCGAAAATAACACAAATTGGATTTTCAAAGTAATAAGGAACCGGTCATGCATAGGACGAAAGGTTACAATAACGTAATAAAATAGCGTGGTATAAACAGATAGGCCGGTAACCGGCCGGCATGAATGACTTGCAACCTGCATGGAGGATCAACAAGAAGATCCGAAGCTATTTTAAGATTTTGCGAGTGGAAAATGCTCAAACGGCACTTACCTCAATCACAATACGTCCTACAGGCTGGTTATCGGCGGTCATATCGAAAAATACTCTTGGGAGGCCCATTTTGCTTGATAAAAACCGTACGTTATTGACGCAGCTGTACGTACTTCGATTAAAGCAACTACCAAGTGGGCACTGGAAAGGAAGAGAACTGGCGTGGCGGTAAAACGCGCCGAGTGCCATCTTGGAGGAAATGACGTAGTTGATACCGCCATTGACAACACGTTTACCACTCAAATCAAATCAGTGGCGTACAGTGATAATATTGATGGTAGGAACATTACAACATAAAGTTAACCTGTTCCCATATTTACTGAAGTTTACATTTTGTTATAAACCAAATTTTCGCAGACACTGTTGGGCTAGGTGTTAAAAAAATAGCACTTCAAAAAAAACGGCAACGCAACGAAAACAATAAGTACAGTACTGGACTGTCCCATACTTTAAAACTAATTATCTTCTTATAGTTTCAAAAATATTGTAAGATATAACATTCTATCCCAACAGTTACACTTTATTTAAAATAGCAATTCTTTTAACAGTTATTGTCAATATCCCAATTGTGACTGTTCAATTCTGGATCTCAGCGATTGTGGAAGTGTAATACAAAACTATCTTTTCCCCTGAAAGTCAGAAATGTTTGCCGTTACCGTTAATTTGAGAGGGCTTACAGATTTTAGGCTTTTTACCATGTTTTTATTATATAAATGTCCCAAGTCTTAACACTACCTGAGTCACTACATAGCTGAGCAATTGAGCATGTTCAGAAAGTTTTTGCAATTTTGAAATGAAACTATTCAACAATATTAATAACTAATTAATTTTTATAATAATAAAAGGAATGAATGAAAAAGAAAATAACCAAAACTATGTTAAGTTAAAAAAATTTAATTGATAAATATACAATAAACTAATATAGTAGACAATATTTAATATCCTTGACTCTAATCAAACAAGCAGTAGCAAGTAAGTTAAAATTTTAGCAAAGATGTATGTCTCCGCCGCCACTGGTTTAAATTTGATAGGCAAGAGCCTCATTTTTAGCGACTTTAAAATGGTTCTGTTATTACTTAGCAAATCAAATTTACATTTTCGTTTTATAAGAATTTAAAAGCAAATTAGGTATATTCCCAATAACATTACAATTTTTAAATTCAATAATTTGCCCGCGGAATTGTAACTTCCGCTTGTCCATATTTAGTGTTGATCGGATCCAAAAGGTGATGGTTGTGTAAACTATCGTGTTATTTTAATTTTTTACGTTTAAATTACGACATGAATTAATTACAAGCTGTGAAATATTACAATCCAGTGAATTTTTATGTATTTGAGGTTATCGATTAGTTTTATTGGTTATTGATACCCCGTAGAGCAATTAATTTACTGAAATGAGCAATCTTGGGGCATTTGGGGGAGCAAAAAACCCCCCTTGGAGTAGAACTACAGTGCCTAATACGTCTAGTAGTTTAGTGAATCAAAATAATGCCCTGCAACAACAAATCTTGAGTCAAGGAACATTAGGAAATATGGGAACCACTGGCATGGTACAGTTCCAACAGCAACACCAACAACAAGTTTTCCAAAATGCAATGGGCATGCAGCAACAAAACCTAAGTATAGGTTTACAGCAAATGACAAATCCTTCTGTTGCAATGGGTGCAGGTTTAAGTTCACAACTTGCTTCGAATCAGTTGTTTCAACAAGTTGGTGCTGTAACCTATCCGAATCCCAGGGCTCTCAATCCTACGGCATTCCAAACTCAAACTGCAGTTCCTACAGTGCAAAGTTCCGGTAACACGAGTACTAAACAACGAGTGTTTACTGGAACCGTAACAAAAGTGCACGATAATTTTGGTTTTGTAGACGAGGATGTATTTTTTCAAACATCCGCTTGTGTGAAAGGTTCCAACCCAATGGTTGGGGACCGAGTTTTAGTAGAGGCTTCTTACAATCCGAGTATGCCTTTTAAGTGGAACGCAACCAGGATTCAAGTGTTACCTACGTCAAACCAATCTACATCTGCTCGAAGCTCTAATAGCCAAAAAAATAATGTTTATAATGCCGTCCCACCTCCTTGTGATGGTAACACCAATTTTGGAAAAAGCAATCAACGGTCCAAAACTTCAATGGGAGGCCGAGGCAGAGAAAGGTCACGAGATAGGGAACGGGATGAAGAAGAAAATGAACGGAAAAAGAGACGCGAAGAAAGAATGCGAGAACGAGAAAAGGAAGAAAAGAAATCGCCCTTGCGGAGAAGATCCCGGTCACCGAAATCTAGAAGAAGGTCTAGAATTGTTCCAAGATATATGGTGCAAATACCAAAAATTAATTTAGATTTGTAAGTATAAACTAAGTATATTGTAGGACAGTAATTGACAGTAATTTATAAAGAGGACTAGGCATTGAGAGTACTTTTTACCAGATTCTTAATTACTTCGTAAAAATAATGTTTCTTTAGCAAGACCAATAAAATAGAAACAAAGTAATTCATTGAAATTAAGATGAGTGCAAATAAAACTGCTCCAATGCAGTATACCCATTCAAGTAACGTGACTGTTTTAGCACAAACCATAAGTGGTTCTGTAAGGACTAATAACAGACGTTGAAAATACAGTCAACTAAGCCATGCAAACTCAAGACTTGCATAAGAAGAAACCTTTTGAAATTAAAAACTAAGCCGCTGCTGTTTATTTACAGACGAGGTGCAGATGTTTTGGAAGTACGTCGCCGCTATGCCAATCTTTATGTTCCTTCAGATTTCTTCTGTAGTTATTTTCGCTGGGTTGATGCATTTCCACCAGATAAACCATTTGTCTTGAGCAAACCCTCACTGTTCCACATTATGCATAAAGATGTGGATCCTGTTGTTGAAAATGATACAGTGTTGGAACCTTCAGATGCCGATTATTTATTTTCTGCTAAGGTAGGTTTAGTAAACACTTCATCTTCCCTCATTTCTTTTTTTTTTTTTAATTGATTATAGAAACCTGTCTAATCATTTATAATTTTCCTTTCAGGTTATGTTAATGAGTGTTCCTGGAATGGAAGATATATACCAAAAGTGTTGCGCAATGGCTGAAGATAAAGACAAAAGGGATCGTGAAAGTGAAGATAGAGACTTTGTACATCCCACCAGGTTAATTCAGTTCCTAGTAGGACTTCGTGGGAAGAATGAAACCATGGCGATTGGTGGAGCTTGGAGTCCTTCTTTGGATGGTGAAAACCCTGACAAGGATCCTTCAGTGCTTATCAAGACAGCTATTAGAACATGCCGGGCGTTGACTGGAATCGATTTGTCACCTTGCACCCAGTGGTAAGATCTGCTTGAAGAGATGTGCTGCATGAGTATTTTTTTAAATCATATTAAAAATTGTTTTTTTTTTGCTTTAAAGAATTATAGTTTGTAGGTATTTCTTTGTGAAAGTTGATTTTTGATTATGGATGAAGGTAAAAACAAAGTAGGTGGTCTTATAAAGTATAGACAAAACTATAGGTATCCGGCTGAAGATGGTACTGAATGCATTTAAAATGCAGCAGTACAGACCTTTGCATTTACTACTCGCATCGTCAAGTGAAAGAAAATTTTATAGTTGTTTTAGCTTTTGATTGAAACTGAATACTTCTGCTTTACTTGGGTTTTTTTTCAATCTCCAAATCTAGTAGTCTTAGAATAATTTCCTCTGTAATTTTTATCGAGTAGTTATGAGTTTTTTTTTTTAATTTAGCAGATTAATGTTTAAATGGTATAATTAAAGAAAAATTGTTATAACAACATCAAATATTTAATTAGAATTTAACTATTAAACAATTAAAAATAATAATGAAACACTCAGTATTTGTTGAATTGCACACTCCTGATAAGAATCCTATGGTCGATACTCGACTGGAGTAGAATAAAGAAACAACAACAAATTGTTAAACAAACACATACTGCCGGCTGCACAAACGATTGTTAACTTTAACAGAGCGTTAACTTTGACAGAGGATTTTTTTAAATAAATAACATTGATAATAACAAATAATTTAGCAGTAAATTAAAATGACCAAACGACCACAATAACTACCAAAAATCTTAATTTTATTTAATCGTAGGTCCAAAATTCTGTTTTGAAAACCCTTTTTCAAAGTTAACAGTCTGTTAAAGATGACAATCGCACAAAATGTGCAGCCGGGCGCAAAAATATACTATTATTATTTTCAATTTTTTAATGGTTAAATTTTGATTAATAATGTTTCACCAGGTGCCTATTCTTCCTCGTTTCCTTACCTGTTTTATCTCTAGCTGTTGCTCTCCCATCATCATATGCAGTCGTTCTTTTGCATTTTTTTTAGGTTTTCTGCTTGTCCCTCGGGAATTTTAGAAAAAAGGAAAGATATTCCTGGCAGAGACTTTATTTTATTTATAAAATTTAAAAGCCAGAATCAGTCAATAAGGCTTACCGCTAAGGTCAGTTTGCACGAGGACTACCAGAGAATATAAACAAATTGATGGCGGGAACTTGTTTGTTCCTTTAAATCTATGTAAACACCACACTACAAAATTTAAAATAAAAATCAGCATCCACATTTTACCACATGCAGATTATTTTATAACAAAGTTGAAACTTCCAGCTTTAGGTTTTGAATAAGTTTATTATATTTTATTACATTTTCTAATATCACAAATTTACACCTAGTATAAGGGCCCCACGCATGGGGATCTCGTTAACGGCAAGAGATGAAGATTCGGTTAAATGAGAAGAACTATTCAGCATCTCAAGTACTACTATGATCCACATTCAAATCCTAAAATTTTTGCTTGATTTTCAGTACAGACTGGAAAAACTAAAATTTTCGGTTTTTGCTTTTTGTATATAATTTGGTTATTATCAAAAATAGCGCAATGCTGTTTTGACATTATTAAAAAACCCTTTTTTACACAGATTTCAAATCTGAAATTAACAGAGTTATAAGCAAAAAACTGTTTTCTTATAGTAGGGGTGTGAAAAAATGTTGTCTTGTGGTAGCCTGAAAATTACCAAAGGAAAAAACAGAAGACTGCATTTGTTTCCATTGAGGTTTGTTCAGTTATCAAAAATTAAGTTATAAGTGAGAAACTGTTTTCTCATGATAAGACTGCTTTTCACGTTTTATGACTTAAGAGCAGTATTTAAAAGTTAAACGTCTTTTGGTTGTTATAGGAGCATACATTTTTAACAGTTTAATTCTCTAAAATATTAACGTGTTTTTTTTTTCGTCTATTATTATGAGCAAAAATGGTGCTTTTTTAAAATTCTCCAAGCAGACTGATGACTAATATAACATGCAGATCCAATTTCTCAAATGGAAGCAGTTTGCGGTATAACATAGTAAATTCCAGCGTGTTAATCTACGCATCTCCATCTATTATAAAATGTTCATCTCGGTTGGCCTCTTCTATGAATTATCTTTCATAACGACTTTGGAAGGTAGTGTCTGTTGGAATGACTCTATTTGGATAATGCTCTTCATACATTAAAGCTGCCTCAACTGAATGTTTTCTACATTTACCTTAGATTAAAAGTCATATAAATATTTCTCATCTCTGGTGTAGTTTTACATTTTGTAGTTAACACTAACCACAAAATTAACTATTTTCTCCAAATACAGCTACAATTAACACAATGTTGACAAAGAAACCAATAATACACAAATTGCAACACTGCCAACAACACTAATTTTTTTATGTAATTCTATTATTTTTCATAATACACAATGTATATTTTTCGTCTTTTATTTTGTACTGTTTAAACTATTTAGTATCCTTAATTCAAAACAGGGTTGTAACTTTACACGTAGAAAACTGTGTAGAATACGTCGAATATGTAGAATATGTATGCTAAATAAAACCAGTATATTTACCTTTTTTTACATATTATACATGTAAAGTATGTAGAATATGTAAAATATGTACAGATAGATTCCAGAAAAACATCTGCATAGAATTATTGTGTTAACTTTACTATGTAGATGAACGCGTGTGTGCATAGTAGACGGGGGGGTGGGGGTGAGACATATGACTATACAACAGTATGAACTTTTCTCTATTCAAACGTACCGCACTGCAAAATGTTTTTAATTGTCGGCAGTTATTAAACGACAGTTGGCTACATAAAAAATTATACAATGAAATTGCGCTTTTTAAATCATTACGTCTGAGGTGGAAGTACCACTCGCCCCCACTATAACTCTGGCACTGGTCGCAATTATTTTACGTTTTTAGTTTTTTACACTTATTAAGTTATAGGTATACGTGTTTATTTACGTTTAAAATCGAGAAAGGTGGCTCTGCGGTAGGCGCGTTCACCTTTCATTCAAGAAACCGGTGTTCGATTCCCTGGCCCGGCCGGCTGTATTGCATCAGGTTTTTACGTGGTTTTCCTGAACCAAAAAGTAAATATTGGGACAGTACTATCTGCGGAAATCACCCCTTATCCAAATTCCTTGCTCTAACCCATCCTCACCATATTTTCTTGGCTGAAGAAGGGCTTAGGACTCGAGTGCGGAGTCTAAAAGACCTCCATAGCGGCTGCCCCTTCGCAGAGAATGCACCGACAATGAGATTTCTTTTTTTTTACGTTTAAACTGTCTGATTTTGCATCTGTATTATTCTACATGTAAAATAACCATGTATAATGAGTATATTTTACATGTAATATTCTACATGCCCAACCCTGATTCAAAATAACGTTGTTTCTTTAAGACAAAAGTGTATACAACTAACTGCAAAAAAATGTCAAGTTATGGGTATCATACAAAATGCTCTTTCTAAAGAACATACAGGGTGTCCCGTAAGTAATGGAACAACGTTTAGGTATAGCTTCCTGGGACCAAAGTAGACCGATTAAACCTAACATGTCTTAGTAACAACTGCTTTCTTAGGAAGGTATAGGGACTTAAAAACAAAAATTGTATTACTATTTGTGACTATAAAACTTAAAAACTGCTAAGCAGATCGAGTTGAAATTCAGTATGATTTTGTTTTATAGGTCTTCAAACACGATGGTGTTACTTATTTTTTTTGCTGTTTGTAGAGGGTGCTAGTTACGCTACTTTGGGTTGATATTTTGGCACATAACATTTTTGCTGTTAACTTTGCGGAGCTTTTGACCATAAATTCGGATGTAGAAATGTACTTGTTGCAAGTCGATAAAATGAACCGTTTTCGAGAAATTTTATTTAATAGTTTCAGTGCTCGGAAAATACAATCACTCAATGCATTTTTTCAAGTAGGCGTATAACGTTTAAATTAAGATTTTTATTTTTAAATTAATTTTTACGTCATGTCATAGGAACCATTTGAGGTGAGTCGTGGTTGCCATAAAAACAATTTGAACCCAAAACCCATTTTGGATCTTAAACGTTTATTTAAACGATCCCACCATACTTAGAACTTTATTCTGATTCAAAAAAGGTCAATATATACAGGGTATTCCATTTAAAACAGGAAATCTGAGATCATTTCTGGTGAAACCAAAAGTGCAAAAAATTGAAAATTACATCAAATAATAGCAATTTGTGTTTATTACTCACTTCAAATTCCATTTGTGTAAATTATAAATAAAGAAAAAAAAGAGAATGAGCCAAATTTCACTTACATTATTTTGATATGGTAACAAAATCCAAAAGCTACTGACATTTAAATAATGTAAGGGGTAATCAATCACTTATCTAATTTGTTGGAGATCTTAAAGTACATAGTATGTATGGTAATCCCAGTCCTAGTGTAGTCCAATGTAATCCCTATGAAGTCTCAAATAGTTTGGTCTATTCGTTGTGTAGTCTAGTGAAGTTCCTAAACATAGTATTGGTAATTTGGTGCATCCCATCTGCTTCCTAAGTAGTTTGTTACAGTCTTTATGTCTGATGCATCCTTACAGTAAGTGATTACCCCTGCTCCCATTGGTATGTGATGCTTGCACAGAGAGCAACTAATTTAATCCATACCGCATAATATTTGTTACATGAAACTTTGGGAGATTTTCAATTTCCAAATATTCTAGAAAATATCCTAACTATTTTACTGAATAATTCAGATTTTTAGATTGCTTTGCCATTTATTTTTATTCTGAGTTTTTGAATGACAACAACTATTTTCCTAGGTATTATGTAGTTAAGATTACTGGAAAATAAGCAGGAGTTGCATGGAAGTGCTTCGTCTTTTTAAGTATAAGTAGTAAGTTTATAGCTTTCAGCGGAGAGGAGAGTAAGTCACGTGTGCTTAGAATGTGTCTCGATAAGGTTCTATATGACCTGCTGACCTGTGTGTTCCAATAGGTACCGATTCCTGGAACTCTACTACCATCGCAACGAGTCGACCCACAAGGGCAAGGTGATACCAGCGAGGGTTGAAACCGTGGTGCTATTTCTGCCAGATGTTTGGAGCTGTCTGCCTACCCGCCTGGAGTGGGATGGCCACCACCTTAGCTACCGGAAGCAGCTGGAAAGCAAACTGAAAGCTGACCAGGAGTGCGACGAGCAGCCCACTACTGATGAAAAGGCATCTTACTTTATAAATTAGTGTATAGATAGGCTAGGTATACGCTGAAGGCTGGGCCACTCTACTCTCCAGAGCAACATTACAGTGTGTAATGGCCTAAGCTGACTTGCGACTGTTACTGTATGTGAAAGAATGTGTGGGATGCGTGATTGACGAGAGCCGCATTTTGTCATTTCAGTACTGATACCTTTTTCTTCTCTAGGAGGAGGAACCTGCTAACGATAACAAGCTAGAGCCTACCCATCACTCGCAGCTGGATCCCAAGAACATGAATGTCAGTGCCTTGAGAACAGAACTCAAGGCTCGAAATGTCAACAGTAAAGGACTTAAGTCTCAGTTGGTAGCGCGCCTTTCAAAAGCCTTGAAAATGGAAGCTGAAAAGACTGAAGATAACTCTAAAGATAATCAACCTGAGCCAGAACCAGAAGTTCTTGAAGAAAAGAAAACTGAGGTTAGTGTCTGTAATTGTCATGGATATGAAGTCATTTTGCTGAATACAGGGCGAGTCATTTAAATGTCAACCCACTATTAATTGTTTTCTTAAGTACTGGGAATATCAGATTTTTTTTATTAATAAAAGTTGTTGCTAATTAACTGCTGCATTACCTGAAATTGATACCAATTATATCGGGTGTTTAGTAAGCCTTTACAACACATTACTTTATTTTAAATGAAACACCTTGTATAATATTACAGTTTTAGATTCGACATTTAATTCTATTTATAAAACTGTTGAGGTACCATGATTTTAAAACTAGTGGTTTTTGAGTTATTTGACCTTTTTAAAAAATTATGACATTTGTGGACTAACATTGCACAATTCATATTTTAGATACCAAAAACGTTCACCCATCGCTATTTTGCACAGACTGCGGTTAATTTAAAACGCGAGATTCTTACATAGGGTGTTCATAATTTATTGTCCATTGTGTAAAACTTTAAAAGCTCATAATTTTTGTTTTTTAAATGGAACACACATATTTTTTAACACGCTCAACTGTCGAAATTTAATTCTCTTTCAATTTGTTTTGTATGGAAATATTAAAATTCTATGGATTTTCTCGTTGTTTGCTCAATTTTTTTTATAATTTAAAAATTAAAATAGGCGTGCTATAAAAGCAAAACAAAAACTGTATTTGCGAAGTGTTTTTATTTAAATCCATGGCCTACTTACTTGAGTTTTTTACAGTTTTGCCAGGGTTCAAAAAACCGTGGTTTTTATTTTAAAAATCAATTTATTTGATTAATATCGGATTTTTTTTTCTATTTAAATCGCTTTTTTTTATTAAGACTAATTTTTTTCTTTTAATAAAATTTAAACACCTCTGGTTAAATACTCGCACAAACTAACATACTCCAGAATTAAGTGTTTTTGTGTAAAATAACATTATTGTAACAAGTGTGTAACATAATGTTTGACATACACATATCACACCGGGTGTTCAATCTCCATTTTCTTGGTTATTTTCTTTATTATTTGTAAATTGTAGCTTGATTCGTGCTTATTCTGATGATGTAAATTACATAATTTTACAAAGTGTAGTAATCACACAAATAATATAAATAAAGAAAGTTGCAAATAAATTTAATCTACAGTATGGCTGCTACCACATATGTGAGTCACGAGTTCTCGCTGCTCTCCTCTTGCTGCGCTCATCACACGCCGTCAAGTTAGTAGAGTGCTACCTGGCATCAGCAGCAGCAGATGCTACATGTCTATTTTCAAATTTTTAATACTGTTGGTATTAGCAATTCTACTTCTTCATCCAGAGAATGTTAGTATACTTCAAAGGACATGGAATAAGGTTACATTGTAACTGCAAAGGTGCAGTAGCATCACAGGATGGTTTTTTTTCTTCTAGCCTTCCAACTTAGTCGTAAACCATAGAACATAAATTGCTGTCTCAAACCTTTAGACTAAAACTCCTACTTCAACTTAACTTGGACCTTTTTGCTTTTTTTTTGTTATTTAACAAAAACAAAAAGTGATTCCTTATTCTTCAAAATAGTACCTACCAGTAGTAGACTCTGATAATGAAATGAAATAGTAACCACTGTTTTATAGGGTAAAGCTAATTAAAAAAAGAGATTTAAGAAATATGAATTTGAAGTATAAAACATAAATAAACATTTAAAACAAAACATAAAATAACATTTCAGACTCTTTAGTTATTTCTAGAAAATCAGACAGTATATTTTGAAGTTTTGTAGAAGCATTTTTACATGACTTTTGTCCCATATATTGTTTTTTTGGCAGCAGCAAGACTAATTTCTACAGTGTATGTATGTTATTTGTTGGTTAATTTCTCGTCAAATTTAGAAGTTACCTTTCTTGCAACCACATGTACTAGTCTTGCTAAAATAGCCACTTCTTTAGGAAGCGTTGGTTGTCTGTATAAAATAGGCACAACTTTCCCATTTTCAACTCTCCATTCATGGTTGGAGACTTGGCAGCAATTTTTGATGTTGATAACTTGGGAATTATTGCATTTGACTTTTTGAGATTTTTGGGGCGAATAATTTCAATTCTTTTTTCCAAAGCCTGATTCCTAAGTGTTTTTTCGATTTAGAGCTGTTCAAATCTGTGTAACGATTGTGCGCAGAAGTAACAGAAACATTTTCCTTTTTCCAAACCTTTCCCATACACTTTGTATAATTATGTAATTTGCCTCATCAGAATCCACGAATCAAGCTACAATTTAGTGTGCAAAAAGCTTGAAAATAATTAGAATTTTGTGTACGTTCAAAGCAAGGAAATCGCAGGGCCGTGTAGTTGACACAAGTAATATTTTTTTTAAATAGAAAGGCCACATAAAACCTTTTGAAATTTTTTGCCACAGGTATTTGTGCGACTTTTTCAGCCATGGGCACTATACTAAAAGTAGCTCATTGGGCAAATTTTATTAAAATAATTGATATTTTCAGTAGTTCAGGAAATAATAGTAGCCTGACATATAATGACTCACCGTGTATAGTATTACTTCATTGATTAGGAAGAAATTCAACTGAATAAACATTTTATTGAATCTCTGGTGTTGTATTTAGTTGAATTGCTGAATAGTGAAGTCTAATCCACCAATTGTCTAGCATTTGACTGTAGTTATATTTGTTTTTTTTTGTTAGGCAGAAGAAAGAAAATTAGATGAAAAGGAAAAGGCACAGTTAGAAAAACGTTATGCCCTCCCTGACCAACAACACATTGTAGTTCACCCTTCACGAACTGCAAAATCGGGGAAATTTGACTGCACCACTATGTCACTATCGTTGCTTTTGGATTATCGTCCAGAAGACACTAAAGAGCACTCCTTCGAAGTTTCACTTTTTGCAGAAATGTTTAATGAAATGTTGATGAGAGATTTTGGTTTTAATATATATAGAGCCCTATATGAACTTCCAGAAAAAATCAAAGAAAAGGAAGATAAGAAGAGAAAAGACGAAGACAAGAAAGGTGATGATGACAGGAAAAAAGATGATGATCGGAAAAAAGATGATGATAAAAGGAGGGACGATAAAGATAAAAGGGACGATAAGGATAAGAAGGAGGACAGGGAAAAGAGAAGTGAAGATCGCAAAGAAGACAGAAAAAAAGATGAAGATAAAAGGAAAGATAAAAAAACTGACAATGTTGATGATACTGAAGATGATGACGAGTATGATGATGAAGATAGCAAAGATAAGAAGAAATCTGATAAGGATAGGAAGAAAAAGGAACGACCCAAGATGTTTACTAAAGATCGTCATCTACTGCTATCTTTTGTTTATTTTGATCAAACCCATTGTGGTTATATTTTTGAAAAAGATATGGAAGATCTTTTATTCACCTTGGGTTTGAATTTATCAAGGGCTCAGGTTAGAAAATTGGTAGGTAAAGTTATTTCTCGAGATTCTTTACATTATCGTAAATTAACTGATAAACCAAAAGATGAAGATTTTATAGTAATTGATGATTCAGAAAAGGATGCAAATCTTGTAGAGTTGGCTACAGGAAATAAAAGATTGTTACCTGTATTTGAAAATGATATCCCAGCAGCTAAAAGATTTGAAACTTCAGATGGTACTGGTCGAGCAACTCCATCGAGTAGTAATGATGGTAATATACAACATTACAGTGTAGTAAGAATTCGTAATATAAATTTATTGTATGTTTCAGCATTGGTAATGTTCAGAGGAGCTGTAGTTGATGTTACAAAATTGATGGCACAGCTTGAACGAAGTGATAAAGCAAGAGTTGAGACGGAAACTCGAATGATAGACTTAAAAACAGAAAATACTAAAATAACAGAAAAATACAATAAGTCTAGCAGCAGCATCAGGTCTTTAAATTCAGAATTGAAGGAGTATAAAGAAAAATTAAAAGTTTCAGAGGAATCCTTAGTTAGAATGTCGGTATGTATATAAAAATTTATTTAAAAAAAATTAAAGAATTAATTTCCCTATTTTCTCTTGCAACAGGCATGTTATAAACTTTTCCAAACAACTCTGACCGAGATTCGAGACAAAATTGACCCAGTGTTAAAAAGCACGATGTACAAAGAAGAAGTGACAAATTCAAGAAAGGATAAGGATGCAAGCGAGAAAGAAAGGAAGCATGACGAGGGCAAAACAAGATGGGAGAAGAATAGTAAAGAAACAGTTAAAGAAGAGCCCATGGATCTTGATGCAGTCGATTTATCTGAAGATATAAAACGTGAAATAAAATTAGAACAATAATAATCAGTGTTAGTTGTAATTCAATATTTACTTACTTAATAAAGATGTTTAAAATATGTTTCTGTGAATTGCATTGCCAGTAGGATACTATATAAAGTCTGTCCACTAAAATGAGTGCAGTAGATGTAAAGAAACATTACCACATGATTACTTAATTTTTTTGTAGGCACAAAAGTGTAAACATTTTATGGTGTTATTGGATGTCATTGAATGATTGTATATAAAGAACACCTACCTTGTTACAAATACAAACGTCCACATAAATCCTATTACGCTGAACACTTACTAGAACACAACCATTTGATGGCATCCATAACACCATAAAATGCTTACACTTTTGTGATGATAAACGTAAATTAGATATACTAGAAGCTTTTGAAATTCACAAACATTTAAAAACTGTACCGTTAATGAATGAGCAAACTGATCTCTTAAATTCTCCTCTACTGGACATTTTGGAATAAGAAATCCAGTCATCTGCAGACGATTACTGAGGTCAAGTCACCAAGTTCTATTGCTATAACAACACTTAAGTGTTTACTTTTTCATATAACCTTTGGCAATGGCATGTAAACATGCCGAAATATGTAGAAGGGTAAAATAAATAAATATTGTTAAAGTAATTAAGTATTTTATATACAGATACTCATTCTCGTATTTATCAAAATCCACAAACATTTCAGATACTATTTTTATGAGACTCTTAGGTGTAATACGCATTTTAAATATAGCAGACGAAGAATTGAAGCGCTTATTGCATAGGTTACTTATCCTTTAAACCAGTGGTTCTCAAACTTTTTTGGTTAGGGACCCCTTTTAAGTCCAGAATGATACGCGTATTGCGGACCCCCAATTCCTATCTCATAAAATTGCAAATTTTCATACGAGCATTTTATTTGATTTTGTTGAAATTAATTACATTTAAAAAATAAATGCAACATTTTTGTATTTTTACATTGAAATATTTCAAATTAACTCAACTGTAAAGGAAAAATACACAAAAAAATAAATGTTAGCAAGTAAAAAAAATGTAGGTCGCGCACTGAACGCTAATAAAACACAACTATACATGCAAATTCTAATAATGTGAATTATCAAAATATCATAACCAAAAACAATATATTATGTTTTTATTAAAATAAAGTGTTTGCAATTACACCATTTAAATGTATGCTTATTTTTATGCGTACTAAAATACTAAAAAATGCACTAGTTCAAATTTAGCGGGTTTCTTAAATGTGGTACTATTTAGGGATTTTTAGTACTATTTTAACACACCGTTTAGTACAAAAAATTTGACCCCAAGAACAACACTGTCTATGGTTTAATGTGCGGTGTTTATGGCAAACGTATCCTTTTAAAATTATATATTAATTTGTGGTAAATACCAGAAATATTTAATAAATTAACTAGAAACTAAAACCTAACGTCTAAAATGCCGCGGATTATGATAAAAGGTGGTGTTTGGAGGAACACTGAGGTAAGAAAACATCACTTTATTAAATAATAGGTTATGTGTAAGTAAATCTAAATTTCTTATTTATTCAGGATGAAATCCTTAAAGCTGCGGTTATGAAGTATGGCAAAAACCAATGGTCTCGTATAGCGTCACTTTTGCACCGAAAATCTGCAAAACAATGCAAGGCACGATGGTTCGAATGGCTCGATCCTAGCATTAAAAAGACAGAGTGGTCTCGAGAAGAAGATGAGAAATTGCTGCATTTAGCAAAACTCATGCCCACTCAGTGGCGTACAATTGCACCCATCATTGGACGTACTGCAGCTCAGTGTTTAGAACGTTATGAATACCTACTGTAAGTACTTTTCTGGTATATTTGCAAATAAGTTTCAAAATTATGTATTATTGTTTTTTAGTGACCAAGCTCAAAAGAAAGAAGAGGGTGAAGATGCAACAGATGACCCACGTAAACTTAAACCAGGTGAAATTGATCCAAATCCCGAGACAAAGCCAGCTAGACCAGATCCTAAAGATATGGACGAAGACGGTAAGTTACTTTGTAACAATAATCAGAACAAGAATAACCTCATAATTATTCTATTTTTAGAACTGGAAATGTTGTCTGAAGCAAGAGCCAGGTTAGCTAACACCCAAGGGAAAAAAGCAAAACGTAAAGCTAGAGAAAAGCAATTGGAAGAAGCTCGTCGATTAGCAGCTTTACAAAAGCGCCGTGAATTAAGAGCAGCCGGTATTGAAGTGACGCCACGGCGCAAAAAGAAACGCGGTGTAGATTATAATGCAGAAATTCCTTTTGAGAAAAGGCCGGCTCCTGGATTTTATGACACTTCCAAAGAAGTCATTGATCCTATGGCACCCGATTTTGGTAAAATGAGACAGCAACAGTTAGATGGAGAACTTAGAAGTGAAAAGGAAGAGGTAAAAAATTCTTCAAATATGATAAATTCTCTTATAATATTTTAATTATTGTAGAAAGAACGGCGCAAAGACAAACAGAAACTGAAGCAACGCAAAGAAAACGATATTCCGTTAGCTATGTTACAAAATCAAGAACCAGCAAAGAAACGGTCAAAATTAGTACTACCAGAACCTCAAATATCGGACCAAGAGCTTCAACAAGTGGTGAAGCTGGGTAGGGCTAGCGAAGTTGCCCGCGAAGTCGCTTCCGAGAGTGGGGTTGAAACTACAGACACTCTTTTGTCTGATTATTCCGTCACGCCTCAAGTGGCTGCCACACCTCGAACTCCTGCACCACAAACCGATCGCATTTTGCAAGAAGCACAAAATGTAATGGCACTAACCCACGTCGATACTCCTCTTAAGGGTGGGGTGAACACACCATTGCATAATACAGATTTCACTGGTGCTCTTCCTCAGACACAGGTGGTAGCAACCCCAAATACTGTGCTTGCTACACCCTTCAGATCTGCAAGGAGTGATGGTGGTGCAACACCTAGTAGTGGATTTGCTACACCTAAAAGTGGAACACTTGTTCCCGTCCCAGGGCAGGTAAGAAGTTTAATTCAGTTTTGTAATGAAATACATTGGGATTGTACTATAAAGTCGAACAAACTTTTAAGCTGAACACAATCGAAATTTTGAAGTTGGGTGGAGGTGAAAGTATTTTAAACCCACATTAAAGAACTAAACATGGAGAGCGACAATACTCGTCTTAGATTTTACAACTTTTATTTGTTATTTGTTGCACGTGGGCAGCTTCAAACTTTTTTAGTTCCATATTTGGATGGAGAATGGAATCGGTGCTATAAGAAACGTACAATGATCAGACAGCCCATTTAATTCAACACCTTGTAGCACAGTTTGCATTTGGGACTTGTGGTGAAATTTAAAGTTGCAAATTTAGATTTTTTTCTTGACGTAAAAAATATATATTTTTTGACGTTAATAATTTATTTCTGACCTCAAAAATTTGTTTCAAATTTGAATTTCTGCCGTAAAAAATTGTTTTTTGACGTCTGAAAATCCCTTAAACAATTTAGAATTAAATATTAAATGCTATTTTTCAATCTTAATGAATTATTTTTTGATACCACAAACTGATTCTTTGAGTCAAAAATTTGTTTATTTGGCAACCAAAAGTCATTTTTGACGTCAACCAATGATTTATTGGCGGTAAATGTTTCCATTTAACGGCGCAGCTAGTATATTATCAAAGTCTTAGTTGATTTGTATTTGCTCTAATTGCCACAAGAATGTGCTTTATGCTGAGTATACAACACAACGTTGGTACGTTCCATCTCAAGGACTATTTTATGTTGTGATTATACGCATCTCCTATTCGCCCTAGTACACATGCCTCATCGTTATTAATTATAGTTTAGTGTGCTTTGACAGGATTTTCCGACGTCAAGAATTAATTTAATGACGTCAAAAAATCTTTTAACGAGATCGAAATTATTTAGCGGCTTAAGGTAAAATAATTTTGTTTTGGATAATTCAGAAAAAATAGTAAAACATCATTCCTATAGGTTTTCTTATAAAAATAATTTATTGTAATTTTTAAGAATATGAAATTATTAAGTAGTAAATGTAATATTTCAGAACCAGAATGCATACGCACCAACTCCAGTACGAGACAGGCTAAATATAAATCCAGAAGATGGTTTGAATGTGGGAGACACTCCAGCAGCACACAATAGTTATCAGAGATCATTAAAAGAACAACTTCGAGCAGGTCTTAGCAGTTTACCTACTCCCAAAAATGACTATGAAATTGTGGTTCCTGAACACGAAGAAGAAAAGCAAATACCGGAGAACGAACGTATGGTTGAAGATCAGGCGGATGTGGACGCAAAAACTCTTGAACTGCAACGAGCTCGAGCCGCAAAAGAATTAGCATTAAGATCTAAAGTAATTCAATTTAACTTTCCTAGACCACAAGACGTCAACATGTCCGTTTTACGACCTCCTCAAGAGTGTTATTCGTTAACCGAGTTGCAAAAAGCAGAAGAGTTGATCAAGAGGGAAATGGTAACTATGCTGCATTATGATAATCTAAAAGATCCAATCGCTGCACCTACGCAAGGGAAAAGGCAGGCTGTGACGCAAGCTCAACAGTTGGCTTATTTAGAACAACATCCTTATGATAACTTTAACGGGGAAGAACTAGATGTTGCAAAAAATTTGCTTGGCAGAGAAATGGATGTGGTTAAAAGAGGTATGACTCATGGAGATCTTTCTATTGATGCTTATACCCAGGTATGGGAGGAATGTTTGTCTCAAGTGTTGTTCTTACCAAATCAAAATCGTTACACCCGAGCTAATTTAGCTAGTAAAAAGGATAGGCTAGAATCTGCGGAGAAAAGGTTGGAACAAAATCGGTCACATATGGCACGTGAAGCTAAAAGGGCTGCCAAGATGGAGAAAAAACTGAAAATTTTAACTGGGGGCTACCAATCACGGGCACAAGTGCTTATCAAGCAGTTGCATGATTTGTATGATCAAATAGATCAAGCCAACTTGGAGCGGAGCACATTTACATTTTTGCAAGAACAAGAAAAGAATGCTTTACCACGACGAGTTCAGGTAAATTTAATTTTGATAATCTATATTCTATATAGCAATACTGTTTGATATATTTCCGAATTTTTTTTCAGTCATTAACGGAAGATGTTAACAGACAAATAGAAAGAGAAAGAGCCTTGCAGGATAGATACGCACGGTTGCAGGAACAGATGCGAGAATTACAAGAAGCTCATTTACAAGCACAACAATACCAACAAATGGAAGGTGCACAAGTGCCGCAACAGAGTGATATTCCTCACCAGTATATGGAAAATGGGCAAATTGACGGATTAGGAAATATACCGCAAGAGCAAGTGGAAGAAACTGTAGTAGTTTAAGTTGTTTAAGATAATACATATTTTGTAAATAAACGTGTGTAGACAAGCTAAGAATTAAAAATATAACTGCCGCCATTAAAAATAGTTTGTACAGGGTTCCCACTAACTATCAAGAATTCTAATCCATGACTTTTTCAGGATATCCATGACCAAAAATCATACTTGCCCATGACTCTCGACAAAAAATATCAATAAAATGGGAGACGCAAAAATAGTCACGTTTATATTTTTTTTATCAATTCACACAACAGTATATGGCGGTCTCACTTGCACCTAAATCTAAGCCATATTACGTTCCTTGGAATTTAACAAGGAAAAGAAAAGTACCTCGATGATATAAAAACCTTCAGCAGCAAAAGTTTTATAAGCAGCAGCTTTAAAAATTCAATCGATAAATTTTTAATTTTTTAAAATTATTTTAACACTACTTACTGCAAGAAAATCAGGTTTTTACTGTAAATCAAGACTTTTGCCAAATTTTGCATAAAATCCATGATTTCCAGGTTAAAATTTTAATTCCCTGACTTTTCCATGACCTCCAGGGTCAGTGGGAACCCTGTTGTATTTCGAAGTTTATGGCTACCTAATCCAAAGGTATCATACTACAGGGTGGTGTAAAATCAAGTCCTCTATGAAAAATCGCTATCACTTTGATTTAAGTTGGATCTTTCGGCCAAGCGCAGAAGATACGGTAGACGTCCGGTTCCACTACTGAAAACTTTTCTGCACACCTTAAACAAGCTTCTTCAAGAGAAAATGTGGACTGTATATGTGCGAATGTGGTGGAAAACCCAACAACGTTGGCAAGACAACGAGCTACATAATTGGGTATTCCTCATCCCTCATTGCATCGAATTTTGGTGAAAGATATGCGCCTATTCTATATGAGATATGGGTAACACAACAAATTCTGCTTATAGACAACGAAAAACAGCTGCAATACCATCATGAACCTTCAAAACCAAATTGTCAATTTTTCTGAAAAAATCATTTTGCAACGAAGCCCATTTCTGCCTGAATGGAGCTGTGAACAAACAAAATCTCCGCTTCTGGGGTAGTGAGAACCACAACTTATTAACGAGATAACGCTACATGAGCCAAGGGTGACTGTATGGTGTGGCATTACTGCTGGAAAAGTGATTGGGCCGTATTTTTTTGAGGAAGACAAAGGCAGAACCATTACAGTGAATGGGCGCGCTACAGATCAGTGTTGTAAGATTTTAAGGTACCGGAAATGGAAGAGTTTAGCTTGGAGGATATGCGGTACCAACAGGTTGGCGCCATCACACACGGCAGACAAGCTATAGATCGGTCTTTTTATGATTATGCTGAGTGTAGTTCCCAAATAATGACACGGTCTAAGCCAAAAGTAAATTATAATATTGACAGTTCGAGAAACCGCGAAAGCCTCAAAGAATACCTTCTGTATAGGTTGTCTCATTTTCGATGTAGCTATATGGGGGTAACTTTGTTAGTATTATAATTATGAAAAGAACCGTTTGCACGTTTTTTGGTCAATTTTTTAAGACAAAATCAATGGTAGAAACAAAAATAATAAATCTTCTTTTGTTTTAGAGTTACAGTAAAATAGTGAAATTTTAACCTTTCTGTTGTGTGTTACAGCTCATTTATTTCTAGAAATATTAAGTAAGTATTTTATTCGAGACTGTTTAGAATCCTGTCATATAAAATTACAAAAATACATGGAACATAAAATTTGTGTTGAGAAAAAAAAAGAATTACATATACATAGCTGCTAATTAAAAATTTAAATTACAAACAGTTGCCAATCAAAAAACAAAATAACAAAAAAAACAAAGAAAGAAAGTAATATTTTGAATTGATTCTGTGGTAGGCACATGGTGAAACATTAATAAATATTTAACTATTAAAAATTAATAGTTTATTAATTTTTAATAGTTAAATATTTAGAAAGAAAGTAAATTAAAGCACTTCAGGAGAAACTTGTTAAACTGTAGGGGGCGCTCTGCTGCAGATGTTTAGCCAAGACTGCTTTGAATTTTTTCCGGCTGAAAGTTTTCCAGTCAGCTGGGCATTTGTTGTAAATTGTGTGTCCAGATCTGAGGAATTCGGTGGTGTGTAGACGAGTGTATGGTGGGCGTAGGTGTTCTCTTGAGCGTGTTAGGTATGGTTGATTGTCTTGAGAGGCTGCTGATGTTCTTGTGGATGTTAATAAGTGTCTTGTAAATATATGTTGCAGGTGCCGTAAGTATGGAGTATTTTACAAAACGTGGTTTACAGCTTGTCGTGCTTAAGGCTCCTTCTAAACTTCCTACCGCTTTTTTTTGCTGTAAAAACACCCGATTCAAGTGTGGAGAATAGTCCAGACCTCTATGCCATAGGCTAAGGCTGACTGGAACAGTGCATGATATGCGGTTAGAGCTGCATCGGTACCTGCAGTCTTCTGCACTTTTCTGATAGCGTTGAATGCTATTAAGAGTTTTATTTTTTCGTGTACATTACAGCGGCACAGTCACATTTTTCGTATTTACAATGGTTTTTCACTTTTATTTGACTGTATCTTTCTTGTATGTTTGTTTCTACCATTGAATTCATCTTGAAAATTGTCCCCATTGCATGCAAACGGTTTTTTCACAACTATAATATTAACAAAGCTACTCATATAACTACATCGAAAATCAAACACCTTGTACACTATGAAATATTAAATATGAAAAAAAAAGTATGTACAATATCTTACATTTATGTATAAAAAACATAATTACACAACCATTTGAAAAAAAAATTGAATTAGTTAACTCATGTGACAATAAAATAGTACTATAATATCAAAATCCACAACTAACATAGTTTTATCACAGATTTACAAGTAAAATAATAAATATCAGTCCCACAATTTAAAGCTATTTTATAACACCAACTCTTTCATGGTGCCCCACGATGAACCCGACTTAAGTTTTACTGGAAAAGGTACAGACAATTTCACAGCCTCCTCCATGGATTTTTTTAAAATATAAGCAGTTTTAACCAAATACTTTTCTTGCACTTCATACAATAACTCATCATGCAAATGCAAAACAAGTCTGGGTAAATTTTTTGGCTGCCGAAATTTATTTCTAAACCGTTCTTCTATTAAAACCATTGCTAATTTGGCCATGTCCGCTGCTGATCCTTGAACTGTTGTGTTGACTGCTTGTCTTTCAGCTTGAACTGTTGAATATAAAGTAAAATTAAGTTTTATTGTGTCAAAAAATGTATTACTTACACTTGGCAGCTGGATTGTGGTGGTTGATGTTGGGTAAATATCGCTTACGACCAGCTAGTGTTTCTACATAACCCAAACGCTTGCATTTTTGGATTGTCTCTTGGGTGTATTTTTGAATGTTTGGATATCGATCTCGAAAACTATCTAGAAATTTGTTTGCTTCTTCTTCGGAAACCAATAGTTGTTCCGCAAGAGTTTTGGTACCCATTCCGTAAATAATTCCATAACATAATTGTTTCGCCCATTGTCGGAGAACATCATCAACCTAAAAATCACAGTTAATAAACAAATATTGAATAAAATAATACTTTTGATTTACCTGTATTTCTTGAATGTTCTTCCATTTGGCTGCGACAGATTTAAAAACATCCTCGCCCGATTTCATGATGGAACAAAGCAAAGGATCTTGTGAAAAATGAGCTAAAAGTCGCAATTCTAATTGGCAATAATCGGCAGATAAAAATACACAGTTATTTTCAGGTACGAAAGCCATTCGGCAACTGATGGAAGTTTTTATTTTTTTTACACCATCTTCAACCTCAAAGTCCCTTGGAACATTCTGCAAATTTGGTTCATGCATAGAAATTCGTCCTGTGGAATTGTGTAAAACCGTACAGCCATATATACGACCATTTTGCACTACACGAATTAACGGATAAACCATTTTAGTTAAGGTGCTATTTAATTTGCGCCATTGTAAAATTAAGCTTGCCATGGAGTTATCTTGTTGTTCTAATGTTCGTTTGTTTGTGCTAACTTTACGACCTTTATACATCCCCAACACTTTGGCAACATCTGTTGACGATGTGAATGAGAAATGACGACCTGCAAGTGCATAAGCCTGTTTTTCTAGACATCCAGTGTGATATTTTAGATTATCTGCCAAAGCTTGTAATTGGGCCATATTTATTCCTAAACCATTTAGTTCCATTCGTGCTAAGCATAACATGCTACCCATTTCGGTTTCTGAAAAAAGGGGGGATAGAGTCATAGGAAATTAAAATAAGTAGAATTAACGTTAAAGTAGAAGAACCCTGATATATTAATATCAAGCTAAACCCACCTATATAGAGATGAAGAAGCAAGTGCATGTTCATTTCAAAACTATAGGGGGGGGGGGGGGTACATTTATTCCGGGAAGAGAATAATATAATATATATAATATAATATAATAATTTCATTCCTATTTATTTGCATCGCTTTAATATTAAAGTAGGTGCTGTATATTAACAATGCGAAAACGTTTCTAGAAAGTTTACATAGTGTACTAATAAAAACAAAAAACTTACTAGAAAAAAGCTGTGCAACACTTAGTTATCAAGATATGCTTCATGGAAAAGAGTTTAAAATTCTCAATAAAATAAATGAAACGGAAGCAACACGTATCATGGTAAAAAGTCAATACAATATCATGTTGTAACTGACCCCCCAATTGTGTTTTTCCTAAACAAACTAAACAGATATACAGGTCTAAAATTATTATTTATCAACAATTAAAGAGAAGTATTGCTAATTTATTAAGTGATCTTTCTGGGAGGATTTTGAATTGTGAATATCTGATTCACAGAATTAATACTGAACTAGAAGAAGTGACATCAGTAAGACTAAGGATTTACACTACAAATATAAATAAAATAAAATAAAAATATAAATAAGGGCTGGTTTACAGAAGAACTGAGAGCTTAAATTAAGGAACGTGACAAAATATATATCCTATCAAAAAAATATCTTCATCAAGAAGCATATAAGACTGAATTTACGAAACTAGGACAAGAAGTACAAACGATACAACAAAAAGCAAACAGCAATGGAGCTCCAAAAAATAATGAGGTATCATTAAAAACTTAATCGGTCAAAATAGCAACAAAATAATTGCTATAAACTAAAAAAATCTGATATGGAAAGAAGTGATCCTCAAGAAGTAGCGAATATTTTTAAAGGACATTTTGTAAATGTTACTGACAAAGTCATTAAAAAATCCTCAAACCCTCTTCAAAATACTACACTACTATATGAACGCAGAGCCACATTATACAGGGTGTCAATTAAGTACGTAGACAAACTTCAGGGGGTAATTCCTTGATTAATTCTAAGACAAAAAGTCTATACATATAAGCATAGGACCTAAACGGCTTCGTTTTCAAGATACAGAATGTTGAAGTTTTAAAAGAAACAATTTTTTTCAAAAATGCCTGGTATTTTTTAGATTATGTTATTTTCCAGTTTTGTAGCTCTTAAAACATTTCTATTATAAATAATTAATAATTTCGGGTATAAGAGGTTACAGATAGATAGATAGATTAATTATAATAATCGTGGCTCACTTTGTTATTTTTTGGAAATTATTTTTATAATGAATGAAACTGCCGTTACGGATGTTTCCGTTTTTCTTGAAAAGGGTTCATTCTACAAACAAAAAAGGCACCTTATGTGTCATTTCCATGGATAAAGCTAAAACACTTGTGATATTGGCTAAAAACAGTGGCGTACCCGACCAAAAAATGACACTATATGCAATACTGACCTACACCAAGTTTCAATTGAATACCTTTAGGTGTTTTCCAGATTTTTGAAAAAAAATAATTTTTTTTAAAACATCAACTTGAAAACGAAGCCGTTTAGGTCCCAAGTTTATATAAACTTTTTGTCTTAAAATTAATCAAGGCATCACCCTGTAAAGTTTGTCTACATACTTAATTAACTGTATTTAAGAAAAACCACTGCATATGAAATCTCCAAAATTATAAGCCATCTTAAAACGAATGCAGCTCCTGGTCAGTACCATCCTAACCATTGGGCTAATTGGGCTGTAGCACCAGGGCGCCGCGCCAAGCCCCAAAGGTCGCTGGATGATGTCTTACGAAATATATTGTTTTAAATAATTATTACTTTACAGCACTGTATTAAATAAAATTATCTATTTTTGCTATATATTTGTTTCATCAAGTTTTGTAAACAGTTTTCAAGTAGAAACAAAACTGACAATATTATCATTGTAAATTTATTATCTATGCAAAAGATTGTTTACCCCATAGTGAGTCATTACTTGCTCCCAGTCTCTTAATCATCAACGTACTTTTAGAGTATTACAGCCAAATCCAACAGGGATGTCGTAACTTGCACCATACGTGCGACAAAAAAGGCCATTGTGGCGCAGACTGGTGCTGTTATCAAAAAACTCTTGTTTTAAATGATACCTACATTAAAGAACCGTTTAGGTACGATTTATAGTCTTTGACAATAGTTAGTAGTAGCCCCATAAATATTATTATCTTAATAGATTAATGTAAATTTTCGTAACATTTACTGTCGTAATGAAAAAAGTTGTGGCAAATATCATCCTTGATTGGGATTCGAACCTAAGATCTAGCTATATAAGCTAATGCTCTACCAAATGAGCAACCGGGGACAGTAGAAACAGCATCAGCATGTAACCCTTTCAAATTCCAAACGATTACATATTCTTCCTTAAATTATTATCTTATCCTGACAAGTATTTTAAACCCAAAACTTACTGTAAGTTTGCAGAAGATTTACATTTTGTTCCATTAAAGCATCACAAATCGATTCACACAAATGCCAAGTGACAACAGACTCAACAGCTGCTCTTATCCGTGGTTCAATGGTGCTATACAAGTCCAATCCTGTACTTCCGACACCCTTGCAATTTCCTGCAAGCTGGGATAAACTTACTGCTTCTGGTGCATATGTAATTGCCTGAATGAAAACATTAAAACATCAACATAAAAAGTACATGTGCATACCAGCATGCATCACTTTTTTTCTTACCATAGCTTGAAGATTTTTCTCTTTACCTTCAGGTTCTAATAACCAATCAGCCACTTTTGGATCTTCAACATTACAAAAGAAATCCAAACCACAACACAATTTAGCAACTTTTATTTGTTCTTTACAATCAAAAATTCTCACTTTTATTGTTTTTTGGAAAAACAAATTTTTTAGTGTGTCAATTGAAATGTTTTGATTTTCAAATGAAATGTAATAAGCAACATTGCCTCCCCAAGTTACAACAAGACCTGTTACTTGCCGATCTTTGTATACAAATTGATGATTAGCAGCAATTTCCGTAACTGAATTTTTTCTTAGAATATTTGTTCCGATTATTGGTTTGTTTTCAGATATTTTTGCACATGCAAATGATAGCGAAATAATTTTCTGTTCAAGTAATTCGGTGCAAAACATTTTGAATAATTTTGCATCATTACAAACATCAATAATTTGTAATTTTGTAAGATCAACAGGAATTGAACTTTGTTGCTTGCAAGGAAAAAATGCGTCTTGTTTATATGAACCCATAATTTTGTTTGAAGTTTGAGTTTTCCTCCTTTTCGTTGGTGTTCCCTCAATATTAAAGGATTCCTCTTCATCTATAATGGAGCTTTTGTAAATATTTTCTTTTTCCTGTCTTTCCCGTTTTCTACAAATTTGGGAAAGGATTCTTGGAGAACAACTTGATGCGTCACAATCTTTGTGCGACACAATTAAATTAATCTCATTAGTTTGTGAATTAACAATTACATCATTAGATGGGGAAAAATCTTGACGTTCAATGTTTGAATCATTTTTTGAGGGTGCGTCGGTGTGTATAACAATTGAATTGCTCTCAATTTCTGAGTTATTTATAACCTGTGATGGTTGTCGTTCCAAGTCAAAACTTGAAACAAATGCATGTTCTAAGAAAGATCCATTTTCAAAATCTAAACCAGAATCAACATTGTTGGATGAATTTTCATCGTTGCTGCTACTACTTCCGGTTTTCTGCCGTGCACTTGAAATTGAATAATTACAAACCTGTTCGCTCAATACAAAACTTTCCCCAAATAAACTTTGATCTGAAGCATTAAAAATATTGTCTGGAGGTAACAACTTATCTTCAATTTTTGCTTCTGTTTCAACATTTAGTTTCGTTTCGGTGCTGTTATTAAATTTGTCTGCGTTTATATTAAGTTCAATGCTATTATTGCTCAAATTAAATGATTCAGCCCATAATCGCAGTTGAAGTGACATATTTGAATTTAAATCCTCATGTCTGTCACTGTTCGCAACATTTTCTTTTATTTCCGTTTTTGATTCAGTTGACAAATTGAGTTGAAAAGAAATATTTGCAGCCAAATCTTCTGGCTTGTTTCTATTTACAATATCAAGCCCAAACGAAACATTTGAATCTTGATCTTCTTGTTCGCTATTGTTTACATTTTCTTCAACGATTGGTTGTGACTTAGGCACAGTTTGTATTTTGCTCTCTTCCAAATCATCTAAATGTTTTATTAATGACGAGTCTCCAATTTTAAGGTCCTCGTTCTTCAATGATTTATTGAGGCTAGTAGTGTCGCGCTGAACTTCTTTTGTTTCGTCTTCCCATTTGGCTTCTGCCAGTCCCATTTGAAGTTGCAAATACCTACAAATAATAATAAAACTATTATTATACAATATATTATTATTTTGTAACAAATGCCGTACACACGTGAGTTTGCGTTTACAACTCAACGTCACACAAAACCACTATTACACATGGTGACAATTAGACTTGCGCAGACTGTACTTTTTGACCAATAAGTAGTATGTGTTGATTGAACATTTTCGTCAGAAGGGGAAATGCAATGTACTTCGTGCGAGATGGCTTACACTAGTCGGAAAGGCGCTTGGTGGCTTTCGCCAGCGATACGCATGCTCAGTATATATATAATGAATGTTTGTTGAAGATAGAACCAAATAATAAAAATTTAAGCAATCACAAATTTTTTTTAGAATAATTATTAATGTGTGTGCAAGTTCAACTTAAAAAATTCGCCACAAGTCCCCTAATTGAGATATCGATTTGTGGTTTGCTTTGTTCAAAAAGCATAAAAGTTTTAAACAATTAAATTTTTTTAAATCTCTAAAAGCTATGTGCAAAAGTGGAACGACAGCATTCCCACAGCAGCAAAACTTACAATTTTTAAGTCCGACCCTGCAAAAATAGGGTGTTTCAAAAGGTTTACGACTTACACCTCTTTCGTGCAAGGTTGTAGATCTCAGGGAGTTTTATCCAAGTCACTAACCTAATCTTGCTAACCGACCTGGTTTCAAAGTTACAGCGTGTAAAAAAAAAAGTTTGATGCCCCTTGGCAACGAAAATTTGCAAGTTAACCAATTCTGTTTGTTGTGTCCAGATGTTACTCCTTCACAAAATATAAGCTCTTGAAAATTCATAGATTTTCCAAAACATGGCAAAAAATTAGAGTGCAGCGTCAACTTTTAGCGTTAATTGCCGAAAAATGAAACTAGATATCAGAGGAACTCGGCATATGGTCAGAAATCAATTTACATTGTCGTTTATCAAGGATAATGTTGTTTATGTCCATAGTAATTATTTTCAGTCCTGCTTTCTATAGACCATCGCGTTTCGACGTTTTTGACCCTGAAGATGGATGGGCTTTTATTTACGAAAACTTTTAAGCAAGAAAAGTTCTATTAGAAGATGCTATCGCATCACAGGGGCTGTCCAAAGATTTTAAAATACCGCCACAGACGGTGCATTAGAAAAATTAATGGATGAAAAAAAGGTAACGCCCAACCGGTAACCGCGTCTGACAGCTAACTAGATGCGCTTCGGACTTCAGACCAAAATCACTATAAAAGCTTATTTGAAGAGTTATCAAAAATATGCAAAGATTAAAATATATTTTTTAACTTGAGCTAATTGATAGGCGTAGTTAAAATTACATAACTTCCGGAAAACGCGTTGTTGATATTAAAAAATATCTTTTCTTTTCTTAATTTTTAGTATGGTTGAAAATTCTTGTTAATCCTAATTGACTACTTCAAATGGTCTATTGAATTATTTAATAGTTATTTATTGTATGAGTGGATTACGAGGCAAATAAAACTCGCGAAAAATGTAGGCACGAGGCCGAGGCTTTAAATTTTCAAGAGTAGCAAGTTGTCACTAATCAAAACTGTCAAAATTGTCATAATGATAAATTAAACGGCTTAAACCACATAAATACAAATAATACCAATGTGAATGTGAGTAAAAACCGACAATATTTTCTCTTTTAATGTGAATATAATTGTAAATTTTAACAAGGAAGTTTAAATATAGTTTGATTTTGTTACGTGTCCTATGGCTTAATTATAAGACCCATGTGTTTTATTAATACCATAGGACGTCTCTCAATAGTAGAATTATGCCTCTATAATATGTAAGTTGTGGATAAAGTTTATAAAATTATTAAAATTAAAACGAAGCAGTTACTTATCTGCTTCGTTGTGTTTTTTTCACTTCGGCATAGTGTTTGTTTCTTACGTTCTAGTTCACTGAAGATGGCTGCTTAGCAGCCGAAATGTACATCTGAACGTACTAATAATTGTTCTTGTGAGAACTGAAGGAGTTTTCCTCTTTATTGTTATAATTTTCTCACAGTCTCTCATTTTTTCTTAATCCTTTCCTTACTTCAGTAGAGGTATGGGAAAGTAAAAAGCTGTCGGGCAACCGACATGGGACCTTCCTCCCATTTATTGAAATTTTGAACATTTCTAGAATCTTTTATTTTTGATAATTTTATGAAAATTAAAAAATTTTTGAAAAATATTCAATTCCAATATCGGACGTTTTTTGAAAAATTAAAACTTTCTGAATTTTGAAAATTTCGAACAGTTTGAAAATTTACCAATTTTATTAAAATTTTGAAAATTCATAAAATTTAAAATTTTGGTATTTGATAATTTTGAAAATGTTTGTAAATTTGATTTACAAATTTTTTTTTATATGGAAATCTGAAAATTGTCAAAATTTTGAAAATTATTAGAATTATGAAAAATCATAAAATGTTTGAAAATTTAATTTGTTAATTTTGTAATTTTAGATAATTTTGTAATTTCATAATTATGTACCTGATGTTTTCTGAAAAGTTTAAATAATCTGATTTTTGAAATTAAGTACCTATTGCAAATTTTGAAAATTTGAAATTCGAAAATTATCAAAATTTTGAAACTTGTTGATCCAATTTAAAAATTCTTGGAATTTTGGAAAAAAGTAAATGTATTCAATATTTTAAAAGTTTTTCTAAGTTTTGAGAAAGTTGGGAAATTAAAAATATTTCAACATGTTATTTAATATTTGGTTTGATAATTTTGAAAATGTTGGGAAATTTTGAATATTTTGTAAATTTTTTTGACAATTCAGCATTTTGAAAGGTTTGAAAATTTTTGGAAATTTTATATTTCTGACGGTTTTATTAACTTTTGTGACGGTTTTAGGGAGGCGATATTTGAGTATACAGTAAGATCGTAAAATGCACCCCCCCTTTACTAACTTTGGCGACAGGGCGTTATTTTGAAAAAAAATATTAAATGTAACAGGGTATCGAAAGATCCCTCATTTGAAAGGTATCTTTGAGTGGAGTCTAATCCTAGGTTTTGGGAAAGTTATATAGATTCAAAAACAAATGACAACATTCTAAAACATAACAAAATTTGTTTTATACCATGCTTGTTAGTATAGCCTGTTTTAACACTCAAAATTGAAACGTGAGCAATACACAATAACTGAATAGATTGACAGAATGGAAGGAATATTTATTTGAATTGTTGATACTTCTGTTATTTCATCTACTACTTTTTTTTTGTTTAGTTTAATATCAGGAACATATAATTTTGAATCGATGAAATTTTCCCAAAATCTAGGATTATACTCTACTCAAGGGGACCTTTCAAATGCAGTGTCACTCGACCCCCCGTACCATTCAATATTTTTTTTTTCAAAATGGCGCCCTGTTGCCATTTGTTTTTTAATATAGTATTTGTTCTTCAACAATAATAACCCAAATTTTGTAGCTTCACATCAAGCCGATTAAAAGTTAGTACATTTATTACCTCACTGTAGAAAGTTAGTGTTGCAAATCGAAAACTGCTACATCCCAAAAAAGGACCATTTCAGTATAATAGTGATCTATTTAATAATCATTAAGATTTTTCTCAGAATAACTTACATTTTTACAAAACAAATCTTGAACATGACAATACCTAACCAAAATGTTTAAGTACCTTCTAGCATCCTGTATAAGCATAACAGCAGCCTCCCTTTCAGTCATTCCTTCTTTACCAGTAACCCATATACCTCTGGTTTTATTCCTTTTATTGGTATCAAATTCAGTCTCGCCGTCACGCTCCTTCTCACTCTCAAATGGGGCAACTTTGTGCAAGACATTTTCAATGGCATAAATATCGGACGAAGCTAAATGCACTAACGTTTCGATGCCTGCATTGTAAAGAGCACGAGCACGAGGGCCATTTAAAATTGGAAGTCTCATTAGGTCTAACAAATCTCTGTTAATACCAAACTGCAATCGATCCTGAAACTGAGAGATCAAAATTTCCACGCTAGACCATCCGAGTTGTCGACTGAAAATCGTTAACATCCCTGCAAAAGTTGATGCGGATTGTTGTAAGGATTGTAACATTCCTCGTGAACATCCAAATTTTATCGCTACATCATTTAAGGGAACTTCGTTGACTAAATCCTGAAGTGCTAATGCTGTGAAAAAACGTCTATGAATTTGAAGTTTCTGATACAATTTTGATGTGTTTGATTGAATTTTGTTCCTGGTTCCATTAATGATGTAGGATTCACGAACTCCAACTAATTCGCCAACCCTTTTCATGCTCAATGGTAATTTTTCCCAAAATTCTAAGAAAATCATCCAGTCTAAATTGCCCCATTGATTGCATACGCTGTATGGTGTTACAAGGTAGATCAAATGAAGTTCTGTTTCAAGCACAAAGCATTGTCTTGCTTTTTCTAATTCTGCAAATAGAGCTAAGCCTTCTTCTGGAGGCATAGACGAAGATAAACAAGCTTTGCCTAATGCTGTAGGAAGGTATTTTGAACTGCCATCTTCTAGTTTCTGTAGCCTTAAATAATCATAGCATTAGTGTTGTTGTAATAATATTAAATAGTGGTACTGTGGGAGAAAGTACCACCGTACTGTTTTTTTACTTTCCTATCCGTACTTTCAGTATAGGGCAGTTTTGATTTTATGAAAATTTTCGAAATCGAGGCGGAAGTACATGTTTTAGACATGCAGGAACACAAAAAAGTGGTTTTAAAAAAATGTCTGTCTGTGGGTGGGTATGTGTGTGGTGCATCATAACTATCAAACGGATGGTCGGATTTCGATGAGCTTTGGAATCTGGGGGTATATCAAAAATTCACTGACAAAAGAAGCTTTATAGCGCCTTATTACCCAAAAATAAGTTGAAAGATCGCGTTCAAATATTTTATCGTAATAGCCCTATAGAAACACAATATTGATGTGCACAAAAATGTCAATATTACAATTTACTTTCGGCTTAGACCGCGTCGTCATTTGGGAACTACACCCAGCATAATCAGGTAAGGACCGACCTGTAGCTTGTCTGCCTTTACAAGCATTTGCTCTAGAAGTCTGAGCAATATTTGTTCGTAGGCCCTGCCTGCCTAAACAGGGCCGTGTGCTTAGTTTGTTTAAACCTTGGGGCGGACAAGGATTTGATGTATTTTGTTTGTCAAGACAATAATACTTAATCGGCTTATGCCTGTTAGCTGTTTGTGAACCCATACAAACTAACGTTTCGCAAGACATTGCAGCTTGCATCTTCAGAGTGAAAAGAACAAACAGCTAACAGGCATAAGCCGATTAAGTATTATTGTCTTGACAAACAAAATACATCAAATCCTTGTCCGCCCCAAGGTTTAAACAAACTAAGCACACGGCCCTGTTTAGGCAGGCAGGGCCTACGAACAAATATTGCTCAGACTTCTAGAGCAAATGCTTGTAAAGGCAGACAAGCTACAGGTCGGTCCTTACCTGATTATGCTGGGTGTAGTTCCCAAATGAGGACGCGGTCTAAGCCGAAAGTAAATTGTAATATTGACAGTTCGAGAAACCGCGAAAGCCTCAAAGAATATATGTGCACAAAAATGTTCGAAAATTTACAAATTTCAGAAATTTTCAAAAAAATATTGCTCAAAACACTTGCACACCATTCTAATCATCCCAGTTCAGGGGAAGTTGTGACCAAAACAATTCACAATTTATCGAGGTTGCTGATAAGCAAAGGTTACACAACCAAAAGAACGTGCTAGCATCTAGCCATCTACACCAAAGTGACTGAACAAATTTGCAGTGTTAGTTCACAAGTGATGGAGTGGTATAACTGTTGTTGTGTAAGGTGTGTGACAAAAAAAAGGAGGTTGCACCGTTAAAAAAAAAGTTAAATCAAAAAATGGAGCACCTAAAACCAGTAAGTTTAGAACTTGTATATGTATATGTATGTCAATTTTTAATTCTAGTTTTATTTTCATGTTTAAGTAAAATAAAAAATAAATGCTAAGTTTCGGTGTCTATTTTTAATTTTTATAGTGCCCTAATGCCTGCCTATTTTTGTAATTTTTAGTGCCTGAACTTCCGAGCTCTAATAATATGTAACAATATCTAAAGTATAGGAAAGTCCAGGCAAAGCGCTTCGCTCATTTTTACTTTCTCATACTACCAGTAAAAAAATCGATGCTGAGATTTTGACAATTTTCCTGAAAACATTCCTATTCAGAAAATTATCTCTAGAACATTTTCCACCCCACATCACTACTACTGAGTAAGGGCAAAAGCACTTGAATAGAAGGGAATTGTAAAATACAATTTATAAATAATACTCTGCTACCTTACAAGCCAAACTAAAAAACAATAATTTTGTAGAATTGTTGTGTTTGTATTTTGGAATTATTCTTTTAAAACAGTTTGCATTTTTAACTTCCTAGGGAAAGGAACAAAATCTTCAGTAATAAAAAAGAATGAGAAATTTACATGATGGTTGAACAAACCCCAAACCAAAATAATTAAATACAAAACTCTCTTTTTGGTTTTGAAGCACAAAACAAAGGTTTAAAATTAAAAAAAGTAATAATACTAACACTGTCGGCAAACATCAACAATCACGGCAATAACTAGGCAATCATAGCAATAATTTCTGAATCACAGCAATCATGGCAATAGGTGTACAAAATTTTACTTAGTGAGAAACCACCCGGTGTAAACTCTATTATTTGCAGAATGGTGTCCGAATTTACAGAATCAAGCTATGTTACCTGCTGGCTGTATACCGTACAACATACATCCTCTTTTCCACATGCAATAGTGGCAAATATTATGTATCAAACAACTCTCTATTAGATTTCTCAGACGCCTGTGGTTTTCAATAAAAGATTCAAATAATAAAATAGCTTTTCATGATCGACATAATGTAGGTTAAAAAAACACAGAAAGAAACTGTTTGGAAAATTCTGCATTTTAAGCTCCACCCCATCTTCAGTATGCAACGTGCTGCGGCGGGAACTTTAAACAAACTTATTAAAACATCATTCTACAAATTATCAAGTATATATCCCAGATCGTATAAGATATTCTATGGACATCCATTTTAGGTCCATTCTACATCCATAAAACGTCCTATAGCATTCCATTTTACGTCCGGGGGTGGACATTTAATATTTTCATTATATGTTTTTAACAACAGTAAATAATAACCCTTGGCAGAAAAGTGGGGGACATATTTATACAAATATAATTAATTTTTTGAATTTGCTAATAATCACGGTAAAATGTGGTTGTTAATGCCCGATCACCTGCCTAGTATATTGCCATAGCTTTAAGCAATTAACTACAAGTTGAAGGTTGGGTAGATTAGCATGTGGAAAAAATTTTGGATTTAACTGTAGACTATAAAAAAATACTTTCTTTTGTTATCATTTGTGGTCATCGTATTTATGTAATAAATTTAAAATTTCTAAATAAAATTACTGCTCAGGCTTAATAAAATTTACCCATCTTTGTGAATGATACTGATTAAAATTAAGAAATTGTTTTCCACCTAGATAGAAGATCTCAAGAATGCTACAACAAAGGAGTTTGAAGAGAGCACTAAAACTAGGTTGCGGGGGGATAAAGAAAGACCCGATTTAGAAAGTAAAAGAAATACTTCTAATTAATATATTGTATTGATCAAATCCATTAATTAATGAATAAAAAATATGATAAATATCTATTGTTTCATTATTATTATTATCAATATCTCTTATAAAGAATGAAATCTGAGTTATGTGCATTGAGATGTCCTAGGGACGTCTAAACAGACTAGGCATGGACGTTCATAGGATATCCTTTGAATCTATCCTATGGACATCCATAAACTGTTTTTTAGAACCTAAAACATGCTTATCCGTCAAAATCTTGACTTTCAAAATTTTGATGAATACCTACCTCCACTTTCTACACCAACAAGGATTATAGAAAGATGTCAAATGAATATGGTACACATGGTACATTGCACACCGAGCAATTCAGCCTAGATGTTCCAAGCTATTATTAGTTCTTTTTTAAGTTTTCAAAATCACCTTTTGCAAGCGTCTATGGTACTTTGCAACCTTTAAATTCCCGTTATAAATGACATGTCCCTGCTTCCGGTTATATCGGAAGTAAGGCCAACTTTTGTTTCCTAAAAAACACAAATTCTTTCTGACAGATTTTGATAGACCATTAAATTTTCTATTCAGTCATGTATAATAGTTAATTAAAACAAAAGTTGGTGAAACCCGAGGTAGTGACATGTGTCGTTTATAACACGAACTTAAAGGTTTCCAAACCACATACATGCTTGCAAAAGCTTGTTTTGGTAACTTGAAAAATAATTGAAACTTGGAACATCTAGGCTGAATCATCCAGTATTTCCTACTTTCTTGCCAATAAACTACCCTCAAAAGAAAACGTAACAATACCAATGCATACTATTAACAACAATCATCCTTACCTTATAAACTCATTTTTATTCAAAAATTCAATGGATTCATCAATGGGATTTATTAGCATATCTTCACTTTCTTCCTCAGTAACAGCAAGTAAGGTACATTTTGTAAAAAGATGAACTTCGTTAGGTGTTGCTGCAACACCACTAGCAACAACTTCCAAAATAGCCCGTTTCAATTTTCCAGACCCTTCCAAACAGCTCTCAATTGGTTGCAGTTCCGCCAAAAGCAATTCTTTGGCAATTCTATAATCGTTCTTCTGACAAATCAAAATACTTTCCCCAGAAGAATCCTTTCCCATACGCCCAGCACGTCCTATCATCTGATGGTACACCAAACTATCCATGGGTTTCCCATGAAACATGGGGGTACGTATGATAACCCGCCTGGCAGGTAAGTTTACTCCGGATGATAGTGTCGAGGTTGCCACCAGGACTCTCAAGACTCCATTACGAAATGCTGCCTCTATTATGTCGCGTTCGTCCATGGTCAACCCAGCATGATGAAATGCAACACCATATGAAACGGTTTTTCGTAAAATATCATCCAAACCGACGGGACATCGTTTTAACTGCTCGATTAGTTCGCTTATTAAATCACAATTTAATTGTTGGCGCAAGATGAGTCCGAAAGGGGTTTTAGAGCAGCCTAATTTCCAGAACGCCAAAGCGATTTGCTGGGCTAAATTTTCACACCAATTTTTTGTAGGGCAAAATATTAAAACCGAACAAGAATTTTGAATTGTTTCCAAACATAATTGTAAGATGTTATCGGTATCTGTTTCTAATTCGGGTAAATTTGGTAATCGACGTTCCAAAATTAAATTTTTATTGTAAATTTCACCGTTAACGTGGCATTGTTCAAAAAGAGGAATTGGTCGGAAGTCTGTTACGTACAGTTCGGCTTTTAACCATTTCCCGAGTAAGTCCAAATTTGGAAGAGTTGCCGACATGCCGATTATTTGAATGTGGATATTTTCAAACCGAATTGTCATATATTGTAATTTTGTTAACATCAACTCGAGCAAATAACCTCGACTTGAATCGCCCAGGAGGTGCATTTCATCAACTATTACAGCACCAACATCAGACAAAGTGCCTTCCTCTAATAGCCGATTAATAATACTGTTTGCTTTCTCAATTGTGCAAACAGCAACTTGAACAGATTGAAAACCACCAGGAGGGTTGTGCGATCCCATAAAACCTTCTACACGCACCCCACTTGTTCCCAAGATGTCTTGAAAATAAAACATTTTCTCACGCACAACAGAGATAAATGGTAAAATAAATAAGACCTTTTTTTGGCGCTCAATAACTGTCTTTATTGCAAGTATTTCGGCCACCAGAGTTTTACCTGCCGATGTCGGAGCAGAGTACACTAAATTAGCATTGTTTTCTAAGAGTTTTGGATTACTAAGACATTTTGCTTGCCATTGAAACATGTGTGTGATACCACGATTTTTGTACTTTTGTAAAACTTGATCAGGTAAGCCCCATGACGAGAGATCGCAGTTTTCTGATAATTGTGTAGCGGTTAAGATTAAGAGCTCCTTTTGTGTTATATTTTCACTTTTAGATATAACCACTTTCTCAGTGACAATTTCATTATTGTAACCATCTTGAGTGTTGCAGTTTTCTTCTGGTGTAATCGTGAACAGTTCTTCGCTGTTTCCAACGCTAACGTTATGATGCTTCCCTTCACAATTATTAACATATTTTTCGCACGATAAAAGGGATTCATTAAGAAAAATTGAATCGTCAACAGAAATATTCTGCTGGACAGAATCGCTGGGGCATTTTTCACTTGTGGCTTGGCAGCTAGTTAAAGGTTTTATATCCGTAAGGGACTTACTGTTTATATTGCTTTGTAACAGTACTGGCTGGTTAACATCTAATGTTACCCTTAACTTATTGTCTCGATTTAAAAATCTTCCACTTTCTGAAAAAGAGAAGTTATCGAAAGTATCGTTGAAAGAAAAGGTTTCATTCATTATAAGAACAGTAAGTAAAATTAGTGGTTAAAGCGTTGCACTTCAAATGTAAAAATCTATTATAATTGTACGGTTTAATTCAGAAATTATTAAATGTATTTTGTAAAGAACTAACAGCTCTTATATTTGAGGTTATAATCTAGAAAAAAAAAGTTTGCGCCGCGGCCAGTCATTTGCAGTTTTCTGTACTAAACTAATGAGCGAGTGCAGATATCGCCAGCATTAATAAGAGCACGCCCAAGATGCATGGATAGCTAATATATACGTATATACCTTCCAGTCATCTTGAGCACGCCGCCGTGGCACCTTTTTGTTTTTGACGCTAGAGGCGCTAGTCATTCTAAATTTGAATTACTGCTAGTACAATCACTAGTAATCTAGTAGTATTGAGGCCGTCATAATGGTATACCTGATAGAAAAAGACAACGCTAGGGTAGAACTTTCCTCTCGCTTATTTCAAGGTCATATTTCCACTGAAGTCCCCTATTACTGATGGTTATATTCAAGATGCATGGATAGCTAATATACAGAGAGTTAAAAGTATGGAGACACCGATTTGCTGTCGTTAATATTCATTTTATAAGAAAATGTTCAATACAAAAGTTTTTTATGAAATTTTTATCTACATATTGATATACACGAAAAATTTTATTATTCAACTGTTTTTGAGTTATCACTTTACGCGATATTTTTTTAAATGGCAACCTATTAATGTTCTACTACTATTCGATAGAAAATTCTTTTCTCTTTACAATGGTATAAAAATTTTTTGGGTTTGTATAACATTTCTTCGAGAAAATGCCCTTTGAAGTTGAAGTATTTACAATTAATTAACTTCCCTATTCGTAAACGATATAGCCATGATAAGCAAAAGCGAAGCGATAAACAAAGGCGATATCACTAAGGCTGAATTTGTTTGTTTACAACATTTTTAAATTTTGTGTAATTTATTGCTGTTAGCATTAGCAATGGCGAGTTTAAGTGAACGTGAAAGAATTGAAATACTTATGATGCTGGGTTATGGAGATAGACGTAGAAGTTTACAAGACGTTTGTAATTTATTTAATGATACGCATCCAAATAGAAATCCAATTTCTAAATCTGTTGTTGGTAAAACTTTACAATGTTTTGAACAAACGGGTAGCGTTACAAATGTACCAAAGAGTGGTAGACCTAGAACATCGACAAGAGATGATAAAAAACTGGATGTTTTATTGGCTGTATCTGAAGATCCCCATTTACCAACCAGGCAATTAGCGGCCAATCTCAATATTTCACAGTCTTCAGTCGTTTCACTTTTAAAAAGTGAAAAGTATAAACCCTTTACACTGTATACACGAGTTGATGGAGGATGATTTTGATAGGAGACTCCAATTTTGTGAGGAAATGTCAAATATTTGCAATAATAATGAAAATTTTGTCAACAATATTGTTTTCTCTGACGAAGCTACGTTTTGCCTTAATGGTGAAATAAACAGACATAACTGCAGATACTGGTCATCGGAAAATCCTCATTGGGTTTTGGAACACCATACGCAGTATCCTCAAAAGGTTAATGTTTGGGCGGGCATTCTAGGGGGTCATATTATCGGTCCCTTTTTCATCGATGGTAATTTAACTTCGGCTCTGTATTTGCAGTTATTGCAAAATCAAATTATACCTGCTTGTGCTACTCTCTATCCCCATGAAAACAATGGACACCTCCCCAATATCTGGTTTCAGCAAGATGGCGCCCCACCACATTATGGTGCAAATTTTCGTCAACATCTGAATAACGTGTTTCCAACTAGATGGATTGGGAGACGAGGAAACCCAGCCCGTTCGCCGGATTTAAGCCCTTTACATTTTTTTCTTTGAGGATACGTAAAAAACAAAGTTTATAAAGATAGGCCCAATAACATAGAAGATTTAAGAATCCGAATTACCAGAACGATGGAAGAAATTCCCCGTGAATTCTTAGAAAATTCTCTTCGGGGTTTTGTAAATTGATTGGGTCATTGTCAAATTGTAAATGGAGGACAGTTTGAACATTTAATTCACTAGAATTAAGTGTTTATTCGTATTTATTTATGCTTTACTTGTTTTTGTTAATGTTTTTGTAGTTTGTAACATCATTGTATTTTTTTTGTCCTTGTTTAATTTAGTTATTAATTTCTTTCTAACAATAGGATTTTGACCGACAACTTTGTTGCAAATAATTTTTCATAAAATAAAAATATTAAATTCACTCGCCTTTGTTTATCGCTTAACTTTTGTTTATGATGGCTGCATCGTTTACTAATTGGGAAGTTAATTAATTGTAAAAACTTTAACGTGCATTTTCTCGAAGAAATGTTATGCAAACCCAAAAAATTTTTATACCATTGTAAAGAGAAAAGAATTCTCTATCGAATAGCAGTATAACATTAATAGGTTGCCGTTTAAAAAAATATTGCGTAAAGTGATAACTCAAAAACAATTGAATAATAAAATTTTTCGTGTATATCAATATGTAGATCAAAATTTCATAAAAAACCTTTGCATTGAACATTTTCTTATAAAATGAATATTAACGACAGCAAATCGGTGTTTCCATACTTTTAACTCTCTCTGTATATATGTTGGTGTTTTCACTTTTTAATATTTACATTGTTTTGCGAGGGACCCACAAATGTATTGCCGCGAGAGGGCAGCAGTGACGGTAGATTTCTCTGACAGCGTCCGTGAATTTTAACCTAATCCTCCTGAAATGTTCTGACAGTTGACGAGACAATTCTATTCCTTCAAAAAGTAAAATAATAACGAATAAAAGCATACTTCGGTGATTTATTAATTAACACACCAATGTAATTCACAAAACTCAATTTAGTAGAAGCATCAGCTTAGTAAAAAGACAGACTACCAGCAGAAAATTAAAGACGAGTAAGTACTGTTTTAATTTTAATCAAATATGTATGTAGAATAACAATTAACTAGTAAAAACACAGTTAAGAAGTTGAGAAATACTTAAATTAATTATTTTCAGGCAGTTAAAAGAATTGTACTTCCGATCACTGTTGATAATAATCACAGCATATAAAAATTTCCTTTTGCTGTAATTTAAACAATCAACATCCTTTGTATTTTAGTACGCAGCTACATGTTACAATGGAAAAAGATGGTTTAATTTAAAGTTACACTAATGCTAAATTAACTACAATTTAGCATACTCTACAATTTCTAAATAGTTAGGTATATCTATTTAATTATGTTTCTCATAATGATTGCAATATTTTTTAGGATTCATAACAACACGAATAAAGGAAAAGTTAAAAGAGCCCCTTTACTTCATTTAAATGAAGTCTGCACAATTTTCGTTTGCCAAAGCAATGGTATACAATACAGTGTGATTCATAACATGTGGAACGAATTTTCAGGATAGATTCAGAATCTAAATATAATCGAAAGAATTCTCATAAACATGGGCCTGAAAACCCTTCATTATAGGGTTACAGTTTCTTGAAAATAAACCAGGCTAATCACTTTTTGTAGATAACTTTTGCAGTAATTGCACTCAAATTTTAAAATTTCATATGTGAGCATTATTCACGTAATTAGTTATTCATGTATTTGTAATAATTTTGGTTTGAATAAGAACACCAGAGGTGTGTCGTACGGGGGGGGGGCTCACGTAATTATATGTTCTACATATTTTAGATTTTAGCATTTTTTTGAAAAAATTTTATTCTCCATACAAAATTGCCCAAAAACATGTTCTCATGTTGAAAATTTCTAAATCTAACAATTTTCGAGATAATATGCTTTTCAAAAATTAAATTGCCATGAAGGTCTAATACGTGTTTTCTTAATACGATAGAATAGAATAGTTTACACAAAACTTTGAGAGTAAATTCTATAAACATGTGTCCATAAAAGCTGCTTATGAAATTAAATCTATGGAAGAGAATACTGTTCCCACTTCTGTAGACTGCAACTTGCCCGGTAATGAAGAGTTTTTGGGCACATATTTATAGGAACTTTTTATTATTTTCAGATTCTTAATCTGTACTGAAAGTACATCCCAACATATTATCAATCATCCTGTGTGCATCGCCACATATAACCACAAAAATATGCGTTGATTCCTCAACTGCAACTGGTATGTCACCATCCTAGTGGCAGAATTACCAGGTCGAGAACCCTGTGTTATGATTACCTTGTCGACGTGTCATCATAGTAGGACAACGACAAATATAATAGTGACTACTTGTTCAGTGAAAGCTGCATTTGTATTTATTCAAAGCGTACAGACATGCAGCCATGTATGGTTTATGGTTTAATTATAATTTTTTGCAGACTTGCAAAACGCATTAATTATTTTATAATTTAAAAGATTTTTTTAATGAATTTATGTTTATATCAAGTATATGTTATTGGAATGCTTGTCTAGTGCTTAAGTTAACATGCTAAAAAAGTACTAAATTAGTTAACGTAAATTTTAATGTTTTCATGTTTTTTTACGTATTTTATGTGTTTTAATCCTGGTTTATACAAGCTACCCTTTGATATTTAAATCTTAGGTTTGAGATGAATATTATACAATGTTTATTGTGATCTGTATAATAGGCAGGAGCCCTTCTGAAATTTTGTATCGCTATCCGCACACAAGTAAATAATAAACTTTTGAAGTACTTAAAATACTTGTTTTTATTACTAATTATAATGTTAAAGAGATGCACTATGTCTAGAGTGACTGTCCGCATAGATTTTGTCAATACAGTACAATTTTAATGTATTATTATGTACTGATTTTTGTTTCTGTTCTATTTTTAATGTTTTAAATTACGTTTATCATTTTGTGCTTATGCGGTTTGTATGTTACACAATTATAATATGTGCAGGTAGATGGTACCCTCGTAGGCAACTGTTAACCGAAATGACATTAAAGCACTGCATTAATTCTACGATAAAATTGCGCAGTTACTTCGTTGTCTTCTAATTCGATTACATCTTTGTACTTTACTACTGCTATTGCCTACTTTCACTAAATAATTGCAATAAAAATTAGTACTCTATAGTGTTTAAGGAAATATGTAGAGTAAGCAATAAAGTATGATTCATATGGGTCAATTATCAATTTTTTTCATGTTTCTTTTTTTAATTACAATGCCTTACAGTCATCCCATTCTATAACTACATAAACTGTAGCATTCCACCGTGACCCATGCACATAATAAACATCAAATCGGGCGCATCAAATTGCTTTACAGAACCAATTTTGTTTTCAATTTTTTTTTCTTCGTATTTTTGCTTTGCAATAAGCCTTTTGGAGTCTTATCGATGTCAAAACTGAGTGCATTGAAATCTGTTTTTTTTCGAATTTCCCAAGAAAATCAAAACCAAGTTTTACCGCCTCCTCGCATTAACAATTGTTTTCCCGAAGTTGAATAACTACAGTGCCCGCTACAGTGATAATCAGTGTGAAGATATAAATTTTCAGGCTATATTAAATATTAACCTTTTCAATATTGCAATAAATAATGAATTATAGGAAAATATGATCGAGAATAGTTGTCACTATAATGTTCTTATAATTCTTGAATTATGACAGTATAATATCACAGTATGAACAAAGTCAGGTTAGAATAGCATTGCGTGCGGATTTCAAATTTGACGCGCAAACGTCTTTTTAGTACCTACTGCGCCATCTCTCCGCAAAATATTTCGTGACGCCCATATCAAACTCGAGTGACAACACCATACCTTCCAGTCAGTCATCTTGGTTCTATTAAATATAAACAGATCGCAAGAAAATTCCCGTTGGATGCAAGAGGCCCATACTCAACGACCACAAAAACTGAATTTTTAGGGGGGAATAATCTGTGATAGAATTTTGGTATCCTTCTTTTTTCAAGCAACTTTAACCGCGATATTTAGCATTTCTGCAAGTTGAACTCATTCCGGCTTAGGCTGCTTTATTTATTTATTTTTATTCCCATTCAATAAAGAACTGGATATTCCAAACGCAAGAGTGTGGTTTCAACACGAGTACCACCACACTTTGGAAGCTTTGGAAGAAAGGTGCAGGCCAACTTAGATGTAATTTTACTAATAGATGTATAGAAAGGAGAGGCGCCGTTGAATGGCCACCCAGACCCCCGTAACTGACATCATTGGATTTTTTCTTATGAGGGGATTTAAAGAACAGAGTGTATTTCAATCGACCACAAAATATTGAAGACTTGAAAATACAAATTAGAAAATAAATTTTCCTGCAGCTATTCACAGATCAGTAAATATCAGTTTAAAAATTTCTACACAGAATCGGACATTACCAGATTCAGGGCCACAAAATCTTATTAGAAAAAGAAATTTTAGAAAAGCGCACAAGAGCTATTTTTACATGATAAATCAAAATGCATGAAATTTCAAATTTATACTTTCCACCTAGAATATCTCGAAAACTATTGATTTAGATGCATAGTCCCATTTGACTTTTTAAAAGCTTACAAAACAAGGAACCCAAGAATGCAATAACGTACATGGGATGTGTGGTTCCAACGATTTACCACTTTATTTACATCAATCACAGTAGAGTTTTGTTTTTTAACGAAAAACATGTACGTTGCAATTTGAAGCCAAGACCCGAGACAGAATTCGCACTGTAACAGCTACTCGCATGATGTAGTTTCGTTTTAAAACATAGCCACATACATTTAGAACACTTACTTCTATTTTACAACAAACAGATAGCGCAATTAGTATGTTAGTACAAGTAAAACTAGTATAAAATTGATAAGCACCACTGATGCATCTGCGCACCTTCACCTGAGACTCTCGGGTGGCACTGCAATTGCATGGGGATCTTCTGATTTTTAGATAAAAGATTCCTCTGTAGTAAAGAAATCCGTAGATGACACAGCAAATTCATCAGCCAAAAATTTGGCAGTAAGAAAATTAACCTCCCTAAATATTGCTGCACTGAAAAATGAAGTTCTGAATCCGATTCCACTATCACCTATCAGCAATTTAGCCTAAACAGAAATTATTTATTGGCCCTCGTTTTTTATGTTGCTGGAGGTTTAAAACGTGTATTCCCTCAAAATCTCACAATCGAAAATTTTTGCGTTCGCAATACAATTCCCATGGTGGAAGTATAGGAAAGTAAAAACCAGTGGTTATTGGCAATAAAAAGCTGCGGGGCAACTGCAATGAGGCTTTTATCAATCTCCCTTTTTTATTCTTAAAGTTATTCAGATTTTCATTTAGGAAGGTAACTGAACAAGAGCAATTTTGTTAATTCACAAGAAGCTTTAGATAGTGTTAAATGAACGTAATGTAATTCTCAGTTATCAGTTTGGCTTGAGAAAAAAGCATTCAACCATTCAACAACTGCTAAGGATAACGGAAACCATAGAAAAAGGTTATGAAAGCAGATAAGGCTTATACTGTCATATAGCTTTCATAGATCTTTAAAACGCTGTCGAAAGAGTATGGCTGGACTATGTTATAAAATAATTTCTCACCCACAAATTTTGCAGTGTGGGTGAATACAACATTATTCAGTATAAGACCTATTAAAGCAAGAGTTCCTCAGGGTAGCATATTAGGACTTCGTCTTTTGGTGAAGATGTCTAACTCGGCCTTCAAGGATTTAACTCTAAGACCTTGGTCAGTGCGCCATTATTGTAGAACCCGCAGAGCTTTTTGCAGGAGCCCGCTGACAGTACCTGGAAATTTACCTGAAATTAAAATTCCAAGTTTATCTGCATAGTCTTGCGTATATAAACTGGCATCCTCAAGTTCCATTGAGTAGATAGTCAAATACAAGGCACCACAGTAGAGGTGAAAAAATTCCTCCCTGGGGACATTCTCTTCTAACTGACGCCCTAACGGCGGTCACATTGAGCACGGCTATTACCCCAATATTGGTATGGTCAATGCCATGTGCGACCTTCTTTCCTTTTTAATATTAACAATATTTTAAATAATTGGTTTTAACTAATTTAAGGGTAATAAGGAGATAAAATATTTTATTTATTAATTGCCTTTTAATGCAATATTATAGTAAAACTAACATAAAATGTTCACACTATTGTATTAGACTCATTCACACGAATTAACTTTGTAGACATTGTTAATAAATAAATTATTATTGTATTATACACAACTCAAAAAATAAAAGTAGTTACGTTTTCCAAGTGGCATATCTTCATTCTCATCTTAGGAATTTTGGCCACATTAGTATTATAAACCAAGTAGTGTGTACATTATAATTACGAGCTGGTGCATTTGTTCTTACCTGTACTACTGACTGTTAGCATTATGGATTAACAATATCAAGGTGTGCAGCAAATTAGAAGACAATTAACGCTAATACAGGTTGTTTAAGCACTAACTTTGCTATAAGAAGGGTGATCGCAGCAATATATGACTTAACAGCTGCTAATTGCACAGCAATGGACAATTTATTGCAAATTGAATACTTAAATTTTAATTGCAGAGATATCTGGTGCCAAACCTAGGTAACAACTTAAAATACCCAACATTCAATTGCAGACCCCCCCCCCCCCAACATGCATCCCACCCATAACACTATAATATACAACTACCGTTTTTATTTGACTTTCAAATCAATTTGCCATTATTTATAAAGCAAAAAATGATAAATATTAAGAACAAATAAGACCTACTAAAGCAATGATAATTATTGATCAGTTCTGTATTCAAAACTTTTAATAGTGTTATATCGACCATAACCATAATCACAAATGCCACATATTTCTATTGTATACATCAAAATATATATGGTTCATTTGGGTGTCACAAGAAAATTTCATCATTGTTCTTAAAAAAATATATCACATTTTCTGTTACCGTTTCTCCAATCCTTATGGTATTAGTATTATTTTTTCTTCAAAACTCTTATCTACCATGCCAGCAGAAAAATTCACAACACAAACAAAAAAGAATAGGTACAATATTGTATATTTCAAATTGAAAATAAAACTTTACATATCAATAATAATTATGGGTATAAAAAGCGAATTTTATGTACATTAAAATTACTGCAAGAAACATAAGCTCATCATGTATTAAAAAATTATGTAATTATACAAAAAAAATATTAAAAAAATTAGTCACATTTTTGAAACCTTTCCAATTTGAAATTTTCATAAAAAAATACTGTACTGAAATGCCCAGAAGTTTGATAACACAAATATCAAAAAAAGATACATCCATTATTTTATAAACATTACGCTTGCCATTTCCACAAATAACAAAAAAAAATTATTCTCTTTACATCATGTAGTTTTAAATGGTTAATTTCATTGACCATTAAAACCGCTGGACATTTCAATAATTTTGACTCTAATTTTCTTTGGTAATCACATTAAATGCAACTGCAAAGACTATTACATTCTGTATATTATCTCATTTTACACATTCCATCATAACATTTTGCAAAAATATTTATTGCACAACAAAACAGAAAGTAATACTTTAGCTACCAATTCGCAGGCAGATTTTGAATGTATCCCAACGTCCATAGGAGTAGGTACTTAATGTTTTTCAGCCGACTGCCTAAGTACATGCAACAAAACCATATTAGATTCAGAGCACTATTCACTCATAACTATCTCACTTATAATTAATTTATGTATATTAAAAAATAAATAAATAAAAACATGCCTTTTCAGCGCAGCAGCTCTGTCGATGAAGCTATTAAGGTTTCGTAGCGGGCAAATAAATGTAAGTGCTCCGATCTGGTGAATTTCTACCAGTAGCATGCATACAACAGCACCTTGAATCATGCAGAGTGTAAACCCAAGCCAAATAAACAGATAATACTCAAAACAATTAATTAAAAAATTAGCGAAATTAAACAGATTTTTTAACTAACATTAATTCTTATTCAGAACTGAGCTAAATACTGGTAGGAAGTAATTAAATTACAACGTACCAAAAAAGGTATTTGAGTAAAATAATAATAAGTACAAATACTGCACTGTACTTACTGGGATTCGGTACAAAAGTAAAACACTTGCTAAAGCTAAATGATATCTTCATTTACAGTCGGTATATACTGAAGTACTGGAAATTCTCATTTAAAGTACTTGCACCCTAATAAAACAATTGAAAAATTAAGAGCAATAGATATAACCTAAGTTACGTATTTTGATCTGAAAATTATTATTTGCAGCTAGCAACAAGATCCTGTGCTCTAACTTATTAGAAAGTTGTCAAGACCTGCTTAGAAGTATTTTTTAGTTTTCTTACACAAATTCTTGAAATAGTCTCAAAGCACTTAAATTTGGGTACGCAACGAGTATTCAGTAGTATGAATCATTGGTCTACCATTTGATACTTGGTCAAATACTTGGCTGAATAACTGGCCTCATATTACGTGCTTGCCCCAATAATTAGCCCAATATTCGGTACCTGGCTGAATAATTGGCCTAATATTATGTACTTGGCCGAATATTTGGCATAATATTCTGTACTTAGCTGAATAATTGGGCCTAATGTTTGGTACTTGGCCGAATATTTGATTGAATGGCTGGCATAATATTTAATATTCTGTAAAATATTTATGCTAATATTTGATACATGACCGAATATTGGCCTAATATTTTGATACCTGGCTGAATAGTTGGCATCGCTTTCGATACTTGGCAAATATTTGGCCTAATATTTGGTACCTGGCAGAATATTTGGTTAAATAATTGGCCCAATATTCGTTGCTTTGCCGAATAATTGTCCTAATGTTAAGTACTTGGCCGAATATTTGGCATATTTTGTAGGCCGAATATTTAGCATACTTTGTACATAGACAAATAGTTGGCCTAATATTTGGTACCTGGCCGAATATTTAACCTAATATTCGGTACTTAGCCGATTGGTTGGCCTATTATTTGGTCGAATAGTTGACCTAATATTTGGGCGAATAATTGGCCTAATATTCCATACTTGTCCAAACATTCTTTCGTCAAACGTTCGGTATTTTTAGTACTTTAAAAGTATTTTGAGAAAGAATGACTTAAAGTACTATTCTAATAATACTTTAAGTTATTTAGAAGTACTTTACAGTATCTGCACAAAATGATATTTCAGAGATCTCTGAAAGTGTTTGGAGAATTGAGTACTGTTCAAGAAGTATTTGAAATATTTAGTATAGATTTATGATTTTATTAAAAAAAAAACGTATAGTATTGGCAGTACACAAATGTAGTGAATAATACTTATTACCAATGGTGCTCAGCTCTGTTTTGGTTATGAAATTAGTTAAGAAACCTAGAGTAAATATATACAAAATGGTACAGAATCTGGGTAAGTGCTTTGAATAAAATTTTAGCTATACAATGGTAAACAACAAACCTTTATTTATTGTGCAATATTTTCTGTTTTAGGAGCGTAGTGAATAACAACGATAACTATACACCTAAAAAATATGAGCGTTGAAACAGAAAGTTTGAAAATAAGTAAGGTAGGTAATTTTCAAATCACAATTTATTTTACTGCAATTATCGATCATAAACCACAATTGTCACCAGAAGGGGATAATACTCTCGTTTAACATATAAAGATTTTATAATTAGAAGTAGATTTAACATGCTGTAACTGCAAGTTACACAATAATTTCCCTAAAAGTATTTTTTTTTATAATAACTTCCCTAAAAGTATCTTTCATAATATATATTCTCACAGCCCCTACACTATACGAATAAGGTCCAATGTATTATATACTTTTAAATGCACTGATACCTCAATTGCAAATATGCATTGAGCATAGGCTACGAAAAACTATTTACATACAGGCTTAAAATAAACACATACGAATCAGTGTTATTCAAGCATTAACAACATAGAAGGGCGTTTAAAAAGAAAATAAAATATCAAGTGTCTGAACTACTATTATCACGGTTTTATTTCTTTTAATATTTGAAATAAGAAAAATCTCGTTTAAGCATTAAATTCATTTACGTTATTAGGTCCTACCAAAAATGGTTTTAAATATTTCTTCTAATCTCCGATAACAAAAGAAATATAAAAAGGAAAATAATACACCAGACACCTTTTATGTACAATAAATATTTAAGTTCAAAAAGAACAGTGCTCTAAACAGACTAAATATTCGTTAGTAAAATCTGTTCGTAGGCTTTTTTAGATCCATAAATGCACGAGTAAAAATTCAGGACCTAAAAGAACCTTCACCACATAAAAACTTAAAAAGGAAAAAATAGAGAAAGATACTGTACATTACAAAATATATTTAAATTTTAATGTTTGTCTCAAATGCAAATAGTAAAAAATAATTTCAATGTACAGTACCTGCTTAGGTAATAGAGTTTAGCCCCGAAACATTACTTAGCCATCACCATTGTTATAAAACTGGAATTAAAAATTATGGTTTACCTAAGACAGTTTACGAGACAACAAAATACCTACCATAAATACAATGTACAACTCACTACTTGCAATAGTATTGTGACAAACTATAATATGCATAAAACAATGAGATTAAACAAAACTTTGAAGATTTAGAAAGAATTATTTAAAAAATTCTTAAATTGTCAACGAAAAATTAAAAAGGATAACGCGCTATGTAATAAATAAAGTTTAAACAAAGAAAATTCGTTAATCTCAACATTTATTAAAAAATGTTTGTTGTTTTGAAGTTGGCAAGGACTAAAATTTCAAATGAACATGTGATTAAAATATTAAAACACCAACTTGTACTGTATTTGTCACCTTTTTTGTGATTTTCATATAAGGGTGTCCATCTTTTTTTAAGTAAATAACATGGCTATTTTTGTTATTATGACAGAGTTCCCACTAACCAACAATAATTAAACTCTATGACTTCTCTAGGATATCCATCACCAAAATGCATACCCATGACACTCGACAAATAGCAAAAGCAGGTTTTTTCTACCTACTTGAAAATATTTTTTTCCACGATCCGGAGTAGAAGTCGGTTTCTATGGCATCAAAATTGTGACAGAAGTAAAGCATTTACTTTCTAGGGACGAAATAAGACAACAATTTCCCTAGGGGAGTTTTTATTTCATTTCATATTTATTTTTGTAAACAAATGTCTGTTGAGATGGTACGTTGCATGGGAACATCCCAAAGGCTTCTAAATATTGTAATTTCGCTCCGATTTAGTATAATTCTTTATTTATGAAATTAAGTGTTTCTACTTCCGATCGCGGAAAAAATAGTATATACACCTTGGGAGAGACCGCCATTTTTCCCTCGATGTATTTGTAGCCCTCGGGCTTCACATTACACCACAGGAAAAATGAGACGTTTCTCTCCCTTAGTGTATAATGTACAATTTTCTACAGGCGTCAAAAAATGATGTTATTTTTACATTAATCTCAGTATGCAAAACGTCACATTAGAGTTGTTTATCTTGACAACGTGCACGAAACTTTAATAATTGTAACAATTATTGAAAATTTAAAAAATGATGAAAATATTTTGGAAATACTTAAGTTTGGAAAATTTTGAATATTAGGAAATTTTTCTAATTCATTTGAAAAATATTGTAAATATTTAAAAACATTACACAATTATAAAAAAATTTAAAAATTGATGTGGATTTTAAGTATTTTCTAATTGCAAACAATATTTATTCGTTGAATAAAATTTTTTTTTACTTTTAAAATATTTAATATTTTCGAATTGCAAACAATATCGTTAAAATCTAAAATCGATTTAATAATTTGAGAATCGTGGTGGTTCTTTGGTGTAATTTATCCAAATAAACTGTTTACGTAAACAAGCAAAAGGAAATGTCTCAGAGGTGTTTTCTAAATGGAACCTTGTCCCTATTGTCATTTAACATGTTCATACCAATTTAAATGTCGAAATGTGTAAATTTTTAAGAAAACAAAAATCGATGGTGGGGCTGACTGGGAGCTGGTATGAAGATCGCGCTTGCGTAGATCGGCTATTCGACATGCGTAGAATATTAATTCGTTTTAGAGCGTGTCTTTATTGAAATATAAAACCCCTTCCCACCACCCTTTTCTTGAGCGGACCAATCTTGCTACTTTGCGGTTTCATCCCAGTGTGACTAAGAATCTTTTGAGCCTAATATGGGTTTTCTGCATTTAAAGCATCTAGGCTGTAAAGTGTATGTTTACCGACACGCACACACAGACACCATGACGCAACCTTTTTTTTGGTATTCTCAGACCCAAAACGTGCATATCCGTCAAAATCTTGAGATCCAAAATTTTGATGACAACAATACCTTTCTCTAGTCAGGAAGGTAAAAATGCAAGTTTATATTATACATCGAAAATGAAGAATGGCAAGGATATTTTATTAATGTTACTGAATTCTACATAAAAACTCATTTTTATTTTTTTAATCATAATAAAAAAGAAAGCCATGTTATTCACTCAAAAAATTAACACCCTGGATGCTCTTACAATTTATTTTTTTAAATAAAAATAACAAATAAGTAAATCACAACTTGATATTTAAATGGTATTATTTTTTATAACAACCATGTTGAATTATAAAAAGGATTCAATTGTTATTTACAACACAATCAGTTTCTAAAATATTACCGTAACAGTAGTGAATTGTATAAATGCAAAACATACATACAGCATGTGATAGAATGAAATCTAATAAAAGACACACAAAGCCGAATACAACTTCATAGAAAATATATAAAGATCGTTTATAAAAATTAAAAATGCTGCTTTTGCTGTAAGCCTGTTAGTCTAGCAGTTAAATAGCAAAAAAATAATCAGTAATGCTGCTTTGTTCCCAATGAATTGCTGCATTTGTTGCGTGCAATTTAAAGTGGAAAACGAAGAGTTTAAAAATAATATGTGCAATGGTGATCATTTCTGCATTAAATATAGAAAACATTTCTATAAAATAAATTGTTAATGTTCAAGCATTTTTAAATCGCTATTAATTAATTCCCGAATAAATTAAATATCTTTACAAAAAAATTAACTATTAACATTAACTTTGTGTTAAGAGCATTGCTGAATGGAATATATAGGGTTGCAGAAAGGTATTGAACCAAAGGTCTCTTCGTAAAATGGTGCAATCTATACAGGGTCGCTATAATGTATGGCACCAAAGCTCCCCTGGTCAAACGGTTTGAGATATGCGTTTCATATTTGGTACATGTTAATTTGAGGTTATTTTTCATATTGTGAAGTAAAAAAAAATTTTCTTTTGCATATAGTTTTTAAACGCGGCCGCAATCTTGAATTTTTTTAAACAGCAACCTAGGCTGTGTGGTACATCAATAGAAAGCTTATTTTTTTCTCTTTTTAGAAATATTAAACATGTATAGGGTTACATAAGAAATAACGCAGAAAAATTTTAAAAACATTTGAGGCATGCTTAATTCGTCGCTGCACATTTAGTGAAATCTGTAACCATTGCATTAACAAAACGTCATAAATAAACAAAACACAAGAAAAAACAAGTAGTAAGAGTTTAATAGGTGACCAAATAAACATCACACATTGTTAATTCTTCCTGTAGTTGTGTTCTCTGGCAAATAATCTTTATAATTCTGCAATATGGATCGTTTATCAGAAGGAGAATGGATAGAGATCCTCATGATGATTGGTTATGGTGACAGGATACGAACACACGATGACGTGCGTCATTTATTTAATACGGCACATCCCGATCAGAATCCAATCAGTAGATCTACAGTAAGTAGGACTTTAGAAAGATTTACTGAAAGTGGAAGCGTAAAAAATCGTCCTAAATCTGGTAGACCAAGATCTGCCACAAATGAAGAAAATTCCCTTGAGGTAATACTGGATGTGGTTGAGCAACCTCAAACGTCTGTGCAGCAATTGCCTTAAACCACAATATGAGTAGACGTTCCATTGAAATAATTTTAAAAAGAAATAAGTTTTACCCTTACAAAGTACATTTAGTACAGGAATTGGCAGAAGACGATTTCGAAGAAGTTTTGTTAATGCAAGGGTAAATGTGCAGTCGAATTAACCAAGTACACCAGCTCGAAGTAGGTCGCTCCATCTCCTTCTGCGGAACTGATGTGCGATGAAAAAAAAACGTTCTTTTCAGAACCACCATGTTGTTTATAAAAAAATTTCCTGAAAAAAAGTTAGTCCTAAACGATGGAAGCATGCCTCAAATGTTTTTTTTATTTTTCTGTTATTTTCTTATGTAACCCTATACATGTTTAATATTTCTGAAAAGAGAAAAAAATAAGCTTTCTATTAATGTATCACACAGCTTAGGTTGCTGTTTAAAAAAATTTAAGATGGCGGCCGCGCTTAAAAACTATATGCAAAAAAAAATTTTTTTACTTCAGAATATGCAAAATAACCTCAAATTAACATGTACCAAATATGAAATGCATATCTCAAACCGTTTGACCAGGGGAGCTTTGGTCCCATATATAATAGCGACCCTGTATAATAAACATCACACTTTGTGGGAACTTGAGAGTATTTTTTTGACAGAATTATTTATGTCATGCTGGGTATCACTGGAAAGCTTATTGTTTGCTCTATACTGCCATGTACAAATTGTTTTGGGTTACAATACAATTTTGAGAAAAAATAAACACGTGATTACGCTGTCAAAATGAGACTGAGAAACTTCAATTTAGCTAGAAAGCTAACAAACAACCTACAAGTAACATAAATTTTAACAAACCTTAACAAAATAACCTGCATGACAATAACGTTTTGAAACTAAATTAAAGACTTAAATTTTTTTTTAATTTTAAACATTTTGAAAATGTTTTTTAAATTATTGTATTGTATTTAAATGTGGTTAAAATTCTTTGTTCTTGTATTATTTTTGGTTACTTTTTTTCTTGTTCTTCTATTGTTCCTTTTTCCTATATTAATTTGTCATATTAAATGTTGTTGTTAAACTACATTTTTTTTCAATAAAAATATCAGAAAAAAGATGTTAAATCAAATTTAAAAGTAACAAAAATGATGAAAATTTTCATAGTTATCCCACTTCCTTCAAATTTATTTAGAGTGTATTTAAAAATTTTCTTTAAATACAGCACATCTAACTGAAACGGAGAAAATTGAAATTTTAGTGATGACTGGGCAGATGATCAAAACAGAATTGCAGATATAAGTCACAAGTTAATCCACATTGGCCGGAACATATCCACTCAACATCAGCACCCTCAAAAAAATTACACGTAGGTTGATCTAGTTAGTAAAAATATTATTGGTCCTTTTTTCTTTATTGAAGGAACACTTACTGGCAACCGGTATTTAAATTCCATCAAGAAAACATTGATATTTCCAAATGAAAACATATATTTCAGCAAGATGGTGCACCTTCTCAGTCTGTGGGTCTAGTGAGTAACCTTTTAAACACTATTTATCCGGGAAGGTAGATTTGGAGAAGAGAGGCAAATCAATGGCCACCCAAGTCTTGTATCTTAAATTTGTTCGTATCTAACAATCTACAATTTGTACATGATTGTAACAAACAATAATCTTTGCAATAATATTCAGTACAACACAAGTTGTCATTAAAAACATGCATTAAATTCTATTCAATTTGGTCAAAAAATACTCCACAATTTTTCCCACAAAATGTCATGCTTGTAAACCTTTGTAACAGGAGAACTTTGGTGCAATACATTTGTGCAGCCCTGTATTACAACAGTAAATTTTGTTTTAACAAAGATTTCTTTGCCTCTTTTGGTCAGTTAAGTAGGGATACCAAAAATTGCTAAAATTACAATGTACAAGAATTGTGAAGTTAGACTTGATAATTACGGAGGTTGTGAATATTTTTTGTTTTAACTAACATCATTGATGGCCCAAGCTCTAAATTATTGAAAAAAAAGAAGCTATATTATGCTAATTAAGGATTATGCTACTAATCCAAATTTTCTCGTTTTAATTAATAATAGTAGTAGTACTGCTCAGATACAGCAAATGTAAATACATGGCGACATAATATAACCACACAGTGGTCGATGTCTCCTTTACTTTTTTGAAAGGCAGAAAAATGTATCAACTGAAAGTTGTAGGAGATAAAAAGGTTTTAAAACAATTATATTCAATTATATAGGAAGTTCCATATAAGAATGGCATACCAACTTTTTTTAAATTAATGTCTCCAATGATAATTATCTAGATTTTTAGAAAATACCCAACTTTTTCCTAAGAATCGTTGGTTTTAGGTATAAACATTGCATTACAAAATTTACAGAGTGCAAACAGTTATATCCAACAATGCGAAAGTCTTCAGAGCGTTATATTAAAAAAAAACCGTTTTGACACTTTTTTTCCTATATTTTAAATAGTAGAGGAGGTATCAGCCACTGGGCCTTGTTGATTCACCTTCTATAAATAACTAGCAAAATAAACATAATTAAATACAATATGCAAAACATTCTTTTAAATTTTTATTAAAGTTAGGTTCTAAAATGAGAGTTATTTAGGAGGTTTGTAAATTTTATGTCACATCTGCAAGGGAGAAACTTAATCTCAACAAGAAAATATACAGTGTGTCCCAAAGACGCGAAATTATTTGATAACACCTTTGGTAATTAAGTTATCAAAAAAACATTGTACAAGTGGGCTACTTGACAATTTGTGCACAAACTAAAATTATTTATGTTTATACAGGGTGTTCCACATTAGAGAGGCATACCAAACTTACGTTTTTTAAAATTGAACAGCCTGTATATTTTGTGTATTCTTATTGATCGTTTAATGGCCTCTATTGATGTCTTTTGTTCTTGAAACTCTGTTGCGGCGTTGCCAAGTTATTCCACTTTCTCAAAAAAATTTGACATTTGCAGACGTCACTGATAAAACCTGCACAAGCTACACTTCCACAGATTAAACAAAATTTTATCGCTAAGTGTTAGTCAATATAATGTACTATTCCCCAGAGAGTTTAGAGTTGAATTTGGTTATACAGGGTGACTGTTGCAACAGTGCAAAGAATTACAGCTCAAATGTGTCATAACTCGATTTTTCTAAACGAAACACTCTGTATATTTTTAAATAGTTGGATAGAGCTTTCTGCGCTCTGCAAATTTTATTAAATACCTAAATCCAACGGTTTTCGAGAAAATTAGATTCTAAGCAACAAAAACAGATAATTTCTAGAAATCCAGTCATCATAAGAGACATTGACACCTGTTTGTTTTTTGTTTCTGCAAGAAATTACTGCGAACATTGCTTTGGTTCATGTAAGAAATTTATTTTTTATAAATTTTGAAATGATACAGTGCCTAATTTCCCATCAATACATTAAATCTAGAAACAAGATCTGGTTTGATCAATATTTGTTGTGAAATTAATTAAAATAAACTCTTAACATTTTTAATTTGTAAACTTCATTGGGAGATTCATGTCTATTCAAATTAAACTGAGTTCTTTTAAGTAAAAAAGAGATATCAATGCCTCCTATGATCAGGTAATTTCTGGAAATGTAGGTATCTCGGTGTAGGAGAAATCAACACCTGATTTTTGCTTAGCAAAAATTCAGTATGAATACTTATTAAAGATGTTCAGAATTTGTTTCATATAAATTTCAAACAAAGGTCAATCCAACGACATCTTTTAGTTCAAAATTTAAAATATGGAATAGGAAATTAGATGTAACATTCAAAATTATTAAAAAACAAATTTCTTACATGAATTAAACAATGTTAGCAGTTGTATCTTCCAAAAACAAAAAACAAACAGGTGTCAATACTTTCTATGATATCTGGATTTCTAGAAATCAACTGATTTTAAGCTTAGACTCATTTTTTCAAAAACCGTTGAATTTAGGTATAACCATTATTTAATAAAATTTGTAGAGCGCAGAAAACTCTATCCAAGTATGTAAAAATCTACAAAGTGTTTCATTAAAAAAAATTGAGTTGAAACATTCGAGTTGTAATATTTGAATCGTTGAAGCAAACACCCTGTGTAACCAAATTCAACTTTAAACTATTTGGGAAATAGTACATGATTCTGACTAACAGTTAGCTGAACAATTTTGTTTAATCTGTGGAAATGTGGCTTGTGCAGGTTTTATCGGTGACGTTTGCAAATGTCAATTTTTATTTAAAAAGTGGAATAACTTGGCAAGGCCGCAACGAAATTGCAAAAACAAAAGATATTTATAGAGGCAATTAAACGGGCAATAAGAATATGCAAAAATATACAGGGTGTTCAATTTAAAAAAACAATATTGGTACACTCCCTAATATGGCACCCTGTTATAAACATAAATAATTGTACAATGTGCACAAATTGTCAAGTAGCTCACGTATAGAATATCTTGTTGATAATTTAATTAACAAAAAAGTTATCAAAGAATTTCGCAAAGTTGAAACACCCTACACAAATGCTTATTTTTGTATCAATAATCAAAATGGATAAATAGTTTTCTAGTTAGAGCTAGACTGCTACAGTAGTTTATTTGGTACTTAATTCCTTTTAGTTACGCCACTCACTTCACTTATTTAGTAATCAATCACAATCATCGTTTGCTAAGAAAATGAATCTTTTGAGTTAATTATTTTGTGTAGAAGTGGTGTTCATGCTATCAACTTTGATTTGTATAACTAACCTATTGTATTGGTTAATATGGAAGCAATTTGAAGACTACCTTTTACTTTTCTTGATAACAATTTGTACTTTTAAGCATACACAAAAGATAATGGAAAAAATACCAAACTATTAGGACACCTAGTTGTAAAATTGGTTATTTCGTTTCGTAGCTGATGTATACGTACATCTAATTGACAAAATTTCAATGTTTGGCATAGTTACGCACAGATTATGCATGATTATTATCTAATACAGGGTGTCCCAAAATATTACACACAAGCTTCGTAACTATTTTATTATTAAAAATATTTTGTTATCGTGAAAAGATTTGTGTTGTTTTAAAAGTATCGTGAGTTAAAATATAACTACCTTCAATAGACCATTTTGCCGATCCCATCCAGTATAGCACTTATAATGCTATACTGACTGGGATTGATAGAAATGGCCTATTTGGGTAGCTTTTTTTGAGGCACCATACAAATGTCAGAAAAACAATTGAAAAACAAGAAAAATACTACCTAGAAAAACAAAATCATCTTCTGCATATTCAGCTGTTTTTCTAACATCAGAAAACAAAAATGAACACAATTTTTTCGCAATAGCAAAATTGTAATTTCAATAATAAAAAAGTTGATGGGTTTTATACATTAAATAAAAATAAAAATTCGACGTAGTAATACTTTATATACAAAAAACAACAACAATTACTATTAAAAAAAAGTAATGAAACCCGTGCTAATTCTTTCATCATCTCGAATGCACCCAACAAATGCTGCAGGTAAATGTTTTGCAATATGAAACAGTTAAAAACAACAGCCTGTCAAAGCACACAAGCTGAAAACACTCCCAAAACTCGTCAGCCTATATCAGCCTCCCCATTGAGCATAGCGCGATTGTAAATAGCTTGCCTGTAACTGTACCTATTCGTAACTGGTGATCGTCTATCAGGTATAGGAGGTGGCACGATTCCACTGGAAGGTCCTTCCAAAAGTGCAACCCCGCTTGCTTCATCCAATTCACCTATGCTGTTCTCTGCTAAACTTACTTCCACTTCCGGGTACTGTGATAAACGTGACCTTAATATGTACGAATAAGTCTTGTATCGTTTCAACTAAAAGAGACATCGATTAGGTAGCACTAAACTTATTAATATAGGTAGAAGAGAAGCTGTACCTCGAAATTTAAATAAACTTCCTTTTCTTTATAATTTTGTATAACTAATGACTTAGATCCTCGTTCCGGAGGTGATTTATGATGCTCTTCTAATTCACTTTCCAGTCTCATTACTCTCTCCTCATGGTCATGCAGTTGATCACGCTATAAATAAATTAAGAAAGATGACAATAAGTAAAGCATTTTGAGTTAGAAATCAGACATTAATACCATTCATTCGTTTTTGAGTTATAACACCAACTTTTGTTTTTTAAATAGAAACCATAGTTGGCTGTGACTTTATTAAAAAAAACATTTGTTTTGCGGTTCAGAAAATATATACTTTGTTATACTTCTTTCCAATAGCAATCGATTTACAGCAACTTATATTCATTTTTATGTTTTACTAAAGTAGGCTATCGTTTTAAAACATTTTTCAGAATCGGTAGAAACAACTGAAGTCAGTAAATACATTTTAAACAATTCCAAGAAGTATCAAAAGTGGAGGAGAACAATTTGAGCATCGTTAAAATTAATACCAATGTCTTTGTTATACCCACTGAAATATACTTATACTGGAACGCGCACTGGCGGTCTCTGCCATAGAAATGAAGCGAGCTGAGAGAGATAGCGCGCAAGGATCATTCCTGTCCTTTTCGTACCGCTCCGCGCATGCGCTGTGCGAGGGAGTTGACAGCGGTAAAGCTGTCAAATCAAAACAAACTAACCCAATTTTAAAAATTTATTTATTATGGTGTAAAAAAAATATGGTGTAACAAATAAATTTATTTATTATGGTTAGAAACTGTTGTGTGTCCACGTGTGGAACCCATACGATGAGATTTCTCTCTTCAGGTAACTACACTTAATCCAAAAATTGCTTTTGAGTTTATTTGTTTAAGATCTCGAGGGGGGTGGAACAACAATCTAACAATAATGCAGATTCTTTGGGCAGTTCGGCGACTTCTGTATCGAAACTCGATTCAGCCGAGTTTAAATGCAAACTGTCTGTCAGAAGAATTCGAGCTTTCACCTGTATTCAAATTCCGTGCCAAAAAGAGGTGTATTGATCAGCCTGACGATCCAGAAAACGATAACGATCCAGAACTGGATGACTTACTGGAGTCACTGGACAACGTTGAATTGTCGCATTATCAAGAAAACATTTTATACTATATAACGGGAAATGTTGTCCGAAAATTGGTGGAAAAGTGTCAGTGTGATCATTGCGACATGACAATCGACTGCTCTACGCATGCGCATACTCTCGAGAGTAGGACAGAGATGATCCTTGCGGCCCTCTCTCTTGGATCGGGCTGGCGGGCCGAGCGCACGTTCCAGTATAAGTATATTTCAGTGGTTATACCATATGTTCAAATAAAAAATACATAAAGGTTGGCCATGGAAAATAAAATTACTGTCTTTGCATGCTTTAGAATTTAGACAAACAAAACATAATGTCACTTAAAATTTTTAGAATAACTTTGTCATTTGTAGTACACTGGCAGAGTGATGACAGTTTATAAATGCTAAAGCGTGCAAAGACAATAATTTTATTTTCCATGGCCAACCCATTTTTTATTTGAACATGCAGTACATCATAGAGGGCGTTACTAGTGTAATTCCCCTTTAATTTTATACTTGTTAAATATTTTGTATGTGGTTTTGTTTTTGTTACTTTGTATTGTTTACTTAAAATTGTTTTAAATGTATTCACGGACTTCGGTTGTTTCCAATTCTAAAAAATGTTTCAGATTCATAGCCTAAAAACATAAAAATTAAGAAAAAAGTTGCTGTAAATCGATTGATATTGGAAAGAAGTATAACAAAGTATATATTTTATGAACCGCAAAACAAAAGCCTTTTTAATGAAGTCACAGCGAACTAAGGTTTCTATTAAAAAAAAAACATAAGTTTGTTTTAACTCAAAAATATTTGATTTTTTTTAAATTTTATTTCGCCTTTAAAGTCTTTACAAAAATATCTGTAAAAAGTGGCACCTAACTTGAAAACAAAAGAAGGTAGCTCAAGTCCGTTTTCGCTATCAAAATATACTCAGAAAATTGGCCCATAACATTTTTATCAGTTTTTTTTCTAACTGCAATAGTAACAAACATGATTTTTTACTAGTATTCTGGTAGGTACAGACATTCATATTTGAATTTTTTAAGCTTCATAACACAAATAAATTTGTGGGTTTAAATTAATATCAAACCGATTTTGGATTTGAGGACATCATTGGATTTGTGGTGAAAATCTGCATTTAGATACTTAGTGTCTAAAGAATGAAAAAAAGTGATTTCTTCAAATATGAATGCCTCTACCTACCAGTTTACTTGTAAAAAAACATTTTTGTATGTTTTTGTTGTTGTTTTCGTCCGATTAGAATAATTTAAGTCCGGTCATAGCACTTAAGAATTAAATTAAAAACTGACTACACAAATCAAGAGGGCTGTCAAAATATACAAGCTGTCTCATTTCAAATTCGAAAGTTTGGGTCATTTCGGTGAACCGGAAGTCAAAAAAGTGTCAAAGATGTCAAGATGTGCTTTTTTGGGTACATATTACCTATGCTAAGTTTCGTTGCCATATCTCAAAAACTCTACAAAATAGGGGGTGTCTAAATGATTCCTTTGACACCCGCTGTATGTATGTATAATAATACTGTGTTAAGCCATTGAAATAATTCTAAATCTAAACATACCAAGTTCAGTTTTGTACGACTACAGGGTAGAAGTGGTCTTTGAAATTTCTTCTGTGAACCGACAGCTGCTTCCAAGGGCTGCGCTGACAAACTTGCACAGACAAAATTGATTGTATCTATCCATGATTGCAGTTCTTTGGAATCACTGAAAAATATAATTTTTAAACTATTAAAAAATATTATTCAAATCATGGTTAATATCATATGTATTGAATCGGAATCGTAAGAAAAATTTTCAGAGTTATTTTGCCTTGTGAAATAAATAGACAAGTAGTTCTACAGTACTGACTAAAATCGGCCAGTTCCAAAAATTTAATTACAAAAACTAAAACATAAACCGAAGTAATTTTATAGCATAAAATTAGAAAATAACAATAATATAGTTTAAATTCTTAGCCAAAGCATCCTGAAAACATAAAAACTAGAAAAATATAATTTCCCGTGCATTTTGCATAGTTTAACTTTGCTGGGAAACCTTATATAAATATCGAGTTCCATAAAAACCATCTTGAATAATTTGTGCATAATAGCATATCAAAGAAAAATAATTTCTTTAGTGTTTTTAGAATATTTCAGGAACCGGTAGACTTATGACAATTTCCTTGGATATTCTTAATAACAATGAAAATTCAAAACTTTTTTCTAATTTAATCGTCTTCATATCTCCTTCACTTTCCGAGCTCGCAATAATGAGCTAAAGTAAAGTAAACACCCTGTACATTGTAAATCTTTTATTGCATAAACTTGTCAAAAAAAGTCCAACATTTATTAATTTATATTAAAAAAATGAAACAAACAACACACCTGGTTTGAAACAAATATTCTGCTTGATCTGCTGTCTGAAGCCGGAACACGTATTGCTTTTTGGTGTAATCAGCAGCCTTGGTGGCGAGAGCGTGATGAACGCGAATGGCATTATGAAAGTTGTCGCTCATTTGATTTTTTCTGAATCCATTCTCGTCCTTGTGAAGATAGAGAATCAAGTCACGCAGAGTGCAGTAGAACATTTTCCAACCGCGCTTGTGAAACGGTGCTAGAAAAATGCAGCAAAGGCCTTCGAAACAGCTATTTTGTATTTCAACATGCTTAGCAGATACAGATAAGACAGAGTATGGCCAGGAAAAAAACCCCAGGGTAAAATTAGTAGTTCCAAGTTGAAGCTTTTAGATTTTAAATAAAAGCAAATTTATATGTTATATCCATCACACAATTGCGTTAAACTACCTTTACATAATACTATGTAGCGTAAAACAAAGTACTAAAAGCAATGGTTGGTTACTTGTTTTGTTACAAAACACCTGAATAAAATACTCACTTCTTTTAGCGTTAGAATCGTAGCAACATTTTCGCATAACGTAACCCTTTTTATATTCAACGGCGTTTGCGGTATTAGGAATATCCAAGAATGGATTTCCACCAAAACTGCTTGGATCTTGTATTTTCATTTGCATTTGTGAGCCACCCTCTTCTGTGTCGTCGTCCCTAAAACAAAACCACGTCGAAATATTCAGTACCGTTCTTTTAAATTATAAATCGATTTACTTACAATGCCCATTCGAGAGGGTAGTTTTTTATTGCATGATACAACTGTTTGAGAATTTCCCTGGGGAAATTTTCACATTCATTTAATCCTGCTAGGTTTTCGATAAACTCATTACAAGTCATTTTTCGCGTTATATTTTGCCCGTGAAGATCAGTATTGAGTAGCATAATTGCGCATGTTAAAGTGTGTACTGCATCTAAAATGAAAATTTTTATTTTTATACATAGCTCGGTGTACAAACGAGAATTAACATTCAGACTAAATTTCCAACTATTTTGAGTTCCATGCTTGCCACAGCAAAATAATCAAATTTTTTTAAATCACAGAGGATAGGTTCAAACTCAAAATGAGTATATCTATACAGGGTGTCCCAACAATGCGAATTTCTTTGATAACTTCTTTGTCAAATAAGTTATCAAAAAGATATTATATAGGTTACGTAGGCTATTTGACAATTTGTGCACCTTCTAAAACTATTTTCTTTTGTACAGGGTGGAGGGGCACACCAAATTTGTTTCTTTTTAAATTGAACACGTTGTATACTTTTGCATATTATTATTGGAGGTTTATTTGCCTCTATGAACGTCTTTTGTTTTTGAAATTCTGTTGCAGTGTTGCCAAGTTGTTCGACATTTGTAGATGTCACTGATAAAATCTGCACGAGCCACATTTCCAAAGATTAAACAAACCTTTTCGGCTAAGTGTTAGTCAATACCATGTACTATTCTCTAAATAGTTTAAAGTTGAATTTGGTTATACAGAGTGTGTTGCAACGGCGCAAAAGCTTACAACTCTGTGTCATTACTCGATTTTTTAAATAGAACACCCTGTATATTTTTAGATAGTTGGTGTTGAGTAACACTTAGCCGAAAAATTATGTTAAATCTGAGCAAATGTCAAATTTTTTTAAAAAGTGGAATAACTTAGCAACGCCATGGCGTAATTTCAAAAACAAAAAATATCTATAGAGACAATTATACGGCCAATAAAAATATGCAAAAATATACAGGGTGTTCAATTTAAAAAAAAACAAGTTTGGTATGCCCGCCCCTCTAATGTGGAACACCCTGTATAAACGGAAATAATTTTAAAATGTGCGCTAATTCTCATGTAGCCTACGTGTACAATTATCTTTTAGATAACTTAATTAACAAATTTTTATGTGTTTGCGTTTTTTCTCTGCTTGTAGACACACACAATTATATTTATGGGTGTTATATCAATTTCTGAAACACATAGCGGGTGACAACAGGACCATGTAACTACACTCCCCAAATTTGAATGATGATTTAACAAAATTTAGGGGTGTTAAACTATTCAAGGATGCACATTTTATGACATATTACTCTTAAACACAGATTCCTAATCTCTTAAATTCGCCACTTCCACTGTAATCGGAAATGACAACTTTTTTTTTCATAACCTACAACTTACTACTCCGATAGATTCTGAGAGTATTCAATTCTCTATTCAGTCATGTATCAAAGTTACACAAACAGTTAAATGGTTCACCGCTAGAGCGCTGAAATAAAAATTTAAGTTGACCAGGAGTTTCATATTTACATTTGCTATAAAAAATTTGCGGCAGTGAATGGTTGCATTCAGCAGGTGTGAGTGTGACGGATATCAGGTGGCAGCGTTATTATCATAGTAATCAGTAGCAAGGTAGCATAGCTTATTTATGCCTAAAAATAATGTGTAGCGATCATAGGTAACAGTTTAGTCTGCTACCATTGTGTGGCTCGTCCAAGGCCTTTAACATCCTTTGTCACGACAGTCTTTTAGAATTATTGCCTCTGTATTGTATCAACCTTATTTAGACAATCGACTTCAGTGTCTTAGCTTTAATAGCATAAATTCTAGCTATCGAGTTGTCAATCATGGTATGCCTCTAGGTTCTGTCCTGAGGCCACTGCTTTTCCTCATTTATATGAATGGTCTGCCCTTTCAATTCACTGGAACAAATGTATTTGCTTCGTTGACAATACAGGGTGTGGCAATTTATCAATCAAACTGTACCGGCAGCGAATGTCTGTTACCGCCAAGTATCAAATCAAAGGTCATGGTTAGATACAGTGGCAATTTCTGCTTCTTTTAAGGTTGCACGTGTTCAAATCGGTCTCTTAGTTCATAGTTCCTGTAAACGTTCGCGTAAAAGTAGTGTTATGGCTTTTGAAAGCATGGCTGATACAAATACGATAAGATATCTGAAGGCGTTAACGGAAAAGAACATCTAGGATAGGTTCCAGGCATGAAAAAAAAAAATGGAACGATGCATTAAGTCTAAGGGGGATTAGTTAGAGGGGGTTGGTAACCCAGTTTTGTATGCGCGTATTACAATAAAATTTTTATAGCATCAATCGGATCATTTAATTGCCACACCTGGCACATCCGTTATTGGTTCATATAGTAATATTGTCAATCTTATTATTCCTCCAATCCAATCTGAAAAGAATGCTGAAAATGGTTTCTAGCAAACAAATTGAAACTTAATAGTTAATAATCACAATTCGCAAAAAATAATTGTGCTCCAATGCTATTGTGTGTCTTTTCGGATGACTTTCTGGGTAACAGACTGACAAGTGTAGTTTTTTTACTCAATCAGTTAAAATCTCTCATTACAAAACAATATTTGTAATTGTTGACTGAAGTCAGAAACGTTAAAAATCCACATTTTTCGTCAAAATTAAAGTATTTTTTTGCAGAATTTTCACTACATCTACATAATTGAAGCCTTAGGGTTACGAGTTTATATACGCAAAAGAGAAAACACTTGCGGAAAATGTCACTGATTTAGAACCACTTAGTTTTGACGTTTTCAGATTATTTAAAGCTGTAACTAAACATCAATACTATTCTACCGCTTTTTCTGAATGATAAACCACAAATAGTGTCATGGCAGCAAACGACAAACACAGTGTTGATACTCTCCCTACTAAACCCTGTAAAAAGTGCAACAATGTACCTTTTATCTTGTTTAAAAAGCATTAAGCGTGGTGAAGTAATGCACTCCGGATGTGTCAAATACATGAAAATAATTGTAACAGTTTTGAGTGACAATCAAATTATATGCTGAGAACACACAAAATGGCGTTTATGTGAATCTAGATCAGCGGAAAAACGTAATTTTCACGACGGATAGTAAGGAAATGGATTACGTACGCATGTAATTTTTTCTAAGTATTTTTTAGTTCCTTACAGTTTTGAAGTTTTGGTTATAAAATCCACACAGCAATGGTACATGATCAATAAAATAGGTGTACGTCCAAATAAATACCAAACAGATATTGCGTTAGTACTGTTGTAGATGTAATTATGTAATATAATCAAGTCGGGTTAATCTGTTGTTTTTGAATATATAAAAAAAAATAAACAATTTGTAATTGGTCAATAACATGTTTATTTTGAATAAAAGACATTTTTCTTAATAAACTTTGAATAGTCTGAACATTTTGGTCCTTCGAGATAAAAGAGTCAGCACTTGAAATCATGTCTGGTGTTCGACGTAGTGAACGACTTAAAAATAAAAATGATGTTGCGGTAGAGGCAGACCTAGATAAGGAACCAAGTATAACAGGAAATTCTACAGATTTCTATAGAGAGAAATCTGGGGAAGATTCAGCCAGATCACATCAGTCGACTAGAGTTTCAAGTAAAGCAAATACAATCAGGCGACAAAAACTTGAGGCAGAAATGGAAATTCTAATACAGCGACAGCGCTCTGACAGGAAGCGTGTAGAAGAACGGTTGAAGCGTGAAGAAGAACACGAGCGGTTGAAGCACCAAGAGGAGCGGTTGAAGCTTGAAGAGGAGCGAGAAAATGAACGTCTCGAATTGGAATTATCCATAAAACTGGCTCAAATAGATGAAAAACATGGCAGTGTTGATACATGCAGTCAGAGGTCTAGGATAGAAACATGGATCAATAATAATCAGAATCCGATGCAGACAGCACTTCTTCCAGACAATGTTGATAAATGCAGTCAGAAGTCTAGGATAGAAGCATGGATTATTGACCAAGGTCCAGCGCAGACAGCACTTCTTCCAGGCTTACGAGACGATGAAATTAACAAAAATACTGTAGTAACTCATCAAGAGGATTTATCTCAAAAACGAAATTTTTCAAAAAACGAGGAATCACAGGAGAAATCAAACTCCAAAATTATTGACAAAGGTATTTCCATGCAGGCAGCACAGGTAAACCAACTTGATTTTTCTAAATACATTTCCCGACAATCCGTACCAAAAGAATTACCTTATTTTCATGGCGACCCTATAGAATGGCCTAATTTCATTTGCCAATATAAAACAACGACAGAAACGTGTGGTCTTACTGATAGTGAAAACTTAATTCGACTTCAGAAATGTTTAAAAGGTAAAGCTAGAGAAGTTGTCCAATCTATGCTTATACTACCTCAAAATGTCAAAAGTATAATTGACGTTTTAGGCAAAAGATTTGGTCGAACTGAGCATATTATACACTTATTATTAGATAAAGTTAAAAGAATGCCACTTGCAAGAGAAGACAAACTATATACAATAATAAAATTTGCAGATGCTGTGCGGAACCTGGTGTGTACAATTCAAGCACTGCAAGAAGTCGATCATCTTACGAATCCAATTCTCTTAGGGGAATTAGTTAATAAACTAGTTAGTTAATTAACTACAAGATGATGTGGGTGGAACACACAAGAACCATCTTTGTGAAAAAGGCAACAATTATTGAATTTTATTCTTGGTTAGAAGGAAAAGCTGACGCGGCTTGTCAATTGCAAATTCCTCAATACAAAGATGAAATTTCCTTTAATACTTATCAAAAATAAAGAGAAACAACACTTTCAATAAGTAAAAGTAACGAATGTAGATTTTGTAAGAAAGGCACTCATTGGCTTAATAAATGCCAGAAATTTTTAGATTCCTCAGTGGACCAACGTTGGGAGTTCCTAAGAACCAATCGTTTATGTTTTTCTTGTCTGAACGACAAACATGGTGTAAGGCAGTGTAAGTACAGGAAGAATTGCGGCGTAAATCAATGTACAAAGCCACATCACTATTTATTACATAAAAATGACATTAAAGAGACGCCCGAGACTAAAAATGATAACTGTCAGACGGAAATTAACTGTCACATTTTAAAGGCAGGTAATACAGTATTATTAAAAATCTTGCCGGTAATCTTAAAAGGATCAAAGGGTTCTATCGAAACGTACGAATTACTTGACGATGCTTCTACAGTGACATTGATAGATACGAATTTGGCGGATCAATTAGGGATAGATGGACCTGAACAATCCCTTTGTATTCAATGGACGAATAATGAAATAAAATTAGAAGAAGATTCAAAAACTGTAAGTTTACAACTACAAGGTAAGCATGGTAAAGCATCCTTTCTTCTACGGCACGTTAGAACTATTAGAAACTTATCGTTACCAAGTCAAAGTATCGACATAAATAGAATTTCTTCTCAATATTCGCACATCAGAAATACGCCGAATCTGTCTATGGTAAATGCCAAACCTTTTATATTGATTGGTCAGGATAATTGGCCTTTAATTGTGTCAAGAAAAATTATTCCTGGACCATGGGGAGGACCTGCTTTAAGTAAAACGCTGTTGGGATGGGTTCTACATGGAAATGTTTCTTCAGGGAATTCAAATAATCAAAGTCACTTTACTTGTCATGTGTATGAACACACGCAGAAGACGATATAGGCCTGCTCCATAATTTAATTAAACAGCAGTGGCAAATTGATTCATTGGGAATTAAAGAAACCTATAAAAATTCATTTTCAAAGCAAGATATAAGAGCACAAGGCATTTTAAATGAGACGATGAAACGTAATGGGAATGGATATGAAACTGCACTTCTATGGAAATCTGAAACATCGTTTCCGGAGAGTAAAAATAATGCAATAAGTAGATTAAAGGGCATAGAAAGAAAAATGAACAAAAATTCAGTATATGCCAAAGCTTATTGTGATAAAATCGACGAATATGTTAGTAAAGGATATGTGAGAAAACTTGCAATCAACGAAACCAGAAAAGAGACGAACAAGACTTGGTATTTATCACACTTTGGTGTAGTAAACCCAAACAAACCAAATAAATTAAGAATAGTATTTGACGTAGCGTCCAAGGCAAATGGTGTGAGCTTAAATGACAATCTTCTTACAGGTCCGGATCTCTATAATTCATTATTTACAATATTGTTAAATTTTAGAAGGAAAAAGTTAGCCTTCGCAGCCGACATAAAAGAAATGTTCTTACAAGTGAAGATTAGAGACAAAGATAGATCAGCTCAACGTTTCTTGTGGAGAGGTATGGACAGAGAGAGAGATCCCGACATTTATCAAATAGAAGTTGTATTTGTTGGTTCAGTCTGCGGACCTTGTCTAGCTCAAGAAGCAAAAAATAGAAATGCAAGAGAATTTATCTATATTCACCCGGAAGCAGCTGAAGCCATTATAAAACTGCATTACATGGACGACTATTTAGACTGCGCCAATGACGAAGCGATAAAGTTGATTGATGAAGTCATAACGGTTCATAAAAGGGCAAGCTTTGAAATTTGCAACTGGGTATGCAATTCTAACAAAGTACTTAGACACATAGAATCTCACCTTGTCGCTCATGCAGAAAAGAATTTAGACGTAGATGGAGATATACCAACCGAAAGAGTATTGGGATTGTGGTGGAATCCTAAGGAAGACTGCTTTAGTTTCCAAACTAAATTCCATAAGATCCACCCACAAGTCATTGAAGGAAAGCGACGTCCTACTAAAAGAGAAGTTTTACAGACGGTCATGTCTGTATACGATCCATTAGGTTTTATCGCTAATTTTACCATTCAGGGAAAAATACTGCTCCAAGATATTTGGAGAAGCGGAATTGGCTGGGACGATGAAATAAGTGGAAACTTGGAAAATGATTGGGAAAAGTGGCTCACAGACTTAAAAGATATTAATACTTTCAAGATCAAACGACAGTACTTCGACGAATTAACCCAAGATACAAAAGTACAATTACATATTTTTTGCAACGCTTCAGAAAGAGCATACACCACTGTGGCCTACTTACGTTGGGAAAACAAAGGCAGACCAGAAGTCTCATTTGTAGCTTCAAAAACGAGAGTAGCACCTTTGAAACCCACTTCGATACCTCGATTGGAACTACAGGCAGCACTTATTGGAGCTCGTCTAAGTAAATACATAAAAGAAGAGTTGAAAATTGTCTTAGAAAATGCTTACTATTGGACGGATTCAAAAACTGAATCAGAGAAATTCAAGATTTAACGAATTCCAAGAATTGGCGATACGTTAATTCTAAAAACAATGTAGCAGATGAAGCTACAAAACGTGGACATCACGTAAATTTTTTTACGAGTAGTCGATGGATAAGAGGGCCTAATTTTCTCACACTTCCATATGATAAATGGCCACAGGAAGATATTTCTCTAAATTCTGTAGACGACCTAGAAATGAAAGCGAATTTAGTAGCCGTGGTCACTTTATGTGAAAAATTACCTACTCCAGATTCAAATAGATTTTCGAAATGGAACAGACTGCTAAGAACTACGGCCTAGACTTTAAGATTCATTAGAAATTGCAAAGCTAAGGTTTCTAAGGAAAATCCTGTATTTTCAGAACTTCGTCCAGAAGATTTGACTGCGGGAGAAGTGTTATTATTCCGAAGAATTCAAATGGATTCCTTTGGGGCAGAATTGAAAATTCTTCAAAACAAAAAAGAAATTTTGAAATCCAGTAAACTTTATAAATTCACCTGCATAATAGATGAAAACAATTTGTTGCGACTCAATGGGAGACTAAATAATGCTACGTATTTGGACGAATATACTAAAAGACCAATCATCTTGGATGCTAAACATCCATACACAAAATTGTTAATATTTTATTACCACTGTCTGAATAATCATCAAGGTAAAGAACATGTCATCAATAATTTACAGCTGAAGTTTTGGATTTTTCATCTACGGCAAACTGTTAAACAGATATGGTCATCATGCCAATTTTGTAAAATTAGAAGAGCATTGCCACAACAACCTGTTATGGTACAATTACCTACATGCAGAATAGAGTCAACAATCCGACCATTTATTAAAACCGGCGTGGACTATTTTGGACCCACAGAAGTCACCGTAAAACGTTCTCATGAAAAACGTTATGGAATAATATTCACTTGCATGGTCACTAGAGCTGTACATTTAGAAATAGGCCAAGATTTGTCTACCAATGCTTTTATACACGCTTACAGACAATTTGGATGTAGACGAGGATTTCCTTTAGAGATGTATTCTGATAATGGTACCAATTTCAAAGGAGCCTGTAGAGAATTAGCAGAAGCATTAAACAAATGGAACCAAAATGAAATAATAAATAGTTGTTCAGCACGAAACACAAAATGGTACTTCAATACACCATTGACGCCGCATATGGGTGGAGCTTGGGAAAGACTAATTCAATCAATAAAAAAACATCTAATGGTTCTACTAAAAGAAAAATATCCACAAGAATATACTTTGCGGCCGATATTTGCTGAAATCGAGAATATCCTGAACAGTAGACCTCTGACACATGTATCAACAGACCCAGACGAACTAAATGACATTTTAACGCCAAATCACTTTATTATTGGTCGTCTAGGTGCATCATTTACTTGCGCTGAAACGAACCAGAACGATCAGTTTTATCTGAACAAATGGAAAGGTGCACAGTACTAGTACTGGGTAGAAGAATTTTGGAAAAGATGGTCTAAAGAATATTTAGTAAATCTGAACAGGAGAACCAAATGGTTTCGAGAAAATCGACCAATTAAAATTGGTGATCTTGTACTGGTTGTTGATCCAGATGGACCAAGAAATAATTGGTGCAAAGGCAAAGTCATCGCTCTTTATCCAGGTGGAGATGGCGGGGTACGAGTGGTAGACATCAAGACGGCCAGGGGTATATTTCGACGTAGTACCAAGAAGCTCTGTGTTCTGGATACCGATAGAGAAGAGTAATTGGCTCTCCTACCCAATTACTAGGGGGGAGAATGTTGTAGATGTAATTATGTAATATAATCAAGTCGGGTTAATCTGTTGTTTTTGAATATATAAAAAAAAAGAAACAATTTGTAATTGGTCAATAACACGTTTATTTTGAATAAAAGACATTTTCTTAATAAACTTTGAATAGTCTGAACAAGTACTCTTGCTGAAAGTCTCCAAATTCAACGATTTTCGAGATAATTTAAATTGTATACAAAATCAAGGTGCCATGAAAGTGAGTGTCTCCTTAAGATGCACAAAATTTATGGGTAAGCTTTGCACATCAAAACAACAAAACAGTTCCTATAAACATGGATTATGAAATACTTCTTTGTGATTTTATAGCCTCCAGAAGAGGGAACAGTGCTGGTCCAAGCCGATCTCCCTTCTGAAGTAAATTCATAAAACAGCCTTTTCAGACCACTGTTCACTTTTGCCCTTAAAGTTTGTGCAAGCTATGTTAAAGAGATACTAAGACCTTCGTGGTTACTTGATTTTCTACAAAAATGGAACTCTCGAAAGCCGTTGAATTTAGAGACTTTCAACAAGTGCCTTTTTAGTGTATTTTTATGTGTAGAATTAAATGTTATAACCAAAACTTCAACGACAGTATAGATAAAAAGTATTTAGAAGAAAACACAATACTTGACCCCCCATATGAAACACCTTTGGTGCATGTATTCAAACAAAAATAAATTGAAATACTAATACTACTAATTGGAGAGCGCTCACAATTAAAATTTTAACTTGTAATGCAACTACTACTAAAGCTATCCACAAAAGAGTAATTAGACTGCTTCATCTTTGGAAAGTGGTAGCTCTGTAACAAAATCTATTGCCTTTCAACTTTTGTAAACATAAAAAAATTTCCGGTTGCAGGGAGGGCGATTTTGTTGTAAAAAACAACAATATTGATTTTTTTATTTAATAAAACATTCCAAAATGCTGTCAAATTAAATTCAGTATGGCTGCTGCAGGGCAGTAGTTGTTGTAAAAATTCATCGCAAAAATTTTTAATTTTGACGACAAATGTGATTTTTACGGTTTCTGACTTCAGTAAACAATTACTGAATAATCATTTTTGTAATGACATTGGTTGCATTGAGATAGATTTTTATTGACCTCTTTATACAGGGTTGGGCAAAAGTATGGAACAATGCAACCTTTAATAGGGCTACTGAGATTTTAACAAAATTTTTTACATGAAGGTTCAGATATATGCGGATACAATGAAGGTATTGGCAGTTTAAAAAGACTTCCGGTTTAGCCGGAAATGATATCAACTTTTTTATTTTTTGATATATCGATAGAACTCTTTTTTGCAAGTTCCGTGATATAAGGTTTCATGTCTTTATTTTCAATAATTTTAGAGATATTGAACAATAATGTTTCGCAATTGTTATCTAGCAGCCCATGAAAACAAAAGAATGTGAGAAGTCTAAACAGTTTTGTAAAGTTGTCAAATATGCTTGGTTCATGTTGTGTTGTTTTGATGTTTGATAGAGCAAGCAGTGTAGTTGCAGTAATCAATTAATTAACCAAAATTAATTAAAACTGCCGAATTTAACATCAGAAATGGTTCAATTAACAGAAAGAGAACGAATTCAAATTTTAATTATGGTTGGTTTTGGTGAGCGTCGTAGAACTCAGCAAGAAGTTTGTAATTTATTTAACAATTTGCAATCTTTCTGTTAATTGAACCATTTCTGATGTCAAAACACAACACGAACTAAGCATATTTGACAACATACATCTGTTTAAGCTCCTCACATTCCTTTTGTTTTCATGAGCTGCTAGATAACAATTACGAAACATTATTGTTCAACATCTCTAGAATTATTAAAAATAAAGGCATGAAACTTATGTCACTGAACTCGCAAAAAAGAGTTCTATCGATATATCAAAAAATATACAGGGTGTTCTATTTAAAATAAAAAAATTGATATCATTTCCGGTTAAACTGGAAGTCTTTTTTAAACCGCCGATACTTTCATTGTATCCACCGTATATCGGTACCTTGATGTAGAAAATTATGTCACAATCGTGTTGCCGTATTAAAGATATTTGCATTGTTCCGTACTTTTGCCAAACGCTGTATACATTAACGTATATTTCTGGCAAATCAAAAAGAAAAATATCACAATCACAACAAAATACAAAAAGTATAAAATATCAAATCTAAAAAGTATACAAACTAAGTATATAATAAAATTGTTTGCCGCAAGCTTACAGAAACGAGGTATCTCAAAAATCTTTGGCCGAGTTAGAAGCATGCTTTAAAATAAATTTTCTTATTGCAGATTTAAAACACTTAAGAAACAGTGACTCGATGCTGGGTGTATACATTTAAATTGAATGTTCTTTTTTGTTAAATTTAGTCAATCTGTAGCATGGAGCTCTAAGTAGATGTGCAGGATCTTGTGTACTAATCGTGTATCTTATTTCAGTTAACAATTCAACATATCAAAAAGAAATATGGAAGGAAAAGACATTATGCAATATTTGACGAAAATACTCTTTGGGCAAAGGTCGAGTTGCCCGATAAAATGGCAGCATAGCTTATGCAGTAGTGAGATGAAGGAAAGTACACAGAAATTAAAATGTAAAGGTGTAAAATAGATTTGAATTGATTTAGTAATAAAATTACACTTGTCAATCTGTTACCCAGAAAGTCATCCAAAAAGACACCCTTGGAGGACATAATAATTTGTTTCCAAATGTCATTATTGAGTTTCAAGAAATCAGTTGACCAACAATTCTGCACAAAAAACAATAACAAATTTAATTCGGACGAAAAGTACGAACTTTTGACATTTCTAACTTCAGTAAATAATTACCAAATATTCAATGAAAAATTGTCTTTATTTAAAATTTTCAGACCGTTTAGTAGACAATTTAGATACAAATGGAAGAGCAAGCACCTAGGTTATCAAATAGAAAGACAAAAAATGGCAGAATATGTATTTTTTTTAATTCGTTCTCTACTAGGGTTAATAAATGAACATTATTAATATTAATTTTGTCAAAAATCGTAAATTTTAAACCATTTATGGAGGTTTACTTAGACATATTTTTCAGCACTGCATATCAGCCAAATACACATAGTTTTGCAATAAAGGTAAAAAGATGGAATAATATTTCAATCTTAATTAAAGGTGTACAATATACATAGTCATGTTGTAACTCGGTATTTAAATGTATCTACTTCCTGGCAACGATACTGGTACAGAAAGTGCAAGATTAAAGGGACTGGTAACACATAATACCATTATGAACTTTACTTGTATAGGTGCTTCTTGGATAATTACACTGTGAAACATAGTTAGTCGTAAGTATGCGATGTGACCATTTATCTATAAAATTTTCTATTGGATAAGTGCATATATTCAAAATTTTCGTTACATTGCATATACTACAGTAAACTATGGTTCATAAATGCATGCACAATTTGACATTTTAAAGTGCATACAAGTTGGAATCCTCCTTATAAGTTATAAAAAAATTATAGCTACCAAATACCTTGAGAATTAAAAGCGCCGGGATTACAGTCTAAATATCTCTTAGAAAAGTGAACTAAAACTCGTTCTCTTTCCTGCGTTTCTCCAGCAAGAGAAAACTGTTTGAGGAACTTTCTTAAAGCTATATCTAAGGTGTCTTTATCGAAGTCAAAGTATTTTAAATATTCGTCCGCTACCGCTCTACTAAATTCATTACTAAAAAATAAGAAAAAAAAAAGACAATTAATTTCCCTAAAAATGTAATAACGTTACTCGTATACTTTTTGCTAAGGTGTCTGGAAACGTCAGATTTCTTAAATCCATCAAGGCAATATAAACGTTTGGCAAGGCGAATGGCTGAGGGAAGGTCTACTGCTTTAGGTGAGTAATGAAAGCTATGTAAACTCTCGATATCGCTGTCATCTTCTGATGATGGTGGAGAGGAGGTCGACCTTCCTCCTTCCTTTAATGTGATACCCTCTTCTGTCATGTCATCCCTCGAATGACCCATTTCCTGCTCATAAAACATTGTGTAAGGTTAAACATAATTCTTGTATTGGTAGTTAATTTATGAATTTCCCAGTACTGTTTTTCAGTCAGAACGTTGTTCCAAAACCTTCTTTAAAAAAAATTATAAATCGCATATGTATTTAATACATTACTTTTTAAAAATTACGTTACTGTGTGAGTTTAAAACAGTTACATTTTGTTTAGAAAAAAAAAACTATTCCCTTAAACAGTCATTCTATGCGTTTCCCGAAACTTGGTTTGCTTTTTAGAAAAGCAGCACCAGGATTATCAATCTCTAAAGTAGAAGTTTTACAAAAAATTAATAGCGAACTAAGAAAATGATTGCATGTTCTATCACATAATAACGACATTTTCAGATACAATTAACTTAAATTGCAACAATTCAACCGACTAAAAAGTTATCCATGAGGCGATTTCCATGGGCATAGCCAGCTATGGTTGAGATGTAAATTGACACGTATTAGATTTTCTAATAGTACCCAATAATACAAATAAATTTCTACACTTTTAGAGTAGATTTCATTCCATTTCCTCTGAACCGTACACAGCAACTTCATAATGTTATATATGACCAAAAAGCTGCTAGCTGGAAACACTCAAGACTGATCTTATTTTGCTGTATAATGAGAGATTTCCAAGCTATTTCTCTAATCATCTATTAGATGTCAGCAGTTTTATTTACTATGTAAAAGCAGATAATATTTACCAAAATACCTAAGTTTTGAACGTTATTGTCAAAATAGCTAATAATAATTAATGTAAGTAATAACAATTATATTTCCTAATGTTAAAAGCTATGAAAAATAAAAATTGATATACATATATACTGTGAATCACAGCAGCAGCCTATTTTTGGTGACGCTGATGCACTTCTGCGAAAGATGTAAAGTTTGTTGTAATTGCGTTTCATTAGATAAACAAACAGAGAAAGATAATCTAAAACTAGCTTTGGGGTTATAAAATTTTAAAACGCTGCTATTTGACATGAAAACCCTTTTTTTAGGGCAGCCTTGAACATTTTCCGTGTGTCAAAAAAATGGTTTTTCATTGGATAACTGATAAATGGTGAGGAGTGGTGCCACTATCGCCGCCGCCACCGTCGTTCTGTAAACGGGCCTTATTGGAAGAGGTTCTGAGGACAAATGGAAATGGATAACACAATAGTAGAATAGAATAAGAATTCAAAAGATTAGTGTGACCCAAAAAAGTATGGGATTGGACAGGAACAGAGAAAAGACGAAAAAGTGGCGTCGATGTAAAACATGGAGAAAAAGAAGTAGAAGCCATGAAAAAAAACAGCTGACAGATAATTACTTTTATATATCTAATCACAATTACAGCACATCTAACTATAAGAACTGTTGTCAGTTGTAGGGTATCTTCTTCTTCTATCTTCTATATAAATAAAAATCAATTGCCGCATGTTTGGTACATCATCACTTGAGAATGGCTCGACCGATTTGGCTCATTTTTTGTTGCTGTGTTCGTAATTGTCAGGACAAGGTTTGTATGAAAGAAAATTTTGGGAAAATGCACCGGGAAAGTCGGAAAATTCGAAAAATCCAAAAGATGATTTTGTATGGTATTTTTGTATGAGATTTCGTATGTTTTCATTATTGAATGGCTTTTCGAAGAGAAAAATGGAAAAATCGAAGTGGAGAACTCGAAAAACTCTTAAAATTCGGAAAATTAGGAAAAATCGAAATTTTTTTCTTCTTTTTTTTGGATGGAAACACAGGAATGGAACAATGCAAAAGTCATGGTCCCACTTGAACTCAGACAATTCTCATGATTTTTAATTCATTTTGATCAAATTGAACGAAAATCGTCCCTCACAAACATTTGAGTCTCGATATCAACATATGACTGTCAATGTGTGACGTTCAGTTTGACAGTTCTGCTGTGTATCACGTTCCGTATTGAAAATTGATATTTTGCGAAAAATAATTGAATTCAAAGCGATAGTTTCTTTGGAAAAAATGCCACCAGTGAGGAGTCGAAATATCGGTCGGCGTACGCGCATAGCAATCCAACGACATGATCGTCGAGTCAATCAGACTGACGAAGAGCATAGTCAGCGTTTGGAGGCAAGTCGAAGAAGAATTTCTGAAGCACGATCCATTATGACTCCGGAACAACGGATACAGTCGAGTTCGACTCGCTCAGTTGGAACTCGCCCACAAAATAATTTGGAACGTCGACAAAACAGACGGCCAAACGTGACAATTCGATATGAGCGTTTAGCAGCTACAGATACAACAAAAAAGGCTTACTTAGGACAAGCAACGCGGACCGGGCCCAGATAGTTTAAATATAAAACCATGCTAATCCCTCATTGCAAAGACAACTAAACCACCTGCTGAGTAGAAATTTTATGCTCATTTTTGATGTTTTGGAAAAAGATTCCTCAGGATTCAACAACAACGCAAAACAGAAAGTAAAATTCGTTTTCCAAAATTAGGAACGAAAGGGAATAATTAACCCCCTAAATATTGCTGTACCTAAAAATTAAGTTCTGAATCTGATACCACTATTACTCATGAGCAACTTAGCTCAAACAGAAATGTTTTTACGTTCCCCATTTACCAGAAAGGCATGAATTTTTGGTTTTCAAAATTTCATAGAAGGCACCACAGAAAAATTAGTGGACTGGCACATGAACCACTTTGTAGCTCATTTCTGGCTCTATTAGCCTATAAAATTCAAAAAAATCGTTTGGCCAGTTTTTGAGCAGTATGCTTTCTAAAAAAGTCAAATTTTTGATATTTTTTCATTTCGCAGTTTTAGTAGTTCCAAACGTTCTAGTAGCTTGTCACATTGTGTACCCTTAGACCATTTCTCATATCAAATTTCATCTCGATCTGATAACTCGTTTTCTAGTAAATAGGCGTTAAAACTCATTAAACTTTTTGAAAAGTGATAGAAGGCGTCAGGGAGAAATTTGCGAAGTGGGACACAAACCAAATCGTAGCTTATTCTTAGCTCCATGAGCTTACAAAATATTTAAAAAAATCGTAGGGCCAGTTTTTGAGCAATATTTGTTTTTAAACTTTCGTTCGCTAGTTGTGATGCACCACACACATACATACATACACATACATAAATCCCCACCCACCCACAGACAGAAAGACTTTTTTTAAAATCCACTTTTTTTGGTTCCTGTAGATCCTAAACATGTAGTTCCGTCAAAATCTCGATTTCGAAAATTTTCATGAAATCAATACTTCCCCATATCATCCTATACTAAAAGTATAGGAAAGTAAAATTTGAAGGTGAAAGTAATTTAGAAAAAACCAATATACCTGTTATTTCGGAAAATTCATAGGAATACTCTAATACACAATCCTCTATTGTTCGTACAGGAAAAGAGCCAAAAGGGCAATATTCGAAAGGCCTGGTTTGATTTCACGGCATCTACTTAACAGTGTGCAAAACACAAGAGAGAGGAGGGCAGAAAATTACTTATTTCTTTAAAAACTATCGGATATTTTTAAGGGACAATTTCCCTCTTACATGTTAAAGACACCTCCTTTAGTAACTATTTCATATATTACATTAAATTGTTGAAATTTAAACATCTCGTGTTTTCTTAATTTATTATAAGAAAAACACTGGTTCTATCTTTTTTGTAACAAAGTCATATGATGTAAATTTTTAAGTACATAGTACTATACATTTTTATGAAAAATATCACCTCCCAAGGGTACAATAGTAGTTATCAAATTTTAAAATAGAAACTTTTAGGTACATTTTACTGCCTTCAGTATATAACCCCTTCGGGTATAAATTTTAATATTGCCACTACTTGTACCTACACGTGAACTGAAGCTGTATTAAGTAATTAAAATGGATCCAAATCACTTAAAATTTTTAAACATGAACATGTTTCGACCTTTATGGACAAACTAGGGCAAAAGTTGAAGTATTAAATATTTTATGGTTTGTAAACTGAACATTGGTGGAATTACAAAACCTGCAATTATGACAACTTCTAATGTTGTCAATATTACAATTTACTTTCGGCTTAGACCGCGTCGTCATATGGGAACTACACCCAGCATAATCAGGTAAGGACCGCGATCGACCTGTAGCTTTTCTGTCTTTACAAGCATTTGCTCTAGAAGTCTAAGCAATATTTGTTTGTAGGCCCCTGCCTGCCTAAACAAAGCCGTGTGCTTAGTTTATTTAAACCTTGGGGCGGACAAGGATTTGATCTTAATGTATTTTGTTTGCCAAAACAATAATACTTAATCGGCTTATGCCTGTTAGCTGTTTGTGAACCCATGCAAACTAACCTTTCGCAAGACATTGCAACTTGCATCTTAGAGTAAATAAAGCACTGAATACAAATCCGGGAAGCAAAGGTATTTAAACCTCTTTGAGCCAGTCGCGCAGAACGGCGGAGTTCTGGTTGGCTGTCACCGTTGGGCAAAGACGGATCCGGTGAATAAACTACCGGAGTCCAAGCTTTACTGAATCTAAAACCGTCCTCCCTGTTTATGTTGTCAGGTTGTTTCTCAATTTCAATTGCTTCACGTATGATACGAGGGAAGTAGTGAGGTACTCTGGCGAGTACCCGAGCATTGTCAGAGTCCATCTTATGCCCGTTAAACCAGCACGTTCAGCCACCGCAGATTTTGTGATGCGTTTGTGTTTTCAATCACCTTTGTGCTCTCGCAATCTTAACTCAATGGAACGACCAGTTTGTCTGATGTAGTTTGAGCCACAAGAGCAAGGGATGTTGTAGATCCTGATTTTAAATTTGATATTTGATCCTTTGCGGATATGAAACCGTTTCCCAAAGTTTCATTAGTCATAAAGACTGTCTTTATGCTGTACCTTCTAAGAACATGCCCAATCTTATCAGTAATGCCTTTACTGTAAGGTAGAAAAGCTAAGCCTTCCGGAGGTGCCATCTCCTTCTTAGCCTTGGGCTGTTCCGCATTGCGGATTGCTCTATGAATTTATATGGCTGTATAACCGTTTTGCGAGAGCACAAAGGCGACTGCAAACACAGACGCATCACAAAATCTGCGGTGGCTGAACATACTGGTTTAACTGGGCATAAGATGGACTTTGAGAAAGCTCGAGTATTCGCCAGAATTCCTTATTACCTCCATCGTATCATACGTAAAGCAATTGAAATTGAGAAACAACCTAACAACATAATTAGGGAGGATGGTTTTAAACTCAGTAAAGCTTGAACTCCAGTAGTTTATCCTCTTAAGGACTCGTAAGCATCATCAATCTCACGATCACGCTCCACCGGATCCGTCTTTGCCCAACGGTGACAGCCAACCAGAACTCCGCCGTTGTGCCCGACTGGCTCAAAGAGGTTTAAATACCTCCGCTTCTCGGATTTGAATTCAGTGCTTTTATTCACTCTGAAGATGCAAGCTGCAATGTCTTGCGAAACGTTAGTATGTATAGGTTTACAAACAGCTAGCAGGCAGCATAAGCCGATTAAGTATTATTGTCCTGGCAAACAAAATACATTAAGATCAAATCTTTGTCCGCCCCAAGGTTTAAATAGTCTAAGCACACAGTCCTGTTTAGCAGGCAGAGCCTACGAACAAATATTGCTCAAACTTCTAGAGCAAATGCTTGTAAAGCCAGACAAGCTACAGGTCGGTCCTTGCCCGTTTATGCTGGGTGTACTTCCCAAATGACGACGCGGTCTAAGCCAAAAGTAAATTGTAATACCGACAGTTCGAGAAACCGCGAAAGCCTCAAAGAATATAAATATACAGGGTGTTCTATTTAAAACAAAGTAAAATGCTGTATGGGCGTAACCAAACACTCAGTATAGCTGATAATAACTTTGGGTTATGCAGTAGTTAATTATCAACAACTCTTGTATTTCCAGTTTTTCTATATCTTTAATATTAACAGCGCTATCAAATAAGGGCAGGGTTTTGACGAATCCTGTATAATATGCATTCAAAAAAACCAAGTGGGCTTTGGATGCCAGTATTTTGCCAATCCTACACGGTATAGCATGTCATGACAATACTGTCTTACCTGATCTCCCTGTAGGTCCGATCTCATTTTAATCCCACCGTCACTGTCCCTGTATCCCTTGCCTCTATCCTTTAATCCCATTAAATCTTTATCAGGCCCTTTCACTTGTATCACAATTCTATGATCACTGTCCACATTTCCCCCACTTCCCCCGTGTCTTTGGCGTGGTTCCGACACTAGAAGCGTGCTATCACTATCACTATGATCACTAATTTCCATAACGCAGTCGCGGATTCCCATGCTGTTGTCGTCATGGTAATCAGGACTGGAGATGTTAGATATAGCTTCGGATATACTGTAGTCCCCATTGGTTCGATGATATTGTGCAATATCGGCTGCGTGAGGACCGTTGGTCAAGGTGTAAGGTAATCGACACGAACCCGAATGGCTCGACATAACAGAGGAAGACACGGATGTGGGTGATGCGGGAGAGCCTGATCTCGATCTAAGCGGACTCGGCGATGAAGGCGAAGAATTGCTGCGAGAAGAACTGCTGCCATTAGACATTGTGTGACAACACGGCTTGTGTTGCTCCAGAGAAGTCGTCACAGGCGCATTATAAGTCCAGACTATTCTATCACTTTTCGTAGACGAGCACACATTATTAGAGGAACTAGAATTAGAACCTGCTTCCGGCCGCGTGTCTAACAAAGTGTTTAAGGAACTAGTGACATCGTCTTCGATTTCTATGTCCACTGCGCTCATGCTAGAGTCCTTCTGCATTTGCAGTTGATCTTCCGACCGACTGGTGCGCACGAAGGTGTTGCTGTTGAATCCTAGTGGTTTGGCTGATTCACCAGCAGATAGATTGGAGTCTCTTTTATTGGCACTAACTGGAGATGTGTTGGCTGAACTGGAATTAGATTTATGTGACCGAAGCCCCATATCCATTTCGTTGGGGCTGTTGGGCACAGAGTTGTGTTGATGACGGTAGTGGTGCGAGTGCGAATGTGAATTGCGATACCTGAAAATTAAAATCTACCTGTAACATAATTTTACGCCTTTGTAATGAGATTTAACCTCAACGCAGCCTATATAAATTTTTTATTTTCCCCCAGTTTTATTATAAAATTGCATGCAATATTTCAAATGAAAATAATCGAACGTTTCGATTATTGAAATATCTCGAGGGCGGAAGAAAAATCAATCGAATGATTGCGATTTTAGTTGTTTGGTTTTGTCTGCTTCGGAGGCGCACTTTAAGCGATAATCAACTGGAAATGCACAATTGGAGCAACCGCGAGGGAAAAACGAGACAAGAGTGATTTGATTTGAACATAAGCGTTAAGATCGGGCGTAGTAAAGTAACAAAACGTCGCGAACATTTCAAATTATTCGTGCATTTGTTTTTGCCGAGGGATCCTAGGAAATACTATGACAAGATGTTTTTTGGTACCTATCATTTTTTACAAAAACAGAAATTTGCAAGTCTAAAAACAAAAATTGATAAAAGATCGATCTTAAGAGAAATTCAATGTTTTTTGCCCAACTCTTTAGCTTCAAAATGGCAGCCGCTACGATTTTTTGAAGAATTTAAACGCCCCGTTACTCAAAAATGAGTTGTCAGATCGAGATGAAATTTGGTATGATAAGAGCTGTAGAGGAACACAATATTACTATATACGGAAATTTTAGAAACCATGAAAACTATGATGTAAAACAATCCTCAAGTTTTGGAATATAAAGTAATTAAATAATTTAAAAAAAATTTTTTTCTTTATAATATTGAGCGTATAATTTATTTTTTAAACTTTGTCGACTCACTCAGGAATAGCCTATAATTTAGTTTCTGTGAGGTTTTCTACAATTTTTGAAATTTGAAGATTAATGCACTTTTAGGGGGACGACAAAACATTTTCGTTTAACTTAAATTGTTTGTCAGCGATAGCACAATAAGATATCAAAATAAATTTTTAGATGCGGTAATACTTGTGGGTTAATCTTCCTCCGCCTGCACTCAGTGTGCTGGGAAATTATTTTCATTTTGTCTCTATTGCTAGCAATTTTGTTCGAAAAACGTGTTATGGTTTCTAACTACAAAGTTGTATTTCCCAAGCCTCGAAACCTCAGCAGTATTCAGACGGGGCGAGATGCTAATTTCCATACGCTGGCTGCAGTGTTACGAGTATTAAATTGTGATCTTGCATTAACCCTTGAGGCTAGAATGCTGATACCAAAATATATAAAATAAAATTTATTGAAGTATGGAAAAATTCAGGCCAAATGCTTCACCTATTTGTGGTTTGATAAAGGCCCAGCGGCGAAGTTGTTGACAAAAATCATATCCAACAGGTGTGTAAACCTTACAACATACCTCAGGCTGTCCAACTTTTTTTGTTGTTTTGGCAAGAGGTTGATCTGCTGTGTTCGAGAGATGTTGAGGATATGCTCCCCCGTCATCATGTAGGCTTCAAACTTGGGCGGACCCTTGGGCTTGTAGATGTCCGTGGAGAGCGGCTCCCATTGCAGCCGTTCATCTTCTTGAAAATGGTCGGCCAGCAACGCTTCCTCTTCTGAACAAGTCCCATTGGTACGAACATGTGGTTGGTGTACGGCAGGCTCTGGTCTTGGATGACTATAGACTGTATTTGTAAGCCCACTTTTGCTACGAACTACCGCCACATCCATATCTCCGCTGGGAGAGAGCAAATGTTTTCGCACTGTAGCCTTTAGTTTTGGATCTGCACAAAAGGTGATTAAATAAGAGATACAATAAAATGATGAATTTGAAGTTGCCAATAATGTTCGATAAAACCAACTTTAGTATAATTTTGCAATACAATTTTGGTTAAAACTAGCCCTTGCCCCTTGGTAGGATCGTTTGATTTAACGAAGTATTACAAGTAAAACAATACACTGATAGGTTTTATTGCCGACACAACAGCTAAGGTTATAATACTGTAGCATCTGTTCAGCAGTTCGAGCAATCTGTTTTCTAGGACCGGCAAATTCTAAACTAACAATATTAGAAAAATTTCCGACTATTGTTAGTTTCGAACCGGAAATTCACGACGATGTTTTACTTAATTTAAGCAAAAATATGTACACTACAGTGGCAACCGTAAAACGTTATACAGTAAAATCCAATTTAAGTTGAATATTACAGTTTAGCATGGCCAACATGAAATAGTTATACAGGGTTATTCAAAAGTAAAGAATAAAATTCGTATTTCTGTAGCGGTGCTTCAAAAATTTAGTCACAGTTTAAAAATGCCATTCGTGGTTTTTCAAACAAAAAAAAAGTCCAATTTGATATCGCAATTATGGGGGTGTGTGGTGAATTTTTCAAACTGATCCTACACCTAAATTGCTTTTTAGAAAAAAAGAATTAATTGGCAATTCCTTATATTAAAATTAATCGGCCCCATCTCCAAGTAACATTCTTTATATATCGAAAGCGCGTCAGCACTATCAGACACGTGCGAGAACATGCTAGTGCCCGAGCCGCGTGCAACCTGTACGTACCCGTCAAAACATTGCGACACCAACAACCTTCTCTCTGTCTCATTCTATTTAATTTAATATACCATCTGTTCAAATAAAAATACATAAGGGTTGGCCCTGGAAAATAAAATTACTGTCTTTGCATGCTTTAGAATTTAAACAAACAAAACATAATGTCACTTAAAATTTTTAGGTTAAGCTTGTAGTTTGTCATTTGTAGTGACACTAACATAGTGATGACAGTTAATAAATTCTAAAGCATACAATAGTTATTTACGTCACTAGTCCGGGAAGTGACATATTAAAGTATGAGTTTAGATATTTGCGGACGAGGCGACGAAAGGAGCCGAGTCCGAAATTTCTAAACGAATGCTTTAATAATCACTTCACGGACGTGTATCGTACAAAATTTTATTTCATTACTGCCAAAACAATTTTTTATTTGAATATTTTCTTTTTATAAAAACGTCATTTTAAAAATTTATATTCTGTCAAATTAAACATTCGCTGTTGGTATTTTTCGTTGCTTAGCTACAAATAGATGTGTTTGATGAATTTTTCTCCAAGCAGTCCGGGAAGGGCTGCTAACAAACACTTCCCGACCTTGGCCTGTAATGTGCCATTTCCCGGACTCAAATCAATGACGTAAAGTGGTATATAGCGTACAGTATGAAATAAAAGCAATAATTTTTATTTACCATGGCCAACCTTTACGTATTTTTTATTTGAACATACGGTATTGTGTCTGGACACAAATGATTGCAAGTCTAGGTAATCAGCTGTAAAGAGTATATCTTTACTTTTTATATTCCGCCTCATTAATTTTGTTCTGTAGCAGAAAAAAAATGATAATCATTCATTTTAAATAAAATAATAATATTGTTGAACTCATACAATATTTTATTCATATTAAATATGACCTTCAACGAAGTCAAGCTAGAACTTTAAACAAAATAATAATAACCTGATGGTCGTTTGGCAGCAATTACAAAAATAAAAAAATGAGCGAAACACTTCGCCTGGACTTTCCTATACTTATAAATTATATTTTCCAACACTTTTGATGTACACCTGTCTAGACCCGGCTAGTAAAAGTAAACAGCGTTTATAAAAACTTCAAGCCTGAAGAGCGTAACTTAAACCTACCATTACCACGCTGGCTCCGCCTGCAACTGAGTACATGTAAAACAACCTAACTGAAATGAACAGGAGGCACGAGTAAGGAAGCGTGTTGATGTTTGAAAATGTATTAATAACTCGAGAAGTATTATTTTTAGCAAGAAATTACTCTTATTAATTTGCATTTAGAATTTCAAAACCTTCCTGATTTTAAAGCCAAAATGCCACGTTTCCATTTAAAAAAAGTTATTTTTTACCGTGGCCGCCATATTAAAATTGGAAACTCAAGTTTTTTTCTTAAATACAATCGAGAAGAATTTGCCCTACAACTTTGCTCTTGGGTTTGCGAGTCTATCTATTAAAATAAAAAAGTTAGCCTACACTGAACATTAAACGACTAGTACAAGAATACAACTGCTGTAGAAAGTATGTGAAATTATTCGGACAAAAAGATTATTAAGATTATTAAGGGGCAAAAAATTCGATTTTTTGATTTTTTGTAAAAAGATTCTCCTAGAGCAAACAAAACAAAAAACCAAATTTTTAATTTTTTATCGAAAAAATTTGGGGGGAGGGGGAACAGTAGCCCCCCTAAATATGAAATTATCGAAAAAATATGATATTCGGATTTTGCTATCAATGATGAGCTATATTGCTTTAACAGAAATATTTTATTAAATAAATAAAAGGGTACCAATTTTCAATTTTCAAAAATTCATAGAGGGCGTCACAGTGAAATTATAACAATGAGCAAAAAACAAAATTGTAGCAGATGCCTATCTCTATCAGCTTAAAGAGTTTAAACAAAAACGTGTGGGCAGTTTTTGAGATTTTTTTTTTGAAAATTTCAAAAATTTTGGAGATCGTTTTTCGATTTTCAAAATTAATGATATTTCATGGTATAGTACCCTTAAGGGGCTACCAAACAAGTTGTAGTTGATCCCAATCAAACAACTGGTTTTTGAGTAAATGGGCGTTAAAGTCGAAATTTTCAAAAATTCGTAGCGGCCGCCATGTTGAAGCTAGAGAGTTCGGTAAAAAAACGTTTGATTTGTTTTAAGGCTTTCTATAATTTCCACTATACCAATTTCCAAAATTCCGTTTCTGAAAAAAATACTACTAAAAGCTTATTTTGTCGATGAATTTTTGATATACCTCCTCATTCCAAAGCACATCGAAATCGGTCTAGCCGTTCCGGAGATATGAGCGTTACCCACACACCCACAGACAGACATTTTTTAAAAACCACTTTTTTAGGATCCTGGAAGCCCAAAACATGTATTTCCGTCAAAATCTCGATTTTGAAAATTTGCATGAAATCAATACTTCCCTATACTGAAAGTATAGGAAAGTAAAAAGCAGATTTAATCATGGTTTGAACTCATAACCTCTAGCATACGAAGCTGATTCTCTACCAGTACGATATAGGGATATCTGTGCATCGCTTTCGCAACCGGTCACATCAATGCATAAGTGGCTTGACTATTATGAAACAATTTATTTACAGCATTATTTGTATTAAATTTTCAAATAAACACCTTGCGATGTAAAAAAAATGTTATCTTTCCATTAAAGGAGAGAGCGAGTAATAAAATTCTCCTAGGGACATAAAATACAAATATGTCATGTTGTCCATACTAAACTGTAATAGTGTAATGTTTCGCCTAAATTAGAATTTCCTGTCTAATAGTATAAGTTGTTAAAAAAAAAACAGTTAAAATAAAAAAGCCTTACCGCGCCTTATTTTTAGTGTTACGGGATCTGAAGATAATCGCAGACATTTTAAAACTGCAAGCAAAATAACACGTATTGTTATGCAAGCTCAATAAACTGCAACCATTAAAAAGAATTAATGACAATCGAGACATTGCAAATTACTGTGCGTGCTGTAATATATTATTACATAATTCTATCTGATTATTTGAGAGTATAAATTAATTATGACATTCAAATTTTTCTATAAAATATGATAACGGTTAATGTGCAATGCCTTTAAAATTTCATAACACTCAATGAATCATTAATTATTCAATGATAATTATTCAACATTTCATCAAGTCTGATGTACAAATGAGATTAAAACTGTTAATTCCATAGATTTATTGATGAGATGTCTTCGACTTACCTTCTTTTGTACTGAATTTATTCACATCTGTCTCGTTTATTTTCAGAATAACATCACCTACTTCTACCTGCAACCAAATAAATAGTATTCAATTAATAAAATTGTTACCTGTTGGGAATTTTATATTAAATGAAAAAGACATTGTTTCTGTATATAATAATTTTTGCATTTTCATAACTAGCACAGAATTAGTTTTTACATGACATGTAAAACTAAAACAACCGAAGTCTTTCTTTTAGTACGGAAGACACCCGTGTTTAAAGTATTTATGTTATTTACCTCTTTCGCGGACACACGTTATTAAGTTTATATCACCCTCATGTCAGCAATTAACAACACAAGCATAATATGTATAACTTTCAGCGTGTGCCGGCAACTGACGACAGTATACAGTAGACGAGTGTTTTGAGCAATGTTGTCAAATGTAACTTGCCTTGAAAATTTCACGTGGAGATTTGAAAAAATAAAACGCGTGCGTATAAAACTGGGACGGTTTTCAAAATCCGGGACACTTATCCGCAATTGTCCCGGACGGGACGATTGGTCAGCCTAATTTAGAGAAAAGTCTGCAGACATTGATAAAATCCAATAACAGCAGTTAACCGTTTAATAACTTGCTCCATATCAATTAGCAGAAAAAAAGAACAAACTCCATTAAGAAGTCAACGGTAAAACGGAGCTGATTGGAAACAAATGGTTCTGTAGTCCCATTGATTAAAAATTAATAATCTAGCAGTAGTAGGTAGAACCGAAATGTCAAAGATTAATTAAAAATATCTAGGTCGTCGGATAATCTGATTAAAGCCTACTTACTTCTATCAGAACAATAAGATTAATGAAGTAAATAAAAATTAAGCGTAAGGGGTGGGAGCGATTTGAATTGCCAATTGCCAACTATTGCAAATGCAAACGCCCACAACAAAAAACTTCCTGCCTATTTGAATACACTATTGTTTTGAAGAAGTGAAACTTTTAATTTTAGTCTGGAGAAAAAAACTAAAGCCCCTTGTATTATTTAAATCTAAATGTAGCACGTCAGCGCAGAAAGTTTCCTAATTAAAATTTTTAATTACTTCGACTAAATTACATTGTTCAACTGTCTGCTATGTGCGAAATAAACTCAAATGCAGTTTGTTATCATCTTCATCGTTTCATTATTAAAATTCAAAAGAGATGCTGTCATCTAGGAAGTACCTAGTTAATTTAAATGCAGGACAAACAAAAACAGACAATGGGCGTGCGAAAAATATAAACCTTGGAAGCTAAATTGACAGAAATCATATATAATTCAACATTTTTAAAGAAATTGGTAAGAACGTTTCTGTTTTCTACTCTGATTATTGAGATTCCGTAATAGTTATTTACGTCATTGGTCCGGTAAAACAGATATTACGTACGAATAAGTAATTAATTGCGCAATGAGTACGTAATATCTGATACCGGACGAATGACGTAACGCATTTTACTTCATACTAAAACTAAAATTAAAAAAAATTATAATAAACCGAATCTGATTCAAACTTCCGCCAATTTACACAAACAACCGCTAGTTGGCATGACTAGAGGGTTGCTAGCGACGCCTAGTTCGTTTACTTTTGTCATTCGCCAATAAATTAAAAATGAATGAGAAGCATTCCGAAGAAATTTTGCGAAAATCTAAAGAAGCTACGGCTAATCTTATTCTCGTGAAGTCGGAAGGACGGTATAAAAAAGAATATGACGTGTTTACAGAATGGCGGCGGCAAAACTCGTATAATGCTGGAAAAAACTGATGAGAATGTTATGTTGGCGTATTGGTACGATTTGGTAAGTTTTTTTAGCATTTTAAATATTTGTATTACAACTTCATTCATTTCCAGTGTAAAAAATATCGTGGTACTTCGTTGTGGAGTAAATATTCCATGGTAAAGTCAATGCTGCTCGTGTTTGAGAATATTGGCATTTCAACATTCCCGAGACTGAAACAATTTTTAAAACGGTAATCAGTTGGTCACCAGGCTAAACAGGCACAAACTCTCAGCCGAGAAGAAATTTATGAATTTCTCAGAAATGTTCCGGATAAGGAATACCTTCTGACAAAGGTGAGAACTTATTTAGCAAACGTTTTCTATTTGTAGGTGGTTTCTATGATTGGAGTTGCTGGAGGCTGCCGCAGAGAAGAACTTTACGAAAGCGATATAGAAATCACTGTTTCTCAAATGGTTATTACTATTCCTCGAACAAAGACTAACCGGTCACGGGTATTTACTGTAATTAAAGAAGCTGACGGAATTAAATTTTTGGAACTGTATCAAGAATATGTCAATTTACGACCAAAACTTGTTAATCACAATAAGCTGTTTTTGGGCTACCGGCATGGGCAGTGCATCAATCAGAGAGCTGGAATTCACAAAATTGGTGGAATGGCAAGAAATATAGCAAAGTTTTTGGGTTTGAAAAACCATGAAACCTACACCGGACATTCGCTTAGACGAACAGGTTCTACTCTCCTCGCTGATTCTGGGGCTAATATTTCTGTTCTAAAGCGTTTTGGAGGATGGAAAAGTAACACCGTCGCAGAAAAATATGTTGAAGATTCTCTTGAAGGAAAAAACAGAATTGCTCGCATGATTCAAGTTGCAGAAAGTTTTGCTGAAGTCTTGCAAGTCGGCGAGAAGAAGCATCTTCGTCAGAAATTGTATCTGAAAGCAATTCAAACCTCAAATTTAACTCCAAAAGAAACAGGAGTATAAAGACTCACGTATTTGGTACTAATACTCTATCCTTACCTGATTGTGTGTAAATTCCTTCAATCCAAATTAGTCGAAATGAAAACTGTACCATTAATTTTAATTTTGCCTTACCAAAATGTTCTTAGTTTCTTGTTTGTTTTTTTATAAATTTGTTAATAAATTTGTTCTGTAAAGGTGGCTTTGAATTGAGTACTGTAAAAACCTACTGTACTGTAATAACGCGTTTTACAGTACAGTGCAGTATGACGTAAAACGGTCTATAAAAGTACAGTATGATGTAAACAGTATTTTAAATACAAAATTTCAAGCGTATATGTAAGCTTTTCAGAAACAGATAACTTTGCAAAAGAATTTCCTTTCAATAGTGCAGTGCAGTGAAAATCTCCTATCAATTAGACATTCTTTTTAGTGTTTGGCAATTTTTTTGACATTTTTGTGACAATGAAAAATTTCCACAATTTTATTATTATAAGAATTACCAGCTACGCATTTTATACCATTGCTAGAAAGTCCTGGCTAAAATATTGATGCATATGAGTGAAATATTCTCCGCATATTTACCAAAAAAATATAGAATCGCTTGAGATTTGAAAGCGCGACACTCTGCCGCTGTGCCTACCGTCCTCGATAGGTCGGTTGAGAGAGCAAAGCCTAGAAGGCTGGAGGTTTCGCGTTCAAATTCCGATCGAGATGTTTTCCACTACTTTTCAATTACGACCCGTAAAGGCTAATAAAAATTTCTATTAATTTAATCCAAAAACTATTATTGATGTCAGTGACTATAGAAATTTAGCTTGAACAGAAATGTTTTTTGGTGCCCCACTTAGTATATAAAAAAACGTCGATTTCCAAGCCTCTAGCCTCAAAAATTCATAGCAAGCGTCAAAAGAAAAATAAGAGCATTGAGACAAAAACTAAAAAGTACCATGTCTCCCTTTAAAGCCTCTGACCGATATTTTTCTGAAAACCTATATAATATTGACAATTTTTTACCTTCGTAGTTTTCAGGGTTTCAAATATTGCCGCCCTGTGAATTCGTTTTTGAGTAGTGGAGACGTTCAAGCTAAACATTTTCAAAAAAATCGTAGCAGCCGTCATTTTGCTACGATAGATCAGTAACTTCCACTTCCGGTTCTGGATTCGATAAATTTTTGATATAATTACCCCTACATTCCGAAGATCACCCAGATAGGACAATCCGTTCCGGATATTATAGGGAACGAACGAACGTACAACCTGCAGGACGATTTATTTCTAATTTCTTTTTATCTACACGACAATGGTTACGTGTTAAAGAAACAGAAGCCATAAATTGAACTGCGGAAGAACACTCTCGACCTTTTAAAAGGCTTCGTGTTTTAAGTTACCCACGCCTTTGCAACATTCTCTAGGTTAAAATTGCGTGTGTGCATTAACCTCATGTTCGACCAGAAGCAATGGGCCAACTATTATAGGGTCGATTCATCTACAACACCATGTGTTGTGCTATACGAAATCGTGAACGTTTATCTTGTGACAAGTTGTGGTGCTGCGGGACCTTTATCGTTTATGTGTAAACATGAACATATTCTATTTTGCGTCAGGTGGTGTCGTGATAGCTGATATCAGCACTTGTACAAATATATGCTGCTATTTTGCGTAACAAACATAATAATTCAATTCTAACCCCCCTTGTTGTTGTACCACTATGCCCCGAACACCCTTACAAAGGTCACACTTCGACGTTGATGTTTGTGTGTGTTTGGAGAAATTTTCCATTTCCCCCTTACACATCAAAATTCATATCATAATAATATTTTTGTTATTGTTTGCTACGCTTCACAAACATCGCTTATCTATTAATAAAACGAGGTTAATATTTCGTTATTGGCTAATGAATGTCTTCAGGATATAAGGTTTTATAAAAGCTCATTAGGCTGAAAAATCCAACATAGTTTAATAAGAAATTTTGTTTAGGGCATATAAAAGGGATTAGCCTGAGGCACAATGTAACTTTGCATCTATTCTAAACGTAGGTGATATTCTCAAGGTTGACTCATTTGCCCAAGGCAATCAAGATGAAGCTGTCTCGTTTAATATATAATCACGTCAATATTGAGATTGATAAAAACAACTTCGGAACCGATTCCAATTCCTTCATTTATCTGTTTTTTTTTTCTAATTTTCTGCAACCTAAGAATAATTAGTTAAAGATTTTAAGTCGGAAGAAAGTTAATTTAATTTTGTCAACTTTCCAGCAAGGCTACAGACGCAACTCTCTTATCTTCATTACATGGGCCCGCAAGTAGGGGCAAGCCCGGGAAGTTGCCCCCCCCCCCCAGATATTTTATGATCAGCTGTATGATTAATATGAATGCCCTACTTCTAACCGTTAAACTGTATTTTGTATTTTGTGTGAATTTAAGACAGATACGTATGGTCCGTTGCTTGTTCAACATGTGTAATTTTTCAGATAATAAACTGAATTAAATTTATCGGCGTTTTTACATCTTGACTAATTTACCACAGAAGAACGTAACAATGGATTTTCTCTTTATCCATTTTTACTTCTTCTTCATTTAACAAATCACAAAAATAGTGTAACATAAATTGCAATTACGGCCGTTATATTTTATTATCGTTATACCCACCAAAATTTTCTCGGCGGCAAAGTTTTTTACCCCCTCTAGCAAAAATCGTGCGAACGCCCATTCCGCATTACAAATTTATCCTGCAAGAAAAGAAAAACCGAAAACGGTCGAATGAATTTTAATGAAGGATCTAATAGTTAAAAAAAGGCAAATTTGCGACCTTCCAGAAACCCATCAGAGGCGCGTAAATTACATAAAAAGAAGAAAAAAGACCGCTTTTCTCCCCAGAGAGGACGTATGACAAGCGTTATTGACAGAGGGCAAATTGACGAGCTTTTTAATCTCGCTTGTTTTGGTGATGGAGGTTCAAGCGGTGGGCAGCAAACTGCGAAAACAAGGGACACTATAAAATTTAGAAGTGTTTATAAAAAAGCTCGCATTTCAGAGTGGAGTTTAATACAATGAAAAGTCAAAATATTTGCATTGCTGTTTTTGTGCTTTCGGTTTTAATTTTTTCACGAATTTGTTGAACTTTTAGTTATTGATCTTCAACGATCCAGTACGAAAAGGGTATTTGCCAATGGAGTTTTTTTAAAAACTTAAAATTTCGATCAATTGCAATTGCAGAATGTAAGTTTTTTTAAACTTAACACTGATAGATCATTTAACCATAAACAACAGACAAACAAATTTTTAGCAACTCTGGCCTACGGCTACAACAATAAGAGTTCCAAGTAAAATTTAGTAAATGCGCCTTCTACACTCATCGACAAAAACGTGCGTCCACCCTATAGTCCAGGCACTGAAGACATAAAAGGGGGCTTTCGCTACAAAAGGTCAAGGAAAGTTCTAATTTGGTAGATTTGTACAGTTTGGTGTCCTAATTAATATTCCGAGTTTGAGACCTTGAGCGACCGCCGCTCGCGCCGCCATATTGGAAAAATGGTACCGAAAACCAGTTTTTCGAGAATATCTTCTCTCCAGCGCCACCTAGGTTAAAAATAGCTATTACAAAAATTATAGAGCATGAAATTTCCTGCAACTTTTGTAGGAAACATTTTTCAATCAGATGAATAGTTCACGAGTGACAGCGGAGTCAAGCTCAGCAAATTTCTACATTCGCTACATTTTTTCTCGAAATTTCAGTAAATATTGATTACTTGTTTTTTACACATTTCCGTACAACAAATTGACGGTATTTACAGAACTTTCCAAACGTTTACCTTCGCAAACCAGGCAGAGGAAAAATTGTTGAAAAAATTTACTCTCCTCGAAGTCTACTCTACAGTATGGAGAAATAGTGGCGGACAACATATTGTTCTTGCATGCGTTCAGCGGTTGTGACACTACTTCTGCTGTTTTCAACGTAGGAAAAATTAAGTTTATAAAAACACTTGAAAAGAACGAATATTTAAGCCGAACTATACAAGCTTTCAAAGAGCGAAACGCAGATCCCGAAGTCATTGCTGCAGCGGGGGAAAGCTTTTTTATCGCTCTTTACGGCGTTTCCAAAAAAACACCATTACTTTGGGCTCCCTACGTTATCAAAATTTCGCAAGATCCGTGACGAAGCGTAAATTCAATCTTGCTACATTACCCCCTACAAGAGAAGCTGCACGGCAACATTCCCTTCGGACCTACCACCAAGTTCAGGCTTGGTATGATATACACGAGAGTCCAGAGCAATGGGGTTGGGAAAGAAGCAAGATTGGGTTTACTCCAGTGAAAACAACAATCGATCCGGCACCCGAAGCACTCCTGAAATTCATTTCGTGCAAGTGCAAGAAGGGGTGCGATCGAGCCTGTGGGTGTAGGAAAACAGGCTTGAAGTGTTCTGTTATCTGCACATGCTGCCATGGAGACGCGTGTGAAAACAGCGCAGAGATTTTTGCGGGCTCTGGAGAAGAAGAAGAAGAAGACGACGACGACGAGAATGAAGACCTGACCGTTGCGAAATTATTAGCACACGAGGTCGAAGAAGACGACGAAGATGAAAACTTGGAAGAGGAGGAAAGAAATTTGCAAGAAGATATTGATATCAGTGAGCCTGGAGCCCTGGACCATCTAGCTAGGGCATCGAAACAGAAGAAAAGACATCAGTAAATAACGAATCGTGGATTAGGCCTACTGGGGATACCACATGAAAAAAAAAACGCGCCTCTCACTCTACCTCATGGTGGTACGGAAGTGAGTAAAAAACGGTGGTACATATTAAGTAATCGGTATTTACTGAAATTTCGAGAAAAAATGTAGCGATTTTGCGAATTGTAGAAATTTGCTGAGCTTGACTCCGCTGTAACTCGTGAACTATTCATCTGATTGAAAAAAAGTTGCAGGAAATTTCATGCTCTATAATTTTTGTCATAGCTATTTTTAACCTAGGTGGCGCTGGAGAGAAGATATTCTCGAAAAACTGGTTTTCGGTACCAGTTTTCCAATATGGCGGCGCGAGCGGCGGTCGCTCAAGGTCGCAAACTCGGAATATTAATTAGGACACCAAACTGTACAAATCTACCAAATTAGAACTTTCCTTGACCTTTTGTAAGTCAGAACCTACCCATTGCCTGGCCTACTAATGTATCTTTAAATTTTGTGATAATGATGCACAATGACCTACTAGGCTTAGCTGTCATCCGCTAACCTGTTGTATATGTAATGTATATGTTGTAAAAAATAACTTAACCTGCTGCCTACGCTCATAACAACGTTTCCAGAAATTTTCGCATACCTAATGTATCTAAAGGTCAAAGTAAATAAAATTAGTGTTTTGTTTTACTTCCATCAGTTCATGGCCTACTAGAATTTTTTCAAAAGAAATTAAATGACGCGGTCTGGCACTCTTATGAAATTTCCATTTTCTGTAATAAAATGCTCAAAACCTAAACAAAATGCAAAGTGTTACACATCGTTGAAATCAGAATTAAAAACTCTATTCAAATATGGAAAAATTTAAAATGCCGACCATAAGAAAAAACAAAGTTGACAGTCGAAAATGAGCAATGGTAACAGTTATACCAAATCCTATTAAATATTTAGTATCAGCATAAAAAAAGTGTCCTAATAATGCGTTAAGTAGAAATATGTAGCATAAATGATAAATGGGTATAGCCGAAAATAATTAATTCAAAATTTCAGTTTTTTTTTAGTTTATTCAGAAACTAAGCAAGATAGCTCCAATTTGTTTTCAGATTATCAGTGGGCATAAAATTCCACAACTTTTCTCTAATTTAACCGTCGTCGTATCTCTTCAAATAAGCGAGATCCCCATAGTTAACACGCAATTTGAAACAACCTGTATATGCGAGAATTTTAAATATGAAAAAACTGTGAAAACCTCATCGTAAAAAGATGTAGTTTATTAAAACAATTGCTACACAAAATTGCTTTTTATTGGTTGTAGAAGTCCTTAATTATTAATCACAATATTAACGACACAGTTAGCAAATAACATTGATATATTGGTCAATGCATATTTCAGTTATAATATGTTATGTAGACATCGTTACGTTAACAACCGAACATCAAGATGATTTTCTATCTGCGGCGAAGACTGGTTGTTATGGTATTGGCAATGCAAAATAAATAATTACGTATTGGTTGCGAAAGCTCAATTCTGTATTACGTTAACATTCAAATTTAACCATATATCAGTGTTAGAATTCTAGCAATAAAGGCAACGTTACGTGAACAGCCAAATAAAACGTTAAAATTCGACATCAAATTGAAAAAAAAAATCACCTGGGTCTCGCGCCTACATTTTATTTCATCATAATTTCAAGAGGAACTTAAAAGCTTTCAACGAACGCATTATTACACTGCACAAGACTAATTTGATATACGAAAATTTGTGAGCGTTAAACGACCCTTACGAGATGTTATCGACTTTTGGAACGATGAAAATACCACTACATCCCTAATAATAACACAAAGCAGCAACCGCGAAGCAAAATACATACAACATTCGCGCATTCCATCCAAAGGGGGCAGCGAGGCTTATTGAATCAACCATAAAAAGCATATAAATATTGCAAAAGCCGGTAAAAAATTGCAGTAGGTAACACATCGCGAAACACTTAAAACTCATTTGTAAATACATTCATCACTTACACAGATAAACTACTCATCAACGTTCACAGCTTATTCGTTTTATTTCAGCCGAGGCGAGCTTTTAAGCGTACACTTCGTACTTTTTCCCTTTTATATTTTGAACTAAATTACCGGGTATTTTCAAAGCGAACCTAGTGGACGCGCACGATTTGGAGATGAGAAGGATCGCGACTGAGAAGTGAACTAGGTCACACCCAACGCCAGCGCCTCCGTCTGCGACACCCTAAACCGCATCTGCATCACCTCTTTGTTAAGAGATTTTTTTTTACTGTATTTAAGGGAACAAAAGCAAATGGGACTATTTTTCCAAATTAAGTTTTATATTGAAACTAAACGACGCCGTAAAAAAAGGAGTGAAACTATTAGCCACGGCTGATTTCGAGTGCCCGATAACGTGTGACAAACGGAAATTGATGTCGTTCTGTAAAAGCCTCTAATCAGCAATCACTCGAAGCTTTTCTATGTAAGCCAAACAAATTATATCCAAGTTCATAATCAATAAACATAGAAATGTGAAATGACAGTCGTAAATGTTGGTTTTTTTCAAGTTTTATACAAAAAAAACAGTCCTAACATATTCTGTTTCTTTACACCCACCCTAATAAACATTTGTAATACCTACAACGGTAGTCCATGCGAAAATTGGAATTTACCCAAGTGACAAGGTGCATTTAGTGATTCAAGCGAAGTTTTACACAGATTCAGCTCATAGTTTCAAGAAAGAACGCTGAAGAAGTCAAAAGTATTTTCAAAATTACCGTGAGACTGCTGCATCTAGGAAGAGGAAGTTTAACTGCAATAAGAGTCACTCCTGCTGCAATGAAAGGCGTTGAAGCATCGATCAAGGCAACTTGCTAAATAACTAGAACTAATAGAGAAAACCAACAATACGTTTAATGACATCAGGAATGGGTCTTGTTGCGGTCAAACCTCCTCTTCGTGGATTATCAAGAGCAGTCTCACGGCCATTTTGAAAAAGAGTAGCCCAATCAAATACATTCGACTTGTAACTAACTTCTTTTGGGTCATTTATTTTTGGCCAGTTCAATAACATGTAAAATCAAATTTAAAAAACTAGTTTACACACACAGAATTATTATTTATTTCTTATGCTACTCAATAAAGAAAATAAAGTTATTAGTTGTTTCATTCCTTAAAATTCAGTGGTCACGACTACATTTTCATGCAAACTGAATTTATCGAATTTCCGAATACAAAAATTATAAAAGAAGTGATCCTTTTTGATGTAAACCCGATCTTAATTTTCGATAACATAATCTTCGGAAACCTTTTTCGAATGTCATAATGACAGAGGCGGATCTATAAATTTAAAGCAACTAGTATGTATTGATTATAGGTGTATGAAATACTTAATTACTTCAACAATATTTATTTATTTTAACCTTCTACGTATTTCGGCATGTTTACATGCCATTGTCAAAGGTTATATGAAAAGGTAAACAGTTCGTGTTGTTATAGCAATAGAACTTGGTGACTTGATCTCGGTAATCGTCTGCAGATGACTTGATTTCTTATTCGAAAATGTCCAATAGAAGAGAATTTAAGAGATCAATTTGCTCATTCATTAACGGTACAGTTTTTTAATGTTTGTGAATTTCAAAAGCTTTTAGTACCTATATTAATTATCATCACAAAAGTGTAAACATTTTATAGTGTTATTAGATGTCATTGAATGATTAATTGTGTTTAGCGTAATTGGATTTATGTGGGTGTTTGTATTTGTAACAACGTACATGTTCTTTATACCTAATATCAAAATTTCTAATTGTCTGGCCTATATAAATCAAATTACAATGCGAACAATTTAATTGGCAAAGACTGATTTCAGCAAATCATCTGTTTTTGATTTTGCATTAAAGAAAGTGTTTAAGATGTTTCTAGTTGTTTCACAACTTATTTTATATTTATTTGTTTGGTTTATAATTTTAGCAATTTTTTCTGATTTGTCACCAAAATTTGGGATCGAGGCATATTTAATTGTATCGAATGAAGTTAGGGTATTCGGATAAATTTTTTGAATGGCTAATTTGTAATCATTTTCTTTAATTAATGTATCAATAAGTTTAGTATTATAACCATTACTATATGCATTCATTCATTTCATTTAATGGGACCGTCAAAGCCCAATGTATCAGGGACCTGTATGCTGCTAATTTATGTGTTTTATGATGACAAGAATCCTGTGGTATTGTAATGTCTGTTTGTGTAGGTTTTCTATAAACTGAGTAATCAAATTTATTAATTGTATTGTATTAAAAAGTTAATGGACTTATTTTGTTCAGTTTCTAGTGTAAATTTTATGTTTGGATGGAAGCTGTTAATAAAAATTAAAAATTCATTAATTAATTCAAATGAACTATCAAAACATGCTAAAATATCATCAACATAACGAAACCAAAATATAACTTTCTCAGATTGATTTGATTCGAATATTTGATCTTCTAGATTTTCCATAAATATATTAGCTAAAAGAGGTGAAATTGGACTTCCCATGGGTATGTATTTTTCCTTAAATCGAGATGGAAACGAAATGTGCAATTTTTACCTCAAAAAATGCTTTAAGATTTTAATTAATTTTAAGTTAAGAGATGGTAAAATATTTTGCATCTTTTTAAGAAACAACTTTATCGGAATCTATCATGAATTTCTTTTTAAGGAATTTCCTTTGAAAATTCTGTTCGTGTAAAACAGTGTTCTAAAAATGTTCCTTGAGACATTCCTAAAAAGCTACTTTTCTAAGAGAAATTTTCAAGCCCCCTTTTCTGGAACCTTCTACAAGAAGGATAATTTTTGCAAAGCACTCTCTTTAAAGACATACCACAACGCCTTTTTCCCCGGAACTTTCCTTTCAAAATAAAAAGGAAAATTTTTAACTTAAATCAGGTTTAAATCATTTTCAAATTTCAAGTGGTCACACAAAAGAAACAACCTGTAAAACTGGAAATAACTTTCCAAAAGGTTCAATTTAGATGTTGTAGTTCAAATTAAGCACGCTTCTCCCCTATACTTTCGTGTAACTTTTGGTTCAATTACGAACGCCTTTCAGAAAAGAAAACCACTTAATGATTCTCGACTTTTAAGTTTAAACTTTGGGAAGGCGGAACTAATTTTAAGTTTTCTAACTTTTAGTGATTATGGGTTGTGGTACCACCAAGTACTTATCAAACGCGACTAATTTAGCAGGTGAAAGAAAATACATCACCTGCAATCAAATCAACTTTTAGAACATGCACGTTTAGCTTTTTTCTTTTGGGAAAGTTCACATTTAACATTAACATCTGACAAATCCAGTATACAGGATTAGTTAAAAACATGCAAACACTATAGCGTAGTTATAACAACATAGAAATTTTTCTAAAAGCTAAATTTTTGTTTTAAGTGGTTTTGTAAATAGACATAACTGTCGTTATTAATCTCACGAAAATCAGCACATAAAGAAAAAACTCAAGGGCTAGGTAGGCATCATTGGACAGCACGTTATTTATTAGTACTTACTTTCTGCATAATATCCTAACAACAAATCGTTATTTAGACCATTTGTATAACAATAATTTAGTTCCAGACATTACAGCTTTACTTTTCCACGTAAATAAAGCCGGTATAATTGATCAATTATTAATTAGTCGATCAGGTTTCAGCACCTCCACACTATGGATTAAATGTTCGAAATTACTTGGACCAGGTACAGATGGATTATTTCGCACAGCGTTCACCGAAGCAACTGATATCAACTGAAAGGAATGATATCAAATGACATTTTTGCGCGTAGCACTTCAGTGAGAAACATCACATTGAACTAATAGCTCTGGGGAAGTAAAAATATGGGTAGTATTGGCGCGCATTTTAAGAAAACTGTCATTTAGCCGCATTATTTTTAAACTTATGTATAAATTCAATGGCCATTTAGGTACCTATTTGCTAAAATATTACGTAAATCCATTTAAAATTCACAAAAAGAAGCATACCAATCAAAAACACTTTTTTTCAAAACAAATTAGAGCGCATTACCTTTAAAAAATACATATATTGGATTTAGTTTCAACTATGGCTAAAATAGACCACGACGCATTTCGTTCTCATTAGAACTCTTCGGGTGGCCTCAAACCCATCCATAGACGAAACCACTTCCGCTTAGATCACACTCTAGCCACGTGTATGAGAAATGAGTTCTGAAAGTTTGGTGCAGATCAGGCTTCCAGCCGATGTTGCAAGTTTATCAAAAGTTCGACTTGGAAAATTCGTAAATTATTTTCCAGCATACGTATGCGACTTCCGCTCCAGTCAGACTCTAGCTACGTAAGTATTGACAATGTTTGTTGTAAATTGGGATTCAAGCCGGTTGTTAAAGTCCACCGGAATAGAAAGTGAGAAATGTTTTTTAGAAATTATGGTTAAGTTCGACTTTGAATATTTGTAAAGTATTTTCCACTAGAATCCAGATCCACTAGGTCCGTGTGTTCAATTCCATTCCCAATAGCAACGCGAAGGTATCCAGCAAGTTTGCTACAAATCAGACTTTCGGCATAGTTGGGAAACAAATCGCAAAACAAAATCCTGAAATATCCAAAAAGAAAATCTGCGAAACTACCCCCTCCTCCCAGCATAGCGGAAAAGTATTTGCACTACTACAGAAAACCCCATAACAGGGTGCAAACCGGGCGCCCGTGCCTGCCTTCACCGAGATTAATTTGTCAAAGTTAGGAAGCGGTTAGAACAGGTAATTTGGGTAAGAGTTGGGTTTCCGTATATAGTACTGTCCCAGTATTCGCCCAGGAAAACTACAGAAAACCCAAACCTGTGGCAGGGTACTGGCCGCGCCGGGGAATCGAACCCAAGCCTCTCGATTAGAAGGTGGACGCGCTTACGCGTGAAACCAGCTTCTCTCGGTGTGGAAAAGTTGCTAAGCAACAAACCGATGAAGCAAATTCCTTCCATCTTCACCTGTTTGTTGCTTAGCAGCGTCTCCTCGCCACACCTAGAAGACATGTCATTCGTAAGTTCCCATCCAAGGTTTTGTCTTCCTGTTGTACTAGCTTTGATTTTGTCAAAAATCAAAATATATTTAAGACTATGGGTATGGTCAGAGATAAATAGTAGTTATGGCATGAAGCTATTCGATATGGGCACGCAAACTGATTGGAACTGATGGCTTTCACTTGAAGTGATAGCATACCTATTGCAGATCAAAAGAATACCGTATATCCCTATCGAAGAAAGTACATGGAATGGCCACCAGTGATGCCAGATTAAGAAAATTGTTTCTAGATCTAGGGATTTTCAATTTACTTACGGGTAAAGGGAATATTAAACAATATTTTTTGGTTCTTCGAAACTTTTCCATATTACTCAAACATTTTTTGCTTTTTTAATTTTTCATATTGTCTCCAGATTTTTTTTTCTTCTAAAATCAAAATTTTTAATAAATATATATATAATGTATATTTAAATTATTGTTCATCTTAAATGCACGAATTTTTAGTTTATAATAGCATATAAATTAGATGATTAATATTAGTATTAGAATTTTGTTGATTTGTTTAATTAAAGCATTTTTGGTCATAATTTGATTTTAATTCTAAAAATTGCGAATAAAATAGTTCGGGAACACTGAGAATATTTCCACGAAAATTATATGGAAAATAAGACCTAAACCGTTCATTTTTTTCTGTGTGGTCATCTAAAACCACAAGTGGATCAAGAAAAGCTCCACAATTAGCTAGATCGCGAATTCGTTTCAAAATAAAAATGCGGATAGTTCAGCCGGAATAGCTACAAAACTCTCTAAACTACTTGTCGGCTAGGAATTGAGACACGATCGAGTAGCTTCCATTATTTTGACCGACACAGTACATGTATAACATGAACGAAAACATGAAATTAGATACAAAAAGCCAAAAATACACAGAAACCGCCCTTATTTGTATGTATGGAGCATACATAAATGTATTCCATTCGTGTACCATCAAATTTTATTTTAAAGTTTAAAGACGACACGTTTTCCTATTATCTGAGTTTCAAAACACACCGTAGCGAACAACAACAGCGGTTAAAAACTCAATTTGTGGTAGAGATTTTCCCAAACGCTCGCTTCCATTCGCCCTTGGTCAAAAGCGAAAAGTCAAGGAGACGTTGCTCGCAATAAAATGGATGATAAAGTGAAATTGTTACTTTTAGAGGTTTGATCATTAGCGTAAGTGATCAGTTTTTCGCCATGTGGTGTGCAGCATTTCGATCTAGAGCAATAGTTCAAAAAATTTAATTAAAGGCAAACATGAATGCTGTATAAACTGAATTGTAAAAGTGACGTATTGTGCAATATTGGTTGGTTGGTTGGTTTATTTGTACTGCAAATTATAACATCAATTTCTAGTTATAGAAATCGCCACTGCGCAATAAGTGATTGATTAACCCACTTTTGTCTGATCTTGATTTTTAGCAGATAGGAGATCAAGTACGTTTGATGCTAATCAATAAAAGAAGAGGTTAAAATGGAAATAATTTTAGTAATGAACAAATTTTGAAAGACGTGACAATATACCATTTTCTAAAAAATAACCGAATTTTCTACATATGAATGATTTCTGTGGGAATTATTATAATTATTGATTATTTTAATTTTGGATAATCTTACCGATTTGGTAAATACACCACGCATTGTTTTAAACAAAAATTTGCAAATCGCTTCCGCTGGACATTTCTGCACTTAACATATTTATAAATTTCGACTCTTATATTTTACTGCTACTAAAAAGATTTTACATTTTTAAAAACAAACTATATTAAGTAGTTTATTATTTTAAATATAATAATTCATACTTCCATTAAAGTCTCTGTATGGTAATAACAATTTCTAAACGAAGCCACTAGATTAAGTACCCACAATCACATCGGGGTCGGGAAGAAAAGGAAGAAAGATAATTCGAAATTTCCATACGTATACAAGGAAAATCTGGAGATGAAACAAGACATTTGCTATCTACACGTCTGACGTGTCTGCACAGTTACGAGCCCCAAGGAATAAGAAAACGATAAGGGAGAAAATGAAGTGTTCAGACAAAAAGTGGCGCATAAACTGCCACTGTCACACGCACCACACTTGTATTTTTTAACGAAATGATCCTCCGTCGAGACGACACCGCTACGGACACCATTTTTATCAGATTTATATACAACAAGTCGATTTAGCTTTAAAAACAGCAGGAAAAATTAGTTAAAATTGACTTGGGATTACCTAACACAAGGAATTGGAAAAAAATTGCCATGCAACAATTCGGGAAGAAGCAGAAATTAAACTTGAACCACCCTTAAAATTGTTGCATCTAAATATTAAGTTTACAACTTTGATAAACAATTAATGTTAAACATATGTCAGTTTGTTAAATAAAGAAGTATTCATTTCCTACTTCAAAAATTCATAGAAAAATTGGCGCAATGAAACACCAACCAAATTGTAGCCTATTTGTACCTCTAATGAATCTACAAAGTTTCAAAAAAAATCACATGGCTTATTAATTATTGTGCACGATTTCTTTTGTAAATTTCCATAATTCTGAAAATTTTTCTCTTCGCAATATTCATAGTTTCAAAAATTGCGTTAGCCACGTGGGGTTAACCAAGAAAGAAATCTAGTGTACACGATATAGAAAAGTTTAGAAAAATTTTAAAAAATTCAAAAAATTGCGTTGAAATCCAAGGAAACTCTGGAGAAATCCAACCAAAATTCTAGAAAAGTAGCTGCAGATATTCCGTAAACCGTATAGTGTAACTGTGCATGACTAAATGATCCAGGCTAAGCTACTGTTAAAATGAGACGCCCTTCGCCTGCCTAAACACATTCTCTTCCCGAAGTAATCCAAGAATCCCAAAAAAATTCTGAGAAAAACCGAAAAAATTTCGAGAAAATTAAAGACAATTCCGAGAATATCAAAGAACATTCCAAAGAGAGAAGAAACGCCAGAGAAATCCTAGGAATTCCGAAAAAATCCAAACCATTCTGAGGAAATCCAAGTATATGCCGAGGTATTCCGAGAAGAATTCAAAGAAATGCTAGAAAATTCAAGAAAATATTGAAGAAAATCGCAAGGAACCCAAAGAAAATCCCGAGAAGACCAAAGGAATTCCGGGGAAATCCAAGAAATTTGGAAGTATTCCGAAGAAATAAAAGAAATTCCGAAAAAATCAAAAGAAATTCAAAAGAAATACAAAATATTTCAAGAAAATCCAGAGGATACCAAAACAATTCCAGAGAAATTCAAGAAATTTTTAATAAATCTAAAAAATTTAGTGGGAATACAGAGAAATTCCGAAGGAATCCAAAGAATTCCGAAGGATACCAAAAAATTCCGAAGAAATCCCAAGAATTCCGAACGAAACCAAAACATTTCGACAACATCCAAGGACATCCTAAGAAATTCAAGAAAATCCTAAGAAAACCAAGGAAATTCCGAGGAAATCCGAAAAAGTTCCGAAAAAATCAGAAATCAGAGGAAATTCTGACAAGCTCAAGGAATTTTGGTAAATCCAAGGAATACCAAAAGAAACCAAAAAATTCCGAAGAAATCTAAGGATATCAAAGGAATTCAAAAGAAATCCAAGGAATTCCGAGAAAATCCACCAAATTCTGAAAAAATCCAAGAAAATGCCGAGGTATTCCAAAGAAATTCCAGTGAAATCCAAGAGTTCAATGGATTCATACAAAAAATTCCGAGAAAATCCAGAGGAAAACCCGAGGAAATCAAAGGTATTCCAGAGAAATCTAAAAAATTCCCAATGAATCCAAAACAGTCCGTACGAATCTAAAGAATTCCAAACGAAGTACTTAAAGGAATTTCGAGAAAATCAAAGGTTAGAAAAGAAATTTCCGGCCAGATCAAAGGAATTGCGGAAAATCCAAGGAATACCACGGCAATCCAAAAAATTCAGAGAAAATCCCAATGAAATCACACGAATTCTAGAAAAATCTAAAGAATTCCAAATGAATCCAAAAAAGTCCGTACGAATTCAAAGAATTCCGAACAAAGTCAAGGAATTTCGAGAAAACCCGATATGAAAGAAAATTTCGACGATATCAAAGAAATTCCGGGAACTACCAAGGGAATCCAAAAAATGTCGAGGAAATCCAAGGAATTCTGAAGGGATCCTAGAAACTTCGACGAAATCTCGAAAGGCATTCAAAGGAAATTCTGGAATATGGTTTAAGGAAAATATGGTTTACCCTATTTCTGGTCGTGATTTAGCCCCCGGGTAAACAGTAACATTGTGCTTCCTGGGGCTATTACGATACCAAATTTCATGCGGATCTGCCAATTTGTTTTTGAGTAATGAAGCGTTAAAGCCAAAATATCAAAAACATCATAGCGGCCGTCATTTTGAAGCTAGTGTTTGAAAAATGCGTTCGATTTACCTATCAGACCTCGTTTTAAAATTAGCAACATTTCGTTTCTGAAAATTAATGGTATACCAAAAAGCAAGCTAACTTCTGTTATCGTTACGATTTTTTAAGCTTATTTTGCGATGAATTTTTTATATACTTTCCTCCCCTACTAGCTATTACAAAGGTTAATGCTGCATTTCGACGCAATAATTATTTTTTATCATTTGAGGGCCTAGAAGTTACTAAACCACAGATAAGAATTAAGAATGGATAGATTCAAACTATTATGAGTCAATAAAATAACTAAAAACAAACAGCTACAACATCAATTTAATTGATAAGGAAAATAATATTTCAAGCCCACTTTGAACGAAAAAAAACGCATCTATAAATAAACAAAACCACAGGCAGCGAAGATAAAACTACACACAGCAAATTACTTGATATCGAATTTTCTGTAATGGAAACCAGCAGGAAGAAGCGGCGAAGTACGCCTTACCAGGAAACGTAGTAAGAAAATCCATTACAGCACTACATAACTACGAAGAAGGACTTAAAGTTAAGCTGTACAGAGGTGCAACATAAATTTAGCAATAAAACACGGACCCCTTTTAATATGGCCTGTCGCGACTTCAGTATACAGTATGGTTACGAAAAATATGTCAGACATTTCAGCTCTAAAAAATAATGTCAAAGTGATGTGCAATTTTAATAAAGTACACAAGTAATATTTAATTTTCTCAACACTGAAACGTAATTTCGAAGTTCTTCACGATGTACAGGGTGGTCCAATGATAAATCTATAAACTATCTAATAATTTTGCTTGGTTTAAGTAGGTAATTTATTTGACCAATATTCTAGGTTAGAAACTTAACATTCTGAAATTTCTAAGCAGCTCCCTGTCAGACGAAACAAAACAATTATAAGATTCATTCAAGCACCGCAAATATATACGGTCACTGCACGCCAATAATAACACTTTGTCGTGCATTGAATAGAAGCCGTTTGTAAAAATCGCAAACGGAATAATTAATAGTTCTAAGTTCTAGATCCGTGATGTTATTTATACGTAATCTAGTGCTAAAAATAAGAAAATTATCTGTTGACCTAAACACATAAATTGTAAGGCAAAAACAACTTGAATGATAGCACTTATCCAACAACGCAAAAAGTGCATTTGCTTTAACAGTTGTATGGTAATCTTTACGCGTCAAGATTTCTATGTAGAGAATTTTGTTTGAAAATTGAAATGGACTGCTGGAAGAGGAACAATGGTGCTGTAATTTTCAATGCAGAACAAACACTTGCACAAAATCAGAAATTAATTTATACAGGAATATGCAAATCCTAACTATTAACCTAAATTAAAATGCAGCAGAGGTGCAGAATTTTCAAGATGAACCGAGATCTGCAAATCCCGATTCCCTGAAAATTTTATTTATTTTGTTATTTTTGTAACGCTTTTATGTGTTTTATGATCGTTTTTATTACTCAAATATCTGACTTTATTACAAGAATTCTCCAAATGTCCGACACAGAATTTGCGAAGCATACAAATTTCATTTTTTGTTTTTTCTACAAAAGTTATTAGACATTTTTACTCTAATTCAGTGTCTGTCAAACTGAGATACGTAAAAAACATTCAGTGGTACGTGGTCGGAAAATTTTCTATGACGCACGAAAGACAAAATAAGGATATAATATTGGTACTATGTATATTTGTTATGTAGGTGTAATAAAATTACGATAATTCGCTTCACATTTACGCAACGCAAATTAGAAACTTTCCTGGAATACGGACCATAATTTACATAAGGGGCCCAGCGGCCAACATGGACTGTTACCTCGTCTGGAAGCTGTATGTGCATAAGGAAGCGTTTTCAGACCCATGTTAAACAGAACTTCTTTTATTGTTTTAATTCTCAGAACTTCAAAGCATGTACAAACTAATTGCACATGTTGAAGAAACTTTCAGACTTCCATGGCAACTCAATTTTTACAAGAATTAAATTGATCTCAAAACTATTGGATTTAGCGCGACTTTCAACAAAAGTACAAAAGATGTAATCGATGGTAAAAATATTCATGCAACATTGAAATTAAACATCTAAACTGATGGCCATTATGTCAACTGTTACATGGCGCTGTTGCTGGTCTCGGCGAAGCTGTCACCAAGACTAAGGATCCGTCGTCGTGTTATATGTCCATCAAATTTTATTATTTTATTATTATATTTATGTTCCGTTTTAGCGTTTTCCTGAAAAGATGAGAAATGCGTATATAGCATTTTGCTGCATAGATGGTTGCGGGGTCGCGTCCCGGTGGTGCCTAACTTTTGTTGTTTCAATTTATACTGCTTTTTTAAATAAAGTTGTCTGTCTAGGCGGTCTACGCGATTTTATGGTTGTAAGACTTTTTTTTAAAGAAAGCAATCAAATCGGGCACATGCGGCGTTGCCCCAGATACACTGTGTTCAACTGATACGAGTAAATATTTCATGATACAACGCAAACGCTAACATTATCGAAGCTGAATATTATTAATAAGTACTCAACAATCCACCCCAGGAAATTGAGGTTGAATGGGTAAATTTTTGAAATGAAACTAGCTCACGTGGTGCATTAAATTGAAGAAGAATTTGTACCTACAGGACCTGCTCAAAATTCATTCCACTTTTTTCATCGAAGTAACAGATTCATCGACTGAAGTGTTGAGTCACCGTTTAAAGACATCCAACTAAGTGTACGTGACAGATTAATTTTCCCTAGGAACTTCCACTAGATAATACTTATCACAATTAATTCAGCTGATTGATATGATCAGCTCGGACTCCAATTTACCGTTTACAATCGTAAATGCAGCGAGGGCGCTTTACGTCCCCCTTACCATTTTAGAGCAGTGCAAATTTGACATATGAAATGTTACTGCCTTTGAACTTCTCGTCGAGCTTGATTGCAATGCAATTCTGTGTCCAGATGTAGGAGATAGTGATGAGGACTTTTGATCGGACTAAATTGGGTCTAGTCCCATGGAATAAATCGTATTTAGTGCAAAGCTAAATTAGATGAGAACTATAACATATGAACAGGGTTAAATTACATGCAGTCGTTGATACTTTTTGTGGGGCTAAATTACATTAGTCCATACAAAAATATCGTATTCGATAGAAAACATAGAAGCTTCTCGATTGAACAAATATTCCAAATTTTCTTAAGGGATTTAAAAATATTTTCTTACAAAATCAATTACTCGGGAGATTTTATGCGAGCTAGTTTTCCTTTGAGAATACAACATTTGCGATGCAAATTTTAATATTTCCCTTAACTTTTTCACGATAAAGAACACCGCATGTAAATTCTCGTGCTTTATTTGGTCGCCAGTCCGACTGGTTAAAAGCCTGTGTATATTTTACTCGAAGTAGTTGTTTTACTGACTGTTTGCATTTTTAAACGAACGTTTGTAATAGAAGCTTGGATAAATATTATCTCAATCAATACAGTTTATCTAATGTTATAGCTTTTGTTTGCTTACCAAAATACTAAGTTTATGTGTAAGCTGGGACCTATAAAGACTACATACAAGCGGCAAAACACGAAGCAGCTACCGTTTTCTATTAATATATAATTAAATGAACAAGGTATTAATTGAATGTATGACTCAGTCATTAGGGTTGTCCGTTAATGAACTGTGATTAAAACGGTGACTTAATTGAACACTTC